>JAWNNW010001068.1:0-310000 GCA_035044465.1 Scaptomyza tumidula
CGTAATGCCAAAATTCATATTATATATATTTTAATTAATGCGCGTTTCTAAAGGCAAAAGAAAGCAAGAGATTCAGAGACAAAGACAGAGAGAAAGAGCGAGAGAGAAAGAGCGTGCGAGTGTAACCTTCAAAACGGCTTATTCATCATTACAAAAGGTGACAAAATGTCATTCACACAATATAGAGAAATTTCAAAGAATGTATGAACGAAAAAATAATAATAATTATAATGAATTATTGTTTATTGCTATCACAAAAGGAAATACAACTCTAACAGATTTGAGGGGTTAGAGGATAGAGAGTTTGGAGCACACTCTTTTATGTTATATATGGAGTTAAAAATTTGGTCACTAATTGCTAAACTTAATTTTTTTAATTTCTGCTTACCAGTTTAAATTATGCATATTCAATATTAAGATTGTAGCCTAAAATATATATTTTCGTCGAGATAATTCAATTTTCTTCCTGATATTCGTCGGTCTACGACGCGCCCGTCATTCATCATCACTATCCGCCAACGAGGCAGAGCGCCTTCTTTTGCGTCTGTTCTCTAATGGTGCAGGCGAACCGGCCGCTGCGGTGAGCAAACTTGGCGAATTCGAGGTAGAGGCATCGAAGGGAAACCACAAGGCAAATTGCGATTCAAAGAAGGCCTCCAAATACTTAGCATTGCTGATCGCTTCCGTATTGAAGAGGTTTGTATTCTTAAAGATCACACGAATATCTTTAATGAAGCTTTTAACTTCCTTGTAATAATTGGGACTGGAGGGATCCAGACGTGAGCGTATAACATCCAATGACATGGGATTGAGTAACATCTCATGGTATCCAGAATTTTGTTCTGATAACATTCTGTTATACTGATAGTACAGATCCAGACAGATGATTTGCTCAGCGCTGCTCAGCTTTTTGGGAGGCTCCTTGCGATTGACACACATTATACACCGCCAGGATTCACCGGGCAGCGAACTTATAACGGGTGTATGACAATTTTTATGGAATACTCTGGGACATTTATCGCAATGGAACAATTCGCCGCCATCCTGACAAGCGAAACACCGATCCTCATTGGAGTTATCCAATTCGGCAATGCTGGCATTCAGATCATTAATCGAATCATCACGCACCTCGTCAATGGGTTCGGTAAAATTTGTGACATTTGTGACAAAAGCAGCAGTAACAGCATTCAGTTGCGCCAAAGTATTTGACGAAGTTGAAGGTATTTGTTCTTCACCGCCTCCACCACCCGCACCGGCCATTGAAGCTGCCGCTGCCACCTGCTGTTGGGCATGACTTGCGTCATGTGGCCCACCTGGGTAACTGAGCGGGCCATTAAAAGCCAGATGAGCATTTGGGCTTTGCGCCGCCTGATTATTCTGATCCACTGATCCATCGCCTGGAAAGGAACGACTCATGGACTGGAGATTGTTGAATTGCTGTTGCGCTGCCGCACTGCTGTACAATTGCGGTCCATTCTGTACACCAAAGCCAACAGGTGGTCCATTTGGTGAGAGTCCATCGGTCATGCCGGGAGGCAAGCCCGGACGCAATGGTGGCGCCATATTCGGACTTGGTGGTTGACGTGGTGGCGGTGTTTGTGGGCCATTGTTTGTGGGCGCCGGTGCCGGAGGATATGGCTTCCCATCGACAAAAACTGATCCCAGCTGTTCGGCGACCTGATTGAATTGCACCATAATACGAACGGGAACGGGAACGGATATATCAGCGCTTTGGCATTTGATTTTTGCTACATGGCGCAGCATATTTTTCCTTAAGGATAAAATGGCAAAATCGCTGCCCTTCGCCACAGCGTTCTGCATATATTTCTTCGTGTGCTCTGTTGTGTCCGAGAGCAATTGTAGCTTCGCCATGTTCTCCACGAGGACTTTCAATTCGCTATCGCGAATCTCATCGAGATGCATTGCCAACAGCTTGCCTTGCATACTAACTGTGTTGGTAATCTTTACCACCTTGTCTGCAATTTCTTTTTTCAAATCCTTCGTCTTGTCACGAATCAATTGCTGGCGATCAACAATCACCTTTGTGTCCAAAGAAAACAGAAAATGTTTGTGGTTGATCTCCGAGGCGAGCGTAGACAAAGCTTGTCTCGATTCAGTGGCAATCTTATGTGCAAACTTATATTCATGATCACGATGATGACTATCCTGGCAAACGCAACAAGTTAACTTGTCGCATGTCTCACAGAACACCAATAGCGGTTGCTGTGTATGCAGCTGACACATATGAAGCTTTTCCACACCCACTGTGCCGGCAAGCTGTTCATTGTTGGCCTCATCCTTGGGCTTGATCGTGTGATCCCTGATAAATTTGAATCGCTGATGAACCTGCACACAACTATCGCATATATACTCTGAGCAATCCACACACCACGATGTCGCCACACCTGCGCAACAGCTGCATTGTATATTTGCTGTATGTGAGTTCTTTGTGCCATTACCGGAACCATTGCCACTATCGCCGGCGGCACATTGTTCAATCTGGAACAGATTCTCAGTAATGTAATCCTTCTGTGAGGCAAAGTTGCACAAGGGACAATGGATTAGTGGTGGCAATGAACAATCCAGCTCCGAGAACTTTGTGTTCACACATTGTCCACATGCCACATGCAGGCATTCCAACAGCTTGGGACGATCGTTGAGTCCCAACAACTGGGCACAATAGACGCACTTGAACTGTGGAAATTTGGCGCATGCCGAAGAATTTGATTCCGACCTCTTCTCAGCACTATCGCATGGATTACCAAGGGACGAAGATGATGATAAGGATGTTGTTGCCGCTGTGCTTGGCAAATCTTCGCAAACCATCTCCAAATCCAAATTCATTTTTATTAAAAACTTCAACAGAAAAGAAAACACGTTTGATGTCTTTAAAACAAATTGTTATAAAAGTTTCAGCTAAAGTTAGCTTTTAGGTCATCGCTCACTTTGATTTGATTGATATAACTTTTAGTGTGCGCAAAACAATTGGGTTAAAGTAATTATTATTGCTTCAGGACTGCGAACAACCCTTGACTAGTGCTAAATTCCTATCGCTTAAATTCCAACCCTTGACTAGTGCTAAATTCCTATCGCTTATGTAGCACAACGATAATGTAATGAACATTCATTACATTATCGTTGAACAAGTATAACATCTGTTAAGTCTTAGAATGTGAATGAATATGAGCGGATGTGTTGTGAAGTTTAATCATAAATAAAAGTACTATACATACATACATTAAGTCAAGCTTATTTCTTAATTCGCCTACCACACTTAGTAATAAATACTTCGCAGGCTTCAACTGCTTTTTGCCATGTTCTGACAAGAATTCATTTTTAACGTTGCCTAGACTCCATCCAGCTGCATAATTAAGTTTTTATTTCAACACGCGGCAGGTGCAAGCTGCAAGTCGTCGGTTGCCTGTGGGCGGCTCCTTGGAGCTATATTAACTTAATGTCTGTTTAAGCGACGGACGCATCGCATGGCTCTTTAAATATTTAAAAATTAATTTCACTGCAAGCCACTTAAATGCACTAAAGTGGCTGCAAAATGTTCAGTCCAATGAAGCCAAAAATATTCTTTTCAATAATTTAGTGGCTTTAAGTCAAATACGAAACTCAATAAGGAAGCATTATACATTATAAGTATACGCACATTAATGATTTAAGTAAAATCATTGTTAAACTGTGTTTCCTTTAAATATTAAGCTGAAATGCATTATAAATAATCTAGTTCATATACGATTTAATGTCTGCTGATAGTTTGGAAGGTTTGAAAGTCGTGATAGCCACGGTCCTTCAACAACGTTGACTGCAGTCAAGCTGATGGCTAAGGCAATAAATCAAAATCAATTGCAACAGCCGTTAGAACCATGCACATGACCCCAAAAACAAAAAGGGCAGGAGTCGATGCAGAGAGTCGGGCAATAACTGTTCGCAACGTTTAAAACGTCCCGGTCAACAGCACAAAGAGGGGGAGTGGAAGGGAGTATATTATTGAGCTGCTGCCGTCATTACGGTCACATTGCGGCAGAACATGGCGGGAGAGCCACGCAGATGGCAGAGTGTTTAAGGTAGACGGCATTACGGCCACCTATAATGACATTAATTATGCACACACGCACACACACACAAAAACACACTATAAAAAAAAGACAGCAACATAAAAAAACGTGCGTGAGAGCGAGACAGTTTGTTTATAATCGATCCTAACTGTGGAAATGAGATAAATTATGTATGTACCAACTGCCGGCCAAATGCACGCAAAGGGTGTTCCATAGCACAAAGTACTATGTATGAGAGCTTAAGAGATGAGAGCGTGACACGAGAGTGCACAGCAACATTGGTTATATAGTACAAGAAGTAAACTTAAGAATTTCCAAATGCAACTAGCAGAATTTTTCATTATCTTTAAGCTTTTAGCTTTAGTTTGTCAGAGTAACTATTGTTATAGAAAAGTTTGAATCTTTGTAAAGAAAATTGAAAAACAGTATACGACAGCATGTTGCAAACCCCTTCGTCCTGACTGACTGCCATCAACGCATTGCCCAAACGATGAAAACTAGAAGGTTGCAACTTTTAGAAAACATAAAAGTTCCAATGTTTCAGGGTTCTTATTGGCAGTTGAAAATGCTGAGTAGATGGGTTGGATATGTGAAATGCAAGCAAAGCTGTGGAATGGAAATTCTTGTAATATATAGGTTTGAAAAACTCGATTTGTTAGCTTTCATAATAATAGGCAAACCTTGAGTACGCTTAATTAATAGTTTTTGTGATATAAGAGCTTAGAGTCATTTCTATAAGGATATCAAAAATCAAAGCATTGCTCATACCTATTCGGTGTAGTGAGCAAGGGGAGTGGAGAAGAGCTTTGACTTCATGATTTCATGTCGGGCTCTAGGAAAATGAAACATGCAATTTATTTTAACCTAAATTGTTGTTTTGCATTCATCCAATAACAATTTCCCCCCCCAATACATAAGTACATATGGCACAAACATAGACATGTATGCTTGCATGTGTGTGTGTGTGTGTGTGTATGTATGCAGCGAAGCATTAACTTAATGAGCTTAAAGCAAAGTTTAAACAATATGGAAAAATTAGCTGCGCATGGCAATATTTTATAAAAGGCAGTGTTTTAAGCTGCTTTCCAAAAAAAAAAACAAGTAAGAAGGCTCTAGTCGAGATATCCCGACTAGACGATACCCTGATCCCTATACTTCACGCGTTCAGTCAGTGCTTGCAAGTATGTGTGTGTGTGTGTACGCGCATACTGCATACTGCATACACAACTTCAATGTCCCATATCTCCGGTGTTTCTTAACCGATTTTAATAAAAATTTGACAGAATTTCATTATTTTGTTTTATAATTCAAATGGCATCTCAGTTTTCAAAATTCAAGATTTTGATGTTATCGATCCTATGTGTATATCGGAAACGGGAAGTGTTATCGAAAATCATGTACTGCCTAGGGATAAGGCGGATAAGGATCCGACGCTTTCATACATACAGGCGAACAGACGGATAGACGGACAGAAGGACGGACAGACGGACATGGCTATATCGACTCGACTGTTGGTGCTGATCAAGAATATATATACTTTATAGGGTTGGAGATGCTTCCTTCTGCCTGTTACATACTTTTGCACAAATTCATTATACCCTTCTTTCCCATTTTTAATGGGATCAGGGTATAAAAAACAACAACACATTGTCCATTGTCCCTTGCACGGACTCATCTCTAGCCGCGTGTTAAGATTAATTTACGGCACAACGGGACATATCCTCATTATGAGCTGGATAAATTGTGGCAAGTTAGTCTCTCTCCCTCTTTCCTCTCACTGTGCCCGTTAAGAAGATTTGAGTGTGATGCTGAAATTTGGGTTAAAACCCATTTTGTGTTAGCTAAAATAAACCTCAACTGCAATTGCAAAAGAGAGCAGAAGAAGTAAAAGAGCCATAATGCATAGTGAAAGTGACATATGAAGATGTTGGTCTGTGTGTGTGTGTGAGTGTGTGTTTTGTATGTGTTGAAACGTTGACAAAAAACGACAAGCGGTAAAACTGTGACGCCTTTGCTAAAATGAAAAACAACTTGCAGCATGCAACACAACTGACAAGAAACGATGAGAAATAAGTAGAGGAAAACCAACAACAAAGATACACTCACACACACACACACACACACACATAAACAACACTCTTGTGAGCGAAAGCTTGCACAAAATGGAGTCAACAAAACGAACTTCTTTAAAAGGATTGAACAAAATGCATTGAACGTTAACAAATCTATGTTTGAATGAGATATTTGACTTAAAGGAGATGATAACAAAGGGAACCAAAAGTGAGATATAGTACTTAAGTTACGAATGGATAAACTATTTGTACCTTTTGTTTTTCTACTTCAATCTGTTGTCTTAATATTCAATTCACTTTCAAATACAAAAGGGAGAACTTGCATTCTCGAACTACGAGGAACTAGGTTAGAATCAAGCACAAATTATAATTGAAATTATCAAGTGAATTCAAATGTTTGAAAGGTTTAGAGTATACATTTCAGTTTCAGTCTCGATTCACAAGAACAATCATTTAGTTTTTAGCACCCAGCCATTATCATAGTATGCAGCATACTTTATCTAGTACTTTACACTCTAAATACCAAAGCTAATATTCGGTGAGTGAAAACTTTATGGATTGCATGCGCTTAAGTTGAGCTCCAGCTGCAGATGCAATGCAAAAACTGATAATAGACTGACAGGCACTGCTTCTACAACCCTTAACACACACACACACACACGCACACAAACACGCACTTAGTGCTATGCTTAAAGTTTTAAAACTTTCAACTTAAACGCTTAAAGCTCGGAAATTCATCATGAAATGCTTGTTGATTGTTCTTGGCCTTTGAGTACGCCACAGAGAAAGCCACATTGTGAATTCATTGAATATTAACAAGAATTTATTTTCTCAATTAATACATTTGAAATATTTACAAGGTTGAAGGATTTGATGCATTTATGTTTTCTATAAACAAAAAAAAACCATACAAATCAAAATGAAATTTCAGTCATGGCAGTTTTAATTTGGTTTTATTGCTATCGTTCAATCATTGGAATGGTATTTCCAGCACGTCTCTGCGTTTTTTTTTTTTGTATGCTTTAGGCCAATTGTTGTCTGCAAAAAAATGTTGTGTTTTTTTTTTCGTTTTTTCTTCACTTCCTTCCATTTCGAATGCGATTTTAGCACAAAGTTTTCAGCCTAGGGACACGCCCAATGGTCCACCCACAGTCCAAATTTTATACTCACACTAAGTGTATATGTATGTGTGTGTGTGTCTGTATGTAAATGACGCAATGCATTTAGTTGATGGGCCCTACTACTTCTCTGCTTCTTTCCCTGCTATACAATTTAGTTGCCAATTCGGTACGATAAAACGATTTAAAACAACATTTTTCCCAAGTTTTTTATACCCTGATCCCATTAAAAATGGGAAAAAAGGGTATAATGGTTTAGTGCAAAAGTATGTAACAGGCAGAAGGAAGCATCTCCGACCCCATAAAGTATATATATTCTTGATCAGCATCAACAGTCGAGTCGATATAGCCATGTCCGTCTGTCCGTATGTATGAGCCAACCGATCTCAGAGACTATAAGAGCTAGAGACTCCAGATTTGGAACTTAAGCTCGCCTAATCCCTAGGCAGTACAAGTTTGTTTTCGATTTTCGAAAACTCTTCCCGTTTCCGATATACACATGGGATCGATAACAACAAAATCTTGAATTTGGAAAACTGTGAGATGCAATTTAAATTATAAAACAAAAAAATGAAAATCTGTCAAATTTTTATTAAAATCGGATAATAAACACCGAAGATATGGGATATTGAAGTTTTGTATGCAGTATGCGCGTACACACACACACACATACTTGCAAGCACTGACTGTACGCGTGAAGTATAGGGATCAGGGTATCGTCTAGTCGGGATATCTCGACTAGAGCCTTCTTACTTGTTTTTTTGTGATGTGTTGGAAGTGAAAAAAAAGAACTTTCGAAATAGCACTTTAGTTCGTATTTGCTATTGATTATTTGAGTTGCTTAAAGACTTTTGGCAGCGGAATATTTATTGTGGCATAGAACTATCAACTGAATGAATTTTATTCATTGGAATTTTATTCTTGTTGTTGACCCAGTTTGTTGAGAGAGAGAGTGAGAGAGTAAGAGAGCCACAATGGAACTTTGTTGTCAGCTCATAAATTTGAAGTTTAATCAACTGTCTTGGCAACGCAGTTAATAAATGTGGCAGGGGAGGGCATGCAACCATGAGGCTAGCCAATTAACCAAAGTGATAGCTTGTCGTGAAGACATCCGTTGGGATAGCAGCAACAGCAGCAGAAGCAGCTGAAAGTTAATCAAATGTTAGACGAGGCGACGTCCTCAATTGGTATAAAAAGCTCAAGAGGTTAGCCACTAAAGTATATAGTACATACATATAGATATCTATATCTATATATATATATATATAAAGTCGGAAGTGTGAGTTTTTGGGGCATGGATACTTTTTACTACTAGACACATCAGCTAGACTTTATATTCTATTTCCGTTTCCGGCTATTGTCGCCAGACGTTGACTCAACTGTTGTTGTTGTTGTTGTTGTCAAGCTGCCGAGTATGTAATGTGTTTCCGCTTGCCACAAAATGTGGCATCGACTCCGACTCCGTCAGCAACGGCGTTCGCAGCGTGCGTGCCAAAGCAATGCAAAGCAACAATGAAGAAGCCAAGTAAGTTAAATGAGCGTCACGACATGAAAACAAACGAAAACGAATAAAACAAAGAGACCCACCGAAATGAGGAAGGGATGGAGTAGTTGCAAGTTGTAGTAGCAGTGGCTGTGGCAAAATTACATTCAAAATGTCAACGTCACCAAGCAACAAAATAAATCGAGCTTTGCTTTTAGCAACTTTTGAAACTTCAAACATTGGCTCTAAATTTCATATAATATTAGATTTTAAATTACGAATATATCTTACAAAACTTTAATATTTATTTATTATTTATCTTCCCTAAACCCATTGAAAATGGTTAAAAGGGACTAATGGGTTGAAATGAAAGTCAAGCTAATGGTTGATGACTGGGTCTGACTCTGTAGAAGTTAGAACCAGTTGGGAATTACAATCAAATGAATATCAAATTCGTTTTAGTAGAGCTACCGGCTCGTGATCTCTGTGAGTTGCAGGTTCAACTCCTCAACACACACACACACACACACTGCTCAGTGCCCCCACCGGAGAGCTTGGTAGAGCACATGACGGAGTCTCCGTCACACTGGAGAGACGTCCGCCAGCTCATCATAGGCATACAGAAGGATCTGAGATTATGCGAAACTGAGCGGCGAGTGACGGAGAGTGCCTAGTTAGGCAACCCACCCCGGTGAAGTAATACTTTGCGGTGATACCGCCGGGCGTGGGGGTGTGTGTGGGGGGGTGTCGTTAGTACGCAGGCATTGACTAAGTCTTTGAATCGTGCATGCAGGAGGCCCGGGTCTCCTGTATCTCAGAGGAGATTTTCACCCCCGTGGCGCATCCAAAAAAAAACACACACACACACACATACATACTTGCAAGCACTGACTGTACGCGTTAAGTATAGGGTTCAGGGTATCGCCTAGTCGGGATTTCTCGCCTTCTTACTTGTTAGAAGAGAAATTATAAGATGGGCGTTACGCAGGCTAATTTTGGCTCTATGCTTTGAAATTGTATAGGAGTGTATTATGTAATGTTTAATTCATTGTGTAATTGCATTCAAATTGTTGACTGTCATTGTTGACACGTGAAATTTGTGTTGCAGTTGCAGATTCATAAATGATTGACAATGCCAGGGAAAATTGTTGTAGGATATGCTCCTAACTGGGCTCTAACGACCCGATGCATACTTTATGAGCTGGGATTATTACCATTAAGGCAGCAACACACACACACCAGAACATAAATATGTATGTATATATGTTTGTTCCTGTCAGCAGCAACAGTTGGTGTTGTCTCATGTTATATCTCTTTTCTCTCTCATTCTCTATGTTTGTATGCATTGCATACATGGAGGTGCACCTCCATACACTGCTCAGCTTCCGGATGTGGGCGTTTGGTGACATGCGGCAGACCACAAAACGTTTAGCGCTAAGCCACCAACAACACAGACAACAACAACAATGCTCAATTATACTGGCAGCCGTGTCAAATGGCTGGTCACCTTAATAGAGTAGAAACTGGAAGTCAACTAGTGTATACAAGCTTTATATACGTGTATGTACGTACATATATACATCAAAATATATATATATATATATAACTGTCTATGTCTATGTGTGTGTGTGTGTAAGTGACGATGAGTCATTGGCAACACATAAACTTTTTGGCTTTGGATTGCTTTGCTTGATCGAGTGTGTACCAACAAACGAAAGGAAACATTTACTTAAGGTAAACGACTGTGTGGCAAGAGCAACATACATACATTCAGCAAACGAGAATGTTTCGTTTAAGAAGCTGAGACTTTTGTCCTAACCAAAGTAAAAGATTTCAGATAGTTGAAGTCTTAATAAATTAGATATGTATCCGGAATTTTCGACTTGAATATGGTTTTTGTCAATATAATGAAGATGTTTAAGTTTTCCTTATTGACTGACTGAAAATATAAATGATTTAGCTGATTAATTATATATTACGTTTTTATTCGATTCCTTTTATGAACTATTGTTTTAAACTGTATGTTTATGAGATCTTAAGATTTGAATAAAACAAACCTTCTGCAGATAGTTAAGACCCATACCGATCACATTAACAGACACACATTCAAATGTGTGTGAGATGCGTGGAAATAATTAGTATCGAAGTATATACAAATTGTATATATATATATATATATAGACCGAGAGAGAGAGAGAGAGAGAGAGAGAGAGAGAGAGAGAGCGAGAGAGTGCTGGGGGGGCATAAACAATGTTGAGAATGTGATAAAAGCAAGACGAAGAAGCAGGAGTAATGAGATGGGTGGTGAAGTGTTGTTTTTTTCTTTTCGTTTGTTTGGGTTTGGATCGAGGGAAGCAACCCCCAAAATAAGAGAACAAGACAACGTTTCGATTATGAGGAAAATGCTGCTGAATGGCTGAATGTCTGCCTGCCTGTTTGCCTGGAGGCAGTTCAATGACATAGAACGGGACATACTTACTTATTACTGTACATTGATGACAACGACGCTACCTACTTAAGTGTAAGGGCGAAAGCTTGTAGGGTTGCCATCCCATCATCAGCTGGACCGGCTTAAGGAGGGGGAAAACAGAAAGGTGAATGGTGGTGGGTGGTGGGTGGAGAATAGTGAATGGGGTGTGTTGTGCGACCTTATGTATGTACACACACACACACGCGCGTTCACACGCACATACATGTATTTGACAGTTTTGTCAAACTCAGCCCCAATCCCGCATCCCCTACTCCCGCTCCAGTTTGGTTGATTGCGCTGAACAACAAATCGATTTTCATTGATTGATTATGCGTCAGTGTTTTGAGTTGAGTTGAGTTGAGTTGGGGGTGCAGCAGGAGACAGTCCCCTGCTGACTTTTTAACACCATTTGCTCCAGTGCCCAAAATATTGTTTCGACAAGTACACATGTGGCATAAACGAGCTGGATTGTTAGGTCCAACAAAGGTCAAAGACTGTGTTGTATATAATAATGAATGCGTGATGCCGATAAATCAATATTAAATAGCACAAAATAACAACGAAAACGAACGAGGGCTAAAGCACGAAATTGAAATTGATAAACGAGAAACAAAAAATATTGAAAATTTTATTAAGCTTTAAAACACACACAAGATAAAATGCACCTCCCCTTTGGGGAGATACATGAATATTTGAAAAATGTTAGCTAGACGAACAAAAATTTGCTTGTGCAGTTTAATGGTTTTCAACTAAAGTTTGGTACTTTACTCACTTTTCCAACTACATCGCAAAGTTTTCAAGAAAATTTCACAACTCTATATTGAGAAAACAAAATAAACCATATTTGAATCGAAAGATACTAGTACCTTAAAATAGATGGAATTAACTAAAGAATGTAATTCGATTATCTTCTTTCTTTTTATTGTCTGATTCTTGAACGAAAAGAGTTCTGATTATTTTGATTATCATCTTGATTTATGGATGCGAATATTGTTACAAAAACCGTTGTTAGGAATTAAATCTCACAAAAGTAGTATTGTAAATACTTTAAGGCTTTGCCATTCTCAGATTGTGAGCTTATAACGAACGAATAAAATCAATAAACGTATATGTGACTCAAATATAAACAAATTTATATTATTTGCACGCATATAAACCACCCACCCCCCCCTCCCCTCCCCACACGTGCTAAAAGCCCATATTTCACGTCATTTTCGAAAATTGATCGTGCAAGCGATTTAAAATTGTTACTTTGTCGTTATTGTAGGCAGCTTGAAGGCTTGAACTAACCAATTTGATCAAATAGTTAGTTAGCAAGCAGGCTTCAAAATTTGGCTCCATTATGAGTCCACTGCATGCTTCGGTGGAGAAAGCAAAGGAGAGAGCTAGTGAAATTGCGTTTGCATTGTGCATGCTTCATTGAGTTATTCGGCTAATGCTTTTCCGCATCGTGTGCTTGTCATGCGAATGCATGTGTGTGTGTGTGTGTGTGTGTGTCATGTGTCATACAGTTTATTTAAGCGTCCAACGCCCAGTGCAACCAACCAACAGCAGCCCCATTACGTCCAGCTTTTCTTTACATCACGTAATGCCAAAATTCATATTATATATATTTTAATTAATGCGCGTTTCTAAAGGCAAAAGAAAACAAGAGATTCAGAGACAAAGACAGAGAGAAAGAGCGAGAGAGAAAGAGCGTGCGAGTGTAACCTTCAAAACGGCTTATTCATCATTACAAAAGGTGACAAAATGTCATTCACACAATATAGAGAAATTTCAAGGAATGTATGAACGAAAAAATAATAATAATTATAATGAATTATTGTTTATTGCTATGACAAAAGGAAATACAACTCTAACAGATTTGAGGGGTTAGAGGATAGAGAGTTTGGAGCACACTCTTTTATGTTATATATGGAGTTAAAAATTTGGTCACTAATTGCTAAACTTAATTTTTTTAATTTCTGCTTACCAGTTTAAATTATGCATATTCAATATTAAGATTGTAGCCTAAAATATATATTTTCGTCGAGATAATTCAATTTTCTTCCTGATATTCGTCGGTCTACGACGCGCCCGTCATTCATCATCACTATCCGCCAACGAGGCAGAGCGCCTTCTTTTGCGTCTGTTCTCTAATGGTGCAGGCGAACCGGCCGCTGCGGTGAGCAAACTTGGCGAATTCGAGGTAGAGGCATCGCTGGGAAACCACATGGCAAATTGCGCTTCAAAGAAGTTTTCCAAATACTTAGCATTGCTGATCGCTTCCGTATTGAAGAGGTTTGTATTCTTAAAGATCACACGAATATCATTTATGAAGCTTTTAACTTCCTTGTAATAATTGGGACTGGAGGGATCCAGACGTGAGCGTATAACATCCAATGACATGGGATTGCGTAAGATCTCCTGGTATTCAGAATTTTGTTCTGATAACATTCTGTCATACTGATAGTACAGATCCAGACAGATGCCTTGCTCAACGCTGCTCAGCTTTTTGGGAGGCGGCTTTTCGTTGGAGTCGGTTTTAGTTTGCTCCTTGCGATTGACACACATTATACACCGCCAGGATTCACCGGGCAGCGAACTTATAACGGGTATATGACAATTTTTATGGAATACTCTGGGACATTTATCGCAATGGAACAATTCGCCGCCATCCTGACAAGCGAAACACCGATCCTCATTGGAGTTATCCAATTCGGCAATGCTGGCATTCAGATCATTAATCGAATCATCACGCACCTCGTCAATGGGTTCGGTAAAATTTGTGACATTTGTGACAAAAGCAGCAGTAACAGCATTCAGTTGCGCCAAAGTATTTGACGAAGTTGAAGGTATTTGTTCTTCACCGCCTCCACCACCCGCACCGGCCATTGAAGCTGCCGCTGCCACCTGCTGTTGGGCATGACTTGCGTCATGTGGCCCACCTGGGTAACTGAGCGGGCCATTAAAAGCCAGATGAGCATTTGGGCTTTGCGCCGCCTGATTATTCTGATCCACTGATCCATCGCCTGGAAAGGAACGACTCATGGACTGGAGATTGTTGAATTGCTGTTGCGCTGCCGCACTGCTGTACAATTGCGGTCCATTCTGTACACCAAAGCCAACAGGTGGTCCATTTGGTGAGAGTCCATCGGTCATGCCGGGCGGCAAGCCCGGACGCAATGGTGGCGCCATATTCGGACTTGGTGGTTGACGTGGTGGCGGTGTTTGTGGGCCATTGTTTGTGGGCGCCGGTGCCGGAGGATATGGCTTCCCATCGACAAAAACTGATCCCAGCTGTTCGGCGACCTGATTGAATTGCACCTTAATACGAACGGGAACGGGAACGGATATATCAGCGCTTTGGCATTTGATTTTTGCTACATGGCGCAGCATATTTTTCCTTAAGGATAAAATGGCAAAATCGCTGCCCTTCGCCACAGCGTTCTGCATATATTGCCTCGTGTGCTCCGTTGTGTCCGAGAGCAATTGTAGCTTCGCCGAGTTCTCCACGAGGACTTTCAATGCGCTATCGCGAATCTCATCGAGATGCATTGCCAACAGCTTGCTTTGCATCCTAACTGCGTTGATAACTTTTACTTCATTGTCTGCAATTTGTTTTTTTAATTCCTTCGCCTGTAAATGAATCGATTCCTGGCGATCAACATTACTCTTTGTGGCCATAGAAAACAGAAAATTGTTGTGGTTGAACTCCGAGGCGAGCGTAGCCAAAGCTTGCCTCGATTCAAAGGCAATCTTATGAGCAAACTTGTACTCATGATCCAGATGATGTGCATCCTGGCACACGGGACAAGTTACCTTGTCGCATGTCTCACAGAACACCACTAGCGGTTGCTGTGTATGCAGCTGACACATATGATGCTTTTCCCTCACTGTGCCGGCTGTGTGTGAGTTATTTGTGCCATTACCGGAACCATTGCCACTGTCGCCGGCGGCACATTCTTCAATCTGGAACAGATTCTCACTAATGTTATCCTTCTGTGAGGCAAAGTTGCACAAGGGACAATGGATTAGTGGTGGCAATGAACAATCCAGCTCCGAGAACTTTGTGTCAACACAGTGACAACATGCCACATGCAGGCATTCCAACAGCATGGGACGATCCAACAACTGGACACAATAGACGCACTTCAACTGTGGAAATTTGGCGCATGCCGAAGAATTTGATTCCGACGACGATGTTGTTGCCGCTGTGCTTGATTCCATCTCCAAATCCAAATTCATTTTTTTTAAAAACTTCAACAGAAAAGAAAACACGTTTGATGTCTTTAAAACAAATTGTTATAAAAGTTTCAGCTAAAGTTAGCTTTTATTGACTTACTTTGATTTGATTGATATAACTTTGTGGTAATTATAGTTTGCTTCAGGACTGCGAACAACCCTGACTAGTGCTAAATTCCTATCGCTTAAATTCCAACCCTTGACTAGTGCTAAATTCCTATCGCTTATGTAGCACAACGATAATGTAATAAATTACATTCGTCCACCACTAACATCTGTTAAATAAGAAACGCACGTACATGTTACACCAAGTATCAATGACTCAACGATAATGTAATGAAGAATGATTGTGGAATCACAATATCTCCTGAATGTGGCCTAAAAAATTTGTAAGTACCTACCCAAAAAAAAAGCGGCGCCAGCTCTTGAAAACCAATACTATTACACCGATTGTACAGCTCGAGATTAAGGGTAGGTACTTAAAATGGATGTAGGCCACATTCGCGAGATATTGTGATTTCAAAATCATTCTTTATCTCATTGGCAAGTGATCTGGCCAAAAAAATTTGGACTTTTATTGATCTGCGCATTTTTAATTTAATTAAAAGTAACTGTACATATGAATTCCACAACGAAAATGCACCAAAAACGTAGGTGTGTAAACCTTTTCGTGGCAGTTGATTTTAGTGCCTTTGTTAGTATTTTAAATTGTTCTTTGTTAATGTTAGTTTTTTAAATTATGTTTAATAGGTTTAAGATATAATTGACTGAATAACTTATAAAAAATAATAAAAAAAATAAAACACAACAACAAGGGTGACCATACATCTCTAAAGTGAAAAAATTCACATTTTTCACATTGTGTAAACCTTTAAGTGGCAATGTGTACATAACTATTGATATTGGTTGATGCGGATGGTTGTTTTGAAATGCCGGGTAATTATTAAATGCCATCGTCCGGCAACCATCTTAATTGCTTCATCTTGGATTCATCCATTCAACTTACATCGAACAGCATTCGAGCATTTTGAGCTAATGAAAAAAATGCTTATTTTAAAACCGTTGTTTGTCTGGATTTTGGTTACTCACTGGGAAAATAGCTGGCAAAGCTGGATAGAAAAAAACGTTGGCAATTCCATTCCAAATCAGCACTTCGTATTTAATTTTCCTAATTGCATTTGATGGCAATATTTATTTCAGATTCAGCACAAATTGGACGCCCGCCGCTAACGATGGCGATGCCAATGCCAATGAGCATGGCGATAACGATGACGATAATAGGCGACAGGTGTAGTCGACAGATTGCTGGTTAGTTTGCTTGCTGTCTGCCTGGCTGTTTTGTTGACGACAAAACTTGTTTATCAACTACATACTTTAGTCCTTAGTCAAACAATATTCCTTTTTTTATTTTCGTTTCTCGGTTTTCCAGCAATATTTGCAGTGTTGTTTCTCTAATCGATTTTTGATGAGATTTTTGTATTCAATTTTGGTTGCGATAGTCAAGCAACGCATCAACTGTGTGTGTATGTGTTTATATATACATACATACATGTCTACCTTTCTCTCCTTGCCATTTTTACTTGCTGTATATATGTATGTTTGTATGTATCTGCATTTAACTGCTTGAAGTGTGGAATTACAGAGCTGATGATAATAGCGCCAACGTTTTTGGCGATTGGCATATATTACATGGCCTTGGGGGTCTTAAAAGTTGCCAGCAGAGTGTGTGTGTGTGTATGTGGCTTAGTAGAGCCAAAGAATGAAGTAAGGGATCTCGCCATAGGGTTCTCCATAAAGTAAACTCTTTTATTTTGGCTTGCCTTGTGTTTGGTTTTCATTTCCTTAAGCGAGTTTCTTTATACAATTACCAGTTGTAACGTTTTCGCATAACTATGCTAAGGATTCACAACAGTTAGCTTTTGTATGCGTATTTGCCAGATTTAATTAGTGAATTGCCAAAAGCAGCAATTAGCTAAATATCCACAAGCATCGCACAAAAGTCTCTGGTTGTATATAGGTGTATATAGTCGTAGCAGAGAAAACTTGGCAATTTATGAATGAAAGTATTGTAAGTAACAAGTTTTGTAAAAATTGTAATTAAATTTGTTGGTGACGATAACTATTGTAAGCGATACGTTAATTAGTTGCGAAATTTTAGCTTGTACGATACATGTTGTATACGATAGTAGAGATCGATAAAGCGAGAAGGAGGGCGGTCGATAAAGTAAAATCGACGCCAAAATATAAATTTTGGAAGAACAAAGAAATTGTGCAATAAATAAAGCTACGTAACAAAAATCGTGAAACCCGATAATCGCAAATGATTGTTCATACAAAAAGTTATTTTGCGACATATCCTTTACATGGATAATTGTCCAATCTGGTCTTCACCTTAAAATGCAACTGTTATAAGCAGCCAAATGAATAATCTTATTGTAGCTCGAAGATGTGTTGCATCGAAATCACACGCCACAAGCTTACAATATTATTATTTTAGACGACTTGACACCTTAATATATATTAGATCATACAATTTGTAAGCCATATATTGGCTATGTTTAAAAAAACAAACGCACACTTACGATCTGTTATTCAGGTTTCTGAAATGCATTAAATATGTATAGGTATGTATATTTATATGTAGGTGTGCTACCTCAGTCGGTTGCCACAAGCTCATTGAATGTTTATCAAATCACAAAATCATCTGTAGCACCTCTCGCACCAGACGTGTGGTCCCCGTCTCACCCCCAAACTGTTAAATTGGCAATTTCGTTTTCATTCAACGTTGACGAATTGCATTTCCTGAAATGAATGGCTCGGAGACAAAGCAAATTGAAACGAAGAAGGAGCAGGAAGTGCACATGCCTGACACAGAAATCAAGTTGACCGTGGCACTGCAAGAGATTTCTGTTCATTCATTCTTCTTCTGCTTTCGGGATTTAAGCAACACCTGCGGCACTGGACTGGACTGGACTCAAATGCTCCGCACTGCAATGCACTGCCTGCTGGCTTTGGTCTTCGTTCGTGTCTGACTCTTATTGAGCAGCTGCAAAGTGTCAAACGTTGCAGGCAAGATTCGAGAATCCACCGTAAGTATTATAGTAGAAAGCCATGTCATGTGTATGCATGTATGTTTTGTATGACTGTTTGTACTGTGTATGTATTAATGTGTGTGTGGGTGTATTGCAGTTGATTCGCTTAAGCAGTCCGAGGTGCAGTACAGCTGTAGCATTTTATTTACGCAGGGCCAACATATGCCCAAGCTGCTATATTTGCTCAATGGTAATGGAAATGGACACACAAAGAAACACACTGAGGAGGCGAAAGGAAGACATGTTCGTTTTGGGTGCAGACAGCAGCATTTAATCTGGCTTTATGGTATATTTATGTACATAACCGTATCGGATGGTACTATTCTTTGGTAACTGATACCTGTACCGAAACGGCAACTGATTAAGACGTTCCGTTAACACCTGTTAACTGGAGCGAAGTGTGTGAAGGTCAATTTATATGTGTTTCATGCTCCGCTTAATGTTTAAGCAATTTCATCAACATTTGTTACTTACCGAAAGTACACGAATTACAACATGAAACAAATCGATAGCGTAGACACCTGCAATGAATGTAGAAAGAAATAGAGAGAAAATCATTAGTTGTGTGTTCCTTGACAGTCCGATTGTGTTGAGTTCATTAGCCATTGGGTGGACCCATCTTTTAAATGCTCAAACCAGTTTTCTATTAATGATGCAACTGTCAAAGCTTGCAACTCCACCTGCTCCAACTTGGTCGCTTCACTTATTAAGCACATTTTAACCAGCAGCTGCTGCTTTTCCAATCGAAAAAAAAAAACAATTAGAGCAGCAGCCGCACTAGGTTTGACAAATGCTTAGAGAGGAATGGAAATAGTAATGGAACTAAACGATGGCCATCGTGTAAGAACTATCTTAACAGAAAGAAAAAGAGGTAAAAAAAAGACCCGGTTTGAAATGTTTAATGTTCAAATAGCAACTTATAATGAGAGGATTAAAGGAGAAAACTACTTTAAGCTTTAAATTAAGTTTTAGTAACAAGTTTGCATCAAGACAAAAACTTTTTCAACTCGAGAAACTGTTAAAGCTTAAACAAAGTCGAAGCAACAGTTGTGTGAATATTGTTATGAGATAGAGGTTGGGAAATGAGTCAAGAAACAATTACAAGAATTTATTACTTGTGCTTAATGAATTTATCAAAAGGTTTTCATACACAAACCACCAAAGGGTTGCTTATGGTGGACGTGTGGTGGAGTGGAGTCGGGTTGCTAAGGGTTGAAAGACAGGTGCAAAGCAACTTTGATGAGCGAATGAAAAGCGAAGCAGCAACACAGGTGTAAAGCACAATTAATATATATAAATCTTTTGATTAAGCGTGTGTGTGAGTTATGTGTGTGTGTGTGTGTGTTGATGAGCGGATAAATAAGCGTTACTGTCACATTTGTTTAATGAAGGTTTTTTAATCTTGTTTTTTCTTTGCATCCTAATTAAAAATGTTCATGAGGGGTATGATAACGTTGTGGAAATGTGTGTGACAGCCAGGAGAACTTGTTTTTATTCTACATTAATAGCAAGTTAAAATACCATTGTTCTTTCTATATCTTGAGGACTGTTCGACCTCGAGAGTTACAGAAAGTTTGCGTTATACTACGCGCAGGTCAACTTTGTTTCAAACTACCGATAAGTCTTTCCGTTACTGCTACTCATGTTATCGATAACAAATTAAAGCTTTTTTTTGTTATGTTTGGCATTGTCATTTAAAACTTTTACACCATATTGAAAGTAATGAACGTTTCATATTTTCTCTTCCTTGCTTTAAGCATATTACGTATACGCATACTTACACATATACGACTGTCGGAATTACTGTTGGACAATAAAATAATCCGACATGCGTTTTGGGTAGCGTAAATTTCAAGTTAAGTATTCATATGTATTTGTAGTCTCTTAAAAACGAAGCGCATTTATACATCAACTGTTTTTGTCACCAGACTTTGTATACTGGTATACGTCCCATGAAGTTTGTAGCAGCTGGAAACCTTGTATGTCAGGTTATGCAATCTTCTGTCATGCCAACAACATCTGCATTTCAGTTTGTGTATTTATTTATGACCAGGTATACAAGGGGGTAAGTGTCGAGTGACGAGCTTTTGTATTTTGTTGCCAAACTGAGATAAGCACGTTTTTTTTCTGCATAAATTAATGATGGCTTCGATGCCTGAGCAAAGTTCGATAGGCCAGAAAGGCAAGCAAACAAAAGGCAGCAAAGAGGAGGCATGTGCACAATCGATGTGTTCATTTGGTCTGTCCAAACGTATGTAGCGATTACTCCAAGCTGTCAGCAAGACAGCAACCAGCAACCAGTAGCCAGTAGCCAGTATTCTTGTTTTCCCTCTTACACTTTAGCGAATCCGAGAGCGCTGTATGACAATTTTTCAATGTTCAACAAATTTGTTCAAATGAATATTTAATTCTTAACACAAATGATTGGGTTGTAGGTGGAGTGGTTGGGTGGTTGCGGTACGATGTTAGGGTTGATTTCTGCACTTGGCTGGCCATCAATTGCAATTTCTTTGCAATAGCCAATGGCCGGCTGAGTGGTGCTGGCCATGCCAAAGATTTGCCAAGATTTACGAGTCTTTGGCAAATTTTTGCAAATTGACTTTTGCTGGCGTTGGCCAAGGCGCTGAGCCAGCAATACACACACACACAAACCCACACACACACACACACACATACACACAGAGCGGTTTACACAGCTGCACCAGCTTATCCGGTCCATAAATTAACAACTATATTATGTCGAATCCAAAAGGCAACCAGCAACTGCAGCAGAACTTGGCCATAATGACAGCCATGAAGATCATGATAGCCAGTTGCGAGTAGCTGAAGCCAGAACTGCAGACCCGGAGCAGTTGGCAGTAGTGCTGTGGTTAACGAATGCATCCCGTTTTTGGGCTAGCTTTTGCGGCTGGCAAATTGCTTCTTGCCAGGACATGGCCAAATTAAAATATTGCGCCCAAGGACAATGAACGAATGAACAAACAAACGAAGTGCAGCTGGCCAATCTGTAGACCAAAATCATGTCACCAGCAACGGATCCGAAATTCAGTGTTTATGGGCTCAGTATCAGAGGCTTTGTTTTGTGGTTGGTATCAACAGTTATCATGGCAATAGCGGCGAAACGAAAATGCGAAATCACACAACGAATTAATCAAACATCCGCTTCCTTCGAGCACAGCGGCAACGAACGAGGTAATAGGCAACCTAAACTACAACAAAACATGGTAAGAAATATATATATCGGTTCATGTCGCATCCAATTTGCTGTAGCAGCACTAGCTTCCGGGACCTGAGACAGCAACGACAACCCGCAAGCATGCGACGAAGATTTCATATTTATTCTGCTTCTATAAATCGGGTCAAATCTGTACTACAGGGAAGTTGAATATGAATGAGCCTAATCACATTTGACTTTGAGCTTTTATTGAAGCGGGGAAAAAGATACAGATGGATATCTGATCAAGCTAAGACAAAAGAACGAAACTTTAAATTATCTCTCTATCTTTTTATGAATGTGCATCGCCTGAAACTTAAAATACTAACTAAAGGGAAATGATTTGATTTGCTTTTTTAACTTAACCATTTTCTTTTTTTAGTATTTGCAGATGAAAACTGCAAACTGAATAAATGATGTATTAAATGGCATTTGATTCGAGGCAAAACAACGAAAGGAATGAATAAAATCAACAACATGAACAAAGGGACAGTTGGCTGTAGTCGCATCAATTTTTCTCAGTTGTCAGTAGAGAATGGGACAGAATGAGACGCATATGGTATGTGGCATATGGATGACTGGCAGCCTTGCAGCTGCCATGAACTCAAGTCAACTGGAGCACAATAAAAGCACGAGAACTATTTCTCTCGTTGTGGCTGTTGCCACATTGGTGTACCAATGGGGAGTGCATCATTAGTGCAGGAAACCCACTGACAGGGGAAACCAAACTTTTAAAAGGGAAATTGCACTCACGCGATCCTCACTAGAGAAAAATAAGAACCCACCACAAGCAACGCGTTGAGGCAGATAGCGTTGACAAAGAGACAAAGGATTCAAGTTGCAATGCAACGCAACGCAACGCAACGCAACGACATGCAATCAGTAACAGTAACCACCATGTGGAAAATGAGGGTAAAGAATAAATGTTGTCAGCACTCGCTATCGTCATGTTGCAGCAAAGATGATTGATAAGGGTATTTAAGAACCATCTAACCAACTCGCCATTCGATCCCATCCTATGAATGTCCAATGCAACGCCTAAGAGCTTAAAAAGCTTTTAAATTGGTTTAAAATCCAACAAAAAAGTACGTCAATTTGAGATTAAATACAGTTAATTGCAAAAATTACTGTATTAATATTGTGTTTAGTTGTTTATCTTAAAATCTTCTTTACTCTTGAAGACAGATTTATTGTCCTCTATTGTTAATGTATGCTAAATTCTATTTTATTAAATGTGCTTGGCATAGTGTAGTTTGTTTGACAATTAGTTTGTCTGCTCGGTAAATCCCAATAGACAGAATCTAATTGCAATGTTGCGCCAGAGCAATGCCAATTATTTAAATGTGCACATGTTAAACAGAACTTGAGTCATGTGCTTGAGCAAATAATATATAACAAAAATTAATTAACATTCCTGGCTGGCAAGCAATTTCAAATTGCAAGCATATGAACATTTGATTTACATTCCTTGGCTTTGCTTTGGTTGTGGAACATGACAAAACTAAGCTCACAATTGTTGCAAGCCACAAACATAGAGCATACTAGTTTAACCTGACAAAAAGCATTGTTTGTTGTCTAGACTCAATGAATTGCATTTTTTGTGATTTTTGATACGGCATTGCATTAGGCATTAAGTTATAAAGCAAACCTGTGTTTTAGTTTATAGATTTTCCTTTTTCGATAAAATGCAATAATTTCATTTATTTGACAGACAGTAATCTTAACAGGTTATATTCCGATTCTACAACGACACCTTCAATAAACACACATGACGAAAACGAAATAAAACAATATTTTCTTTCTTTCATCAGCTGGTTTGATAGATGTCATTGTTAGCAAACTATAGATAAGCAATCTAGTAGTATTTATTTTAAAGTTATGTGTTTTGGAAAGTCGCATAAACTTACTTTTTATATTTGCAGTTAAGTAAATCAAATATATTTAAATTTGCTTTTTAATAAAAACCAATATCTTTATTTTATAGATCAGACTATATCAGTTGACTCTTTTAAACTCACACATCGAAATCTTAGTTGAAAGACGAAACGGAAACTGGAATTCAAATCCATATAGAAAACCAATTACACTGACTTATGGCTAAACAAGGATATACATGGCGTCAGCCACCATATCCGAGCGACAACAGTGACAAGCGTTGGATAGATCCGACGATGATAATTGTTGGTCAGAATGGAAATGTTAATGCTGCAATTGGTCCACTAATGCTTACATTAAATGAACCGATTGGAACTGGACTAGTTGCCACCGTTTTTGTGCACGAAACGTTGAGGGAGCAACTAATTGAGAAAGTGCGCATCGAGATGACTGTGATGCATCGTCCGGTGAAAAAACATCGACTGTATGGCAAGGCTTTGCGTCGCATTGACTGTTTGGGCGCCGAACTAGTGTCGATGATGCAACCCGACGACATTGGCTTCAAATTCACACTGGTCGAGGGTTCGCCCCTAGTTGTTTGCGATTTTAATCAGAGCTACTTTAGCGTCAACCATCCCACAACCGTTGTGACCCTGCACACATTTCGACACAGCCAGGAGCTGTCTGAACTGGCGGCCAAGGAGCAGCTGCCATTTGCGAGCGCTGCCATCTGGTGCCCCAAAATGGCAGCTGCCTACGAGATGGCACTGATGCTCAAAGTGCCAGCAGTCTACATTAATTGCGAGAACATTTTCTTGTCGCCCGTCGTTGTACAGCATCAGAGCCTCCAAGCGTGCTCGTTTCTCAGTGGCAGTTATCATTACGAGGTGCTGGTGCAAGAAAATCTTGCCAAGATCATAGTCTTTCCGGCACCAACTCCACTGGTCAAGGCCAACTAGTTTACCAAAATGTCGTCGAGGACATTGTTTGCCATATATATATATATGTATTAGTTTGCTATTAAACGATTGCGGGTATGCAATCATCATTAACGTTTGATAATCATGTTCGGATTATTTCCAAAAAGTTCAGTTCTCCACACAAAAGCTATGAATTGTAAATGAGTTTTTACTTAACAACGAGTTATGTTGAACTTTTTGACACAGCCTGTAAATCCATGTGTAGGTGCTAGTTGTTGATTGTTCTCGATTGTTGTATTTGCTGTGTTGTTGTGGCGTTTGCCAGTTGAGTTCCTCTTATGTTTTTGCCACTTTTTGGAGTGAATTTTGCTGTAATCAAGCGCCCACTTGAATTCCATTCCACCCCTTTGCCCTTAACGTTGCCACAAGCCGAGCTGTTTGCGTTGTGTTGTGCTTTGAAATGCTTTTAAGCATTTCATCAGTTGTTGCAACCGGAGCCCCTGACCCTTGACCTGCTCTATCCCTCCTTCGTTTCTCAACTGTTTGGACGTCAAACTTTGTACATTTCGATTAATGTGTATGTGTATGTGTTTGTGTGAGTGTGTGTATGTGTGCACCTAGAAAGCCGTTGTGTTTTTGCCTCTTGTTTTAGTGGCATGTAGCAGAATGTTTTTTGGGTTGGCAGCTGCCTCACCTACCCCCAGCCGACCCAAAAACGACACCCAGTCTCCGCCTTCTTCGTCATCCCGTTGTTGAGTGGCATTTTACAAACAGGCGCTTGGCGCTTGGCGCGTGTTGCACTTGCCTCAACTTGAGTTTAGTTTAGTTTAGTTTAGTTGTTGTTGCTGCTGCTGTTGCTGTTGCTGGCAACAATATATATTATTTATTTGGAGTCTGTTGCGCTGTTGTTGACCCAGTTAACGCTACGTCCATGTACTGACCCAATTCTTGGGATCCGTCCGTCGTGTAGGCAACAGTATTGCCGGATTGGTGCTGCAACCAATGTCAGATGAGTTGGAGATTTTATTGCAACACCAAGCGCTTTTCAAAGCGCATTTCCCTTGAGTGCAAGTCCCCAGATTGCGTTTCTAAATTTATTTGATTTCCTTTACTTTTGCACAAAACGACACGTGAAATTGAAAAATTTCCAATGTACAACTTTGCACATCTTTAATGTGAAATTCAAAACTAGTTGTTGTGTAGTTAAATCTATGTACGAACTACTTTAAGATAGATTTAAAGTTGTTTGACATTTTATGTGTAAGTTGTAACTTAAGCCAATTAAGTGCATGTTAAATCTCAAGCAGAGTAAACACTGATGGCAAAAGCCAAAACTTGTAGAATAATGAAAAGTTCTCCTAAGAGTTTCCTGCTAAGACCAAAAAAATACTCAATTTACAATTTAAATTGCTTTTACCAACACTCAGAGGTAAGAATATATATTAAGTTGAGACTACATAACAGCTAAATATTTGTAAAACTTTACTCTTTTATTCAAACTTTACTTATTTATTCGATCTTAACTGCCATCCTCGAATAAAACAATAAAAGACGACTGACTATACAGTTTTGAATGCTTAAAAACTATTTTTTTGTTTGCTGCGTATGCGTTGGAAACAGAGATAATTGTTTTAAAACAAAGCAATTGACAGCTGTATTGTTAACGTTACAAACTAAATGTCCGTTTCTAGTGCCAACAAAGTTTGCATTCAATCAGGCGCTCAGCTGTTTCAACAGCCCTCTGGCAAAGCTTCTATGACAATTAAAAAATGCAGATTATGCTTATTATTATGCCACACACACAAAAGACAAGTCAAGACGACTTCCGACAGTTTCAGGGAGACGAGGAAGAGTAGTTATAGAAGTATTAGTTGGTAGTTGTCTGATTGTTTGAGAGGAAGCAACGCCAACAAGTTGTCTGCATCAGCAGCAACCAACTGTCGACGGCTGTTCGTTGAGCTGAACGAAGGTTTTGGCTTGAATTATGTTCCATTGTGTCCGCGTTGACAAAGGACTCAAAACTAAAAGAAAAAAACAGACAGAGCCATGAAGAATGAAGGAAGCAGGAGCGGTGAAGGCTGAGCTGAATTTTTGATGCGCCTGAACTTATGCAACGAAATTTGTTGTTTGTCCGTTTCGATTAAAAGCTGTCAGCAACTGAAGCTGAGGCTTATGCTGTTGCTGTTGCTGAGATAAGGCTGGAACTGAAGTTGACACACAACTGAAGTTGGTTGGTACACGATGTTGCCAGCTGTTACCATTTCGAGCGAAAGCTTGCCCATCCTAGAGACATTGCAATGCGTTATATTTAACATTTATGCCTGTAACTAAGTCGATGTCATAAATGTTTATAGAACTTGGAGTCAATTATGCTTATTTTTTCGTCACAATCTATAATATAATCAAGGGTACACTAACGTTCAGCAAACAATATTCAGGTGGCTGCCGCAGTTATTCGCAACGTTTTGCAACTGCGCTCTTTTCATGCTTGCCACTTGGATTTCAATAGCTTTTCACTTGGCTGACTGGCTAAAAGAGGAACACCCATAGTTGGCGGTGTTCCAAAGAGTAAACGAGGTAAAGATGCGGACTGCCAGCTGTTGTTATTGTTATAGGTGGAGCGGGTCGAGGCAGGAAACCACTACAAGTATAATGAAGGCAACAATGAGTAGCTGTTGCTGTTGACGTTGCTGCTGATGTTGCTGATGCTGTTGCTGCTATATTGCAAAAGTAATTCAATTTGACTTTTTTTTTATGATGCTGCCAGCCGATTGCCGATTCAGATGAAAAAACTCTCCAAGCGCCAACAGCAGCGTCGTCATCACAAGCGTTAACCGCTCCCTCTCTCCCTTGGATTTGCAAGCCAACTTTTGTGGCTTGAAGTGGGCGAAGAAATACCTATGGATATATAGGTGGTCGCCTGGACGTTAATTGATTTAACCAGTTGAGGTTTTAATGAGTTTTGCCAGCTCGCAAGTTAACACCTAACTTTATTTTATGCGCAACCTTTACAAATAAACCCCATCAAGAAGGCTGTTAAATGCCATCTTACCATTCGTTATTGCTTTATAATTATCATTGGGTTTAGGTACACGGAATCAGAAAAAATAAATTAACTGTTCTTTATGAAAAGCTATCGATCATCGAACGATAACAATCGATATACATCAACATCTAAGACTCTCAATAGCATCGATTTCTTTTTGCAATCACAACTAACTATTTAGTCTCATTATCACTGGCTATCTTTATTTATAGAGCTTTTAGCTGCACGAATGCAATTTAAAAATATTTATTAATAATAAATAAGTCTTTGCGTCAATATGGAAGGACACGTGTGCCTGCACCTTGTAGGTGCACCAACTGTGTGTGTGTGGTTGCCAGTTCTTGACAATCGGATCGGATCACGCGCTATGCATTTTACTTTTGTGTTTTGGCATTTCTCAATTACGTATACTTGATATACAACACATTGTATTCTATCATGCTACTCAGTATCGAATCAGGATCAAAGAGGAGTTATTTGAACACCACAATCGTTAATATATATAATTCATTGAGTGCCAATCATTGTCAGAGCGAACGGACAGTGACCAATCATAATTAAATAATAATTTGAGCAATTTGATTTGATTGCATTTAGGGGCCACAGCCACAAAAGGACTGCAGCACAGCCGCTGCTGCGAGTAAGTTAGTGGCAAGTATGATTTTGTGGTCAAGAGCAGCAACAATCAACAAAATCAGGCGACAACGAAAATTCCACAAGCTGAATTAGGTATTTAAGTAAGCCAGAGACAAGAACAATGAGGAGGAGGAGGTGGGAGGGAGGAGGAGGTGGTGGGAGGGAGGAGGAGGAGGAGTAGCAGCAGCAGCATCTGAGAAACCAAAGTCAAATAAGCAAACAAACTAGGTTCCGGGTCTTGGTCGACATACAACAGCAATAGCAATAGCAATAGCAATAACAAGAACAATAGAGACAAGAGCATTGCGTATACGCCGAAGTGGTTGGCAAACATACAAAGCCCAAAAGGAAGCTCTGTTCAAGCTGTCTATGGAAATCATGACCAAAGAGCAATGAAGGCAGCTGTGACAACGGCCAGAACGAACGCAAGGCCAAATCATTCGCCACAACTATTTCAACTTGGCTTTTGATTGCAAAAGTTTTTGTGCACAATTTATGTGTGTAGTATAAGTACTATGCATAACTATGCATATGTATAATTTCTGTATATATATATATATTCTTAATCAATAAACTTAACAGATTGCAGTCTTTTATGCTTTAATCGAGAAAAATACTTTTGATAAATATCGATATTTATCGATGTGTGATCAACACAAGGCATATCGACCTAAACTTAACAGATTGCAGTCTTTTATTCTTTAATCGAGAAAAATACTTTTGATAAATATCGATATTTATCGATGTGTGATCAACACAAGGCATATCGACCTAAACTTAACAGATTGCAGTCTTTTATTCTTTAATCGAGAAAAATACTTTTGATAAATATCAATATTTATCGATGTGTGATCAACACAAGGCATACCGACCTAAACTTAACAGATTGCAGTCTTTTATGCTTTAATCGAGATAAATATGTTTGATATATATCGATATTTATCGATTTGTGTTCAACACAAGCACAATTAAGTGAAGCTGACTTAACTGTTGGTTTTCTAGAAATGTTAAATATTTTTTCAATTTTTAATGGAATTTAATAAGGGTATTAGTCTTTTTATCGGTTATCGGAATGCCTTAATCGAACCTTACGAATAATAAGATTTTCACAGGTATAAGGCTGGATTTGGGTATATATATATATATATTATAACAATTTGATATTTGGGACGTTTTTTTTGTGTTTGTGTATGTTCGTTTTTATTCAAATTGTGTTTTTGCATATCTGTCAACACATTTCGCAACAGTTTACTGCAAAATTGTGTGTGTTGTGTTATTAATTGGTTTTTGTTTCTGCATAAGTGGGACAGAACCGTAAATTGTATTTAAAATGCCATAAATTAAAAGACAACAACAATGATGGTTGAACGTTAAAAGCTTTACAATTTGCGTTCACATCTTTGCCTGCGTATAAAAATACATTAACAAATTGTTTCCAAAACCACTGATATTATCAAGTGGAATGCTCAGCCTTACAACAACTCCCACACACACATAATCATTTGCTATAGGTGGCATAGTGTAGAGGTCACACACACACACGCACACATACATACGTAGAGTGCATTATAATCAGGCTCTTAATTTTCCTCCTCTCGCGTTGTTTGTTTTTTGCCCACTTTCTCTCTCTGTTTGTGTTTGTGTGTTGCGATGGCAACGCGCAATAATCCAGTTTGTCATAATTTAATTACTTTAAGCCAACTTGCTTTACTATTTGCGGGGATTTTTCCACAAAGAAGACGCAACTCTCGAGGTTGCACTCAGTGCAACAAACATTAACCATAATTAGAGGTACTCGTTACACCTAACAAACTGTAACTAACACTCTTTTGAATTCTTCGAATTTATCACAAAATAAAAAATACCAAGAATAATATAGCTATACACTCGTAACACCTAACAAACTGTAACTAACACTCTCTTGAATTCTTTGAATTTATCACAAAATGAAAAATACCAAGAATAATATGGCTATACACTCGTTACACCTAACAAACTGTAACTAACTTTCTTTTGAATTCTTTGAATTTATCACAAAATGAAATATACCAAGAATAATATAGCTTTATACTCATTAAACCTAACTAACTTTCTTGAATTTTTTGAATTTAATACAAAGTGAAAAATACCAAGAAAAATATAACAATATAACAAAATAGCAGAGCAATATTACAGCTTTGGTATTTCTGCTTTGTTATTTCTAAGTCTAAGTCATATGAATATAAATGATTTATTTCTGAGTCTTATATATGCATGGTTTTCCATATCATTCGCTTAAGAAAAATTGGCTTGCTTAAGTTATCGGCTGTGTTGTTTTATTCCATTACTGTTATCTAGCGGCCTATCACAGAAGAAAGAAATGTCTATATCTTTATCCGTTGCTCACTTTATATGCATAAATATATAATAAATAATATATATATATATATATTTAAACAGTCAAAAAAGTAGTACCAATGAATTACCGAATTCGGTAAGCAAAGTAATAATTAATACAGATTTAATGCAAATGTGAAGCTTGGCAATTAATTGCCACTCGAACAGCTCAATTAAATGCAGAGAGAGAGAGAGAGAGAGAGAGAGAGAGAGAGAGAGAGAAGAACCTTCTGAGCCATTACACAACTGAAATTTACTAACTATAACAAACAGACAGAAATAATAATAAAACGATAAAAACTTAAATGCAGATGAACACACACACACTCACACTCATTTCATGACAACAACATGAATACCACTTGCCACATCAGCAACATCAGCGGCATCAACAGCTTGCTTGCAACCTACATGCAGCTGCAGCAACAATGCAAATGCAGTCAGTTATGTAAACCGAAGAAGTAAGAGAAAGAAAATCATTTTTAAATAGCAAATCTACCCATTATATGCGATTATAGGTTGCAGGATATTTGGAAATATTATTCCAAGCACTCAAAGGAATGATGCAAATATTTTTACGTCGTATACCTGGTTACCAGATTCTCTCTGATTGCCTGTTTGACACTTGATCAATAATGCACATCCCGTACAAACACAAACACAAACACACACACACACACACACGCACACACACATAATCACGTTTTTAAGTACAATCACAGACATTGACAATGACAAAGTTTCGCGAGCATCTGAATTGATATAATCGAATATGAATACTTTACATGTCGCATTGTTCATTTAATCCAATGATTGTCGCGTGCTTTCAACCATTTATTTGAAGTTATAATATTTGATCTGCATGATTATTTTCGGTGTAATTGAACAAAAATACAAATATTTAACAGCCTTGATTAAATTTGTCACAATTCTGACAATGTGTATAAGTTTGCATAATGTAAATGAAATCTTCAAAAGTGGGTGTGGGCGAAAGACAGGTCGCGAGTGCAGGGAACTGAGGTTTGTTTGTATGTAATTGTAATATGTAGGACATTTGCTGGCTTCTAGACAATAGATCTGGATTAGGCGTTTCACATTCGCCATATCGAGTGTCCAGACAGGGACTAAGCCCAACTAAAGCTCAAGCACAGAAGAAGAGGGAGAGGAAAGCTCACGACCGAAATGGAAGAGACAAACATGCAAATAGTAGTTGCTCATGTGACAAATGAACAACCAAACAAGAGAAAACCAATCTTATCTTTCAAAATGGTTGGTAAAGTTGAAAATACCCTAGAAGACTTTCGGAAAAGGCAAAAGATTCTTTTCACGATTTTGTATAGAGAAACTACCTTAACTACAATAGTCTTGTATTCTGTTTGTAATGCATGAAATTCAGGACCGAAACAACAATGCATATACAGACATTCTAAAAGTGAGAGAGAGAGATTAGTTGAAGTTAGTTAGAATGGGAAACGGAAAAGGATAGGAAATGAAACTAACTTTAAATCAACAACATGCAAGGCAAACGCATTGCCTTAGCCCAACCATTGTCCATTGTCCATTGTCCCCTACTGTGCCATTTTTACCAATCCGGTCGGTCAGCAGCATTGTTGTCATTGACTTTGTCCAAGATCCGGTTGCAACAAGCATCAACTTGCAATTGACTCCAAATCCCTTTCGCTTTGATTCATGCCCAACAAAAGAGAATTGCATAGTATTTACAGTTCATGCAATGCATTCATTCGTATGTGAATTCAATTCGATTTTCCGATTTTCCGATTTTCGGATGTCCAAGCTGCAGAGACTGCAACAAAAAGCTGCATATAAGTCAATTAAGTAAGGCTCCATTGCAACAGGTCAACAGGTTAATGGTTAAAGCAAATGAGATCAGGTTACTTTTTGATTGTGTGGCTTGTAAAATGTACAGAAATTTGCAGATTTGTGGCTTTTTGCAATATTCATTCAATGCTCTTAGTTACGTACCGAACGGAAGCTAATTGTATCGTGCAGTCGGTGCTTGCAAGTATGTTAGTGTGCTCAACTTCAATCTTCCATATCTCCGGTGCTTCACAACCGATTTCAAAAAAAATTTCACAGATTTTCAGTATTTTGTTAAATGTTTCAAACGCCGTCTCAAAGTTTTCCAAATTAAAGATTTTGTTGTTATCGATCCCATGTGTACATCGGCAACGGGAAGAGTTATCGAAAATCAAAAACAAACTTGTACTGTCTAGGGATTAGGCGAGCTTAAGTTCCAAATCTGGCTCTTATAGTCTCTGAGATCGACGAGTTCAAACATACGGACAGACGGACATGGCTATATCGACTCGACTGTTGATGCTGTTCAAGAATATATATGCTTTATGGGGTCGGAGATGCTTCCTTGTGCCTGTTACATACTTTTGCACAAAACTATTATACCCTTTTTACACATTTTTAATGGGTTCAGGGTATAAAAACAAAGCGTTTCAATTATAGTTGTCAATTGTGAATCTTTAATGAACTCTTTACATATAGTAGAACAAGAACAACAAAATGGAGAATAAAAATGCATGCAAATGTCGATGCGAGTCAAGGTTGTAATCAGTCAATCATTTGCGCAGTCAATCAGTCGATACTCAGCGTAACTCAAACACTGCCACTGAAGTGAATTGGTTGTTTCATTTGATTAAACAATAAGAACAAACACACACACACACACACACACATACACAAACAGACACACGCAGATGTTTATGAGTGTTTTGTGTTTGTTTGTTTGCGCTGTTGTTCATGTTGCCTTTCATGCTTATTGCATTGAAAAACCTTTAAAACGCACATACATACATAGTATATATATGTTGTTTGCTATCCAGCTATGCGCAGATCTCACATGTAGAACAAATTCACAACACACACACACACAGACACACACACACACACACACCAATGCACAAACACACGCATGGCGAGTCAATAGCAGCTATGCAGTAACAAATGTGATTGATGCTCAAAATCGCGAACAAATATTACCTCCAACCAATTGAGAATTTTGCCACAACAAATCTCCTCCCCTCGGCAGCAGCAACGCATTATGCAAGCATTGACGCACACACCCACACAAACACACACACCCTAATGCATGCTAATGAAATTGTGTTACATTTTGATAAGCTGTGGCGCGTGTATGAGTTTCGCTTGCCAATTTTCGGTGCTTTCAATGCTTGCGTTCGTTCCAGTCCCCAATAAGCGCCTTATAAGTGAACAATGTGTGCTTTTGAGTGTTTGCATTGTGGCCATCCAACTGATAGCTGGCAGTTGTTAGTTAGTCTCTCAGCTCTCCCGCCATCTTTCTTTCTCCCTATATAAGCTTTTAATCCTCGTCAGCTGTCAAATGTAATTGTCAGTTGTCACTTGACTGCCTCATGTGGCCTGCTAATGCGCATTTGCACTGATGCGCATTTGAATGATGCAACTGGCAACTGGCAACTGGCAACTAGCAACTGTTAACTTGTAACTGGCAACTGGCATCTGACAACTGCCATCCTTTTAACGGAAAGATACGCGCGCCTGCAAGATTTCTTCAAAATGACACTATGTCTTATGTTATACTTGCCGCATACACACACACACATAGTAGTTTAATAGTGGTAAGATTAGCTGCAAGAATAGGCACTCAGAGCTAAAAGCTAAGAGAGAGTTAAGCATTGAGTCATTTAATCAATATAACATGTTTCTTCGTTTACTTGGTTGTCAGATTCTGTCTGATTGATTTATATAATATATATATCAAGTAATAAGCAATGCGATGTATATATACATATAAGTAATAAGCAATGCGAAAAGAAAGAGCTGGACAGAGTATTCCTGATTATGGAAGAGAAGGCTTAAGAAAAAATGTATATTGAAAATATGTTGAAATAAAGCAATTATGATACTTGAATAGGAGCACAAGATAAACAACCGCGAATAAATATAATATGTAAGAATTGACAAATTCTTTGGTTATAATAATTAATTATAAGCATAAGGTTATACATCTTGTTCTTTTTAGAGTTTTAAGAATACAGAATTTCCACAACATTTCGTTTATTTACTTATAACTCAACGATTGATAACCAATACTTAAAATTCTTGTTGCGAAAATCGTAAGTCGAACATTAACAATTAAAAGATCAGTTTTCGCTGCAGCCTGCAGCATGCATTTAAGCAACCAATAAGCTAGTTAGCTAGAAACTTTTAAATTCTGCCTTCGACTTAAAACTGTGAAATGTTCGGAACACATTCAGAAGTCAGGAGTCAGGATTTAAAATCATGCTTAACTGTATAAAATCCAGTGCATTGTTATAAGCGTAGGTCTCTATCCAAAGCTCGTTCATTCCGTTTCGAACTGTGCAACAATTGAATTCTGTTGCACTGACCAATAATATGATTTTTTGTTTTGGTCGTATGTCAATGTCCCTCTATTTGTATGTGTGTGTGTGTGTTTGTTTGTGTTGCCAAATGACCTCGTTAGCAGGCGCAAGTGAGGTGAAATCAGAGCGCACAAAACCGAGAAACGAACACGAGAGTAGAGGACATGGCGCATATGCTGCCTGCCTGCCTGCCTGCGTGCTTGCCGGCGTGGCATGGTGGGAGACGCGCAGTCGAGGAGGCAAGCGTTAGGAGTGAGTGAATTGAGAATTTGTGGTTGTTCGCTTGTTCGCCCCAATGCATTGGTCCATGGCGAACAGAAGTTAGGCGGTTTGCAGTGCGGCAGTCTAATTAATGGGCGTATTGGGGCATGCGGCATGCGACAGTGACAGTGGCAGCAACATGTACTACGATTTGGGATATTAAATGTTACGATGCAGATCGTTGTTGCCCTGTTGGCCAGTTGGCCAGTTGGCCAGTTGGCCTGTTGGCCTGTTGTCCTGGCTAGCTACGAACAAATACTGGTCGCTGATGGTTATGAATATACCATGAGGCTCTTTGACCACAATGTGTGTGTGTGTGTGTGTGTGTGTATGTGTGTGTGTATTGGTGATGATGATCACATGCTATTAAACCGCAATGCAAAAGCAATTTTCATACAAATGATTTATGGCCCTGGACATGCAGAGCTCTGCCGGCTGCCGACAATCGCCGATGACTGTAAATGCCATGAAATATACATAAACGGCAGACACGCTCCAAAAAGTCAAAAAAGGAAGAGATAGAGGGTGAGAGTGAGACAGAAAATGGAAGGAATAATAAAAAGCTGGCAACACATACCCCAAATATATACATAGTATAACAGAAATGAAATATGAAAATGGGAAAAACCAACGAAAAATATATACGAAATAAACTTGAAAATTAAGCTAACAAGTTCATTGATTTATTTCATTCATTCAACGCTTAAAAATACATGCGTATTGCAATCTGAAAGTGTGTACACAATGCATATAAAACAAGTAAGAAGGCTCTAGTCGAGAAATCCCGACTAGACGATACCCTGATCCCTATACTTCACGCGTACAGTCAGTGCTTGCAAGTGTGTGTGTGTGTGTGTGTACGCGCATACTGCATACTGCATACAAAACTTCAATGTCCCATATCTCCGGTGTTTCTTAACCGATTTTAATAAAACTTTCACAGATTTCCATTATTTTGTTTTATAATTTAAATGGCATCTCAAAGTTTGCAAATTCAAGATTTTGTAGTTATCGATCCCATGTGTATATCGGAAACGGGAAGAGTTATCGAAAATCGAAAACAAACTTGTACTGCCTAGGGATTAGGCGAGCTTAAGTTCCAAATCTGGAGTCTCTAGCTCTTATATTCTCTGAGATCGACGCGTTCATACATACGGACGGACGGACGGACGGACAGACGGACATGGCTATATCGACTCGACTATTGATGCTGATCAAGAATATATATACTTTATGGGGTCGGAGATGCTTCCTTCTGCCTGTTACATACTTTTGCAAAAATTCATTATACCCTTTTTCCCATTTTTAATGGGATCAGGGTATAAAAAAGCAACGAAGTTGCAAGATGGATCAACCACTTTTGCATTCTGGACGTTAAATTGAAAACAATTAAAACAGATTAATGCATAACCATAGAAATGCACAAGATTTCAGTGGTTATCACATGCATGACAAGGTAATCAGATAAGTAATCAGTCCATCGGAATAGTTCAAATTGCATATGTATGTAGCGCAGTTTGTTTGGGATTATTACCCAATAGTTCCCATGTTAGCTATCAATTATAATGATGCGCTTTTAGCTTCAAAATAAAAAGCTAAGAAGACTAATATACCTTTAGATACTCTACCATAGCCAGAGAGAGAGAGTGAGTTTATGTGCCAGCCGAAGGACGCATCATTAGTTATTTGGTTTTTACGATTTGGCGGCTGTCATAAAAATTAATATTTTTGCTGCCGTTTGGGGGGAGGCCATAACGTTTGGCAATAGTTTGGCAATTCAAATAGGTTGTTCAAGCATTTCATGCAATCATTAGCTTTATCTTCTTCCGCATTGTTCAACATGCATATTTTATGTTCCTTTCTGATACCCTAACATTGGGTATGGTTCAATGCTCTCTCACCTTCTCTAAGAACTAAGAAGTTTGAGCCGAAGCTGACTGAGGTAAGAGTATATAATGTTCTCATTGTCGTTCTTTCGTTTATTATGGTTTGTTCGTGGGTCATTTGGGGGAAAACGATTGGGGTCGCAAATTGTCGTTTGGCCAGCCAGCCAGCCAGAAATGTAGCTAATTAACGTCAACTAACAAATAATTTCTACCATTGCGGTAACAAAAACAAACAAACAAACAAACAAACAGTCACGCATTTAATTGCCACTGTAATGATTTATAATTAATGAAATTAAACAGTTGCTGTAGCAGCAGCTAACGTTATCAAAATGCTAGCTCAAAGCAATGTCATTAAATTTAACCTTCACAAACATGTTAACAAAAGTAGAGTTGGTTTTTTCCTAAAGAAAAGAAGTGCAAATTGGTTGAACCATTTGTCACGGTACGGGGCCAAACAAGGCGCTAAGCGTTCTTTCAATTAACCACCCAAGGCTTTAAATACTCAAGCCCCCCCGCACTCAACCCCTTAAACGCTGAGCCACAAAACGCGCATCATTCATGGATGACGCTCCTGTGGCTTCAACTGTTTGCAACCGTTGTAAATTGTGCATCACAAATGCATGAACAAAGTACTATGTTTGTATATGTTTAAGGTTGAGAACTGGACGGTAGACCTGGACCCAAGGCTGCCACACACACACACACACATGTCCACCCACAGAGAGCACAGTTGGTGGCTTCGAGTCCCGAAAAACTCATAAAACTTTGCAATTGTTTAAACGTGCCGCATGGGCCGCATCATAGAGCAGCAAAAGTTTACTGCTCCCAAAGGGTTTCGGCAGCGAGTGTTATACGAGTGGGGGGGATGGCTGGTAGAACTGTTTGCCAGTTTCGCAAAGGCTTTAAATGCCAAACACTTTAACTGGCCGCACTTCAACAGTTGCACATTTAACCGACCACAGTGCCAAACAACATCAGCAACAGCAACAGCAACAGCAACAGCAACAACAACAACAACAACAACAATAATAATAACTGAAACAGCAACAGGAACCAAATTTTTTGTTGCCTACTTTTATGGGCGCAGTAGAAAGCGCATTCGGCTTGCACTAAAGCGTACTAAGGAAGGAAGGAAGGAAGGCGGGTGGGTGGGTGGTTGGGTGTTGGCTGGTTGGTAATGTCGGCCATTTTACACTGCTTAATAACTTGCAGCGGCAACTTTACTGAATTGCTTTAGAATTGTTGCAATATAACACAAGCAGCAAAGGCGCTGAAATATTGCTGCAGCTTCACTGCAAAAACTCTCTCTCTCTCTCTCTCTCTCGAGTAGTACACGTGTTTATGTGTGCCACACATGTGCCACACGTACCACTAACACACACACACACACACACACGCACACACACTCTCACTAACATTGCACCTGATTAAGTATGCATGCAATGCAATGTGCCCATAAACCTTACTTTTCCACCTTCCCTCGCCACCGCAGCCAACCTGCCAACTCCTGCCCCTCCCACTATGTAAATTAGCAACAACAAAAAATGAGCTTTGGCATAGAATTTCAAATGATCTAATGAAACAACAACAAACAACACACATAAAAATGTCAAACGCAACTAACGGTAAACATCTGTGTGTGTGTGTGTGTGTGACAAGCAAAAAGCAAACAATGCTAAAATTTGCTCATATTAAAACCAATATAATATTTGCTAAAATATTTAATATTGAAGATATTCAATCTATTGTTGCAGATACTAATGATTTGCAAAATTGGTTTTACTATTAAATAGAAATATTTTGCAACATTTTAGAGCAAATTTTTTTTGCAATTAATAATAAATGTATAAAACTATTATTTTACCAAAGTTGATGATGCAATAGTTTAATACCAATTGAGTTTGTGTTACTTCTGTCTGAATCTGTAAGCCAATTATTCAGTTCATATATAGCTAAAGAATCTTAAGCTTATGAAGCGAAATAAAATCAACTTGATTGTTGAGTTAAGCTTATTTTATTTCAATTTATTTTTGATGATTTTGCTGCTGCTCTCAGTTGAAGCAAAGAACTATTATTGCGGCTACAGTTAATTTAATTAAATGCTTATTTGAACTGGAATTGATAAGTTTCAGTAAATTGTTGAATAAAGTGCAAAAATAAATCCAATGCATTAGTTTTGTTGCACTTATCGTTTTCATGCCAGTTTACGACGGACTGCAGACTTAAGCCAACATTTAAGTTACGAATACAAATGAGACAGAGCGAGAGAGAGAGAGAGAGAGTGGTTAGGCAAGCATACATAATACTATGTGTGTGTGTGTGTGTGTGTACGCCAAAAATATTTCATGCGGCCGAGCGGCAACAACACGATTGCCATTGCTAAGGAAACCAACTAGCATAGTTCAGCAGCTAAAGTGGTTTTCCGTTTGCCATTCACATTGCCTTGTGGCTGTGTTGTACCGCAACCGCATTGTCTGCAGTTGCCACACTGCAGCAGACTCACACACTCACGCACACACACACACACACACACACACACACATACATACATAAAGAGGGGTTTTTAGTTGTGCAATTTGTACAAAATGCATTGAAAATCACTTTTTATATCACACCCCAAAAGTGCACACATGCATCAGGCGATTAGCCAAATAAAGTAGCTGAAGGACACTCAAATTTACTTGCTAATTTACTTAAAAAGTATGCTGTGCACTTAATTAACGCATTTCCAACTAGTTACCAACTTTTGAATTTTTCGGCTGAATTTTCTGTGTGTGTGTGTGTGTGTGTGTGTGTGTTTTGGCATATGAATTATGTTTGAAATGTGCTTTCAAGGCACGACCCACCTTCGACATGCACGTAACTAGAGCAGAAATTGGCACACTAGTAAGTACCAAAAACAACAACAACAAAAACAACAGCTGCAGCGAAAATGAGAACGCTGCAAATTGACAAAAATACTAAAAAATATATATATGTATAAAGTAATAAATAGGACATTAATTTTTATGCCCCCATGGCTGCCACAAAGGACGCGAAATTCACGAGTTTCCTGCAACCGGAAAAATTTTACGATACGAAACTGGTAGGGGGGGGGGGGTGTAGGTGATGGTGGGGGTTTAGCGTTGTTATTGTGGTCGTATGTATGTGTGTGTGTGTGTGTGTGTGTTCGTATGCTGAAAAGCGGTGTACTTCCGTTCGCCGGCCAACGGTCGGGGCCAATTGCCAGTGACCGAAAAACTCGAGAAGGCGAAGCGAAAAAAAACAAAAAATAGACCCAAAGACAAAGTGCACTATGGGGAGAGAGAGAGAGCGCCAGAGTGCAAGAGTGAATGAGAGCAGAAGCAAAATGAAAATGAAAATGGAAAATATATATAAAGAGAGCGCAAAAAAAAAAAAAACGTGAAAATAATATTGGTTCAACTTCAGCAGTGGCCAGCAATGGGGCCTCACTGCGGGGACCTGGTGTGGCACATAAATTTGGCCAGGGCACGTGCTGGCAACAAAGCAACAGACAGAGACATGGGGCAAGCCGAAGCTGACAGCTTGCAGTCAGAGTGCAACCGAGGCGACCGACCAACTCGACTGCTCCGCTCTTGCCACAGTTAGCTGCACACTCAGCACAACCAACCGCAACTCCTCGTTGCACAAATGATTTTGGGGCGTTTACAAAACTGAAAACTTGCTCTCAAACAATTTTAATTTTAATTGCATATATAAAAAAAATATTTATTTAGTATAAAAATATAACACATTTTGAAATAAAGAATAAAAGCTCAAGCATAACAAACGAGAACAAAACAAATAGTACGTTAAGAATTAAGAATGGTATTTTTATTTGGTTATATATTTTTTATTTTGTTTTTTCTTGTGTTCAGGTTGTGTTTTTGTATCCCTTTGAATCATTTTGATTATGAAGTTTCGAAGACTAAGAAATGTGTTAAGTAAAATCTCAAATTTCTTGAAGTGTAGCACAGCTCCGTTTACATCGATACTGCTACTGCTTCTTCTTCTTCTTCTTGTTTCGTACAAAGATGTATGCAACATGCTAGTCGCCGCCGCATTGCACAAAAGTTTCTTAGTTACTTATGGCGGAACTGGAATTGGAACAGGGATACGAACGACTGCAACTGGCAGCGAACGAACGAACGAACGGGGAAACGAGCTCTTTCGGACAATATGGCCAATGTGACGATGTGCATATGGCAGTAACGCTTAAGGCTCCAAGGTGGTTAGAGTGTAGGGAGAAGGGAGTTTGCCACCACACCGAAAACTGACAATGGTTGGAGTCAACGACATATACAAGTAATTGAGTCAAAATGTCATTGAGGAAAAGTGAAACAGAGCATTGGATAAAAGAAACATACAATATATTAATGAAATTGCAAAAATAAAAAAGCGAGAGAATTCTAAAAAATAAATAACAAACGAATTTCACTTTCTTCATTTGTTATTAAAGGTAAAATATCATTTCAGAAAAAAGTTCTTTGAAAAAAAAAAATTGTGTATTACTATTCCAATTTGTTATAATATATTAAAAATTAATTTTTAATAATTTTTTAATTAATTGAATTTCATTTCAGAATAAAAACAAATCCTTTTTGTAAAAAAAAATGTAATAATTTATTTAAAACAAGTAAGAAGGCTCTAGTCGAGAAATCCCGACTAGACGATACCCTGATCCCTATACTTTACGCGTACGGTCAGTGCTTGGAAGTATGTGTTTGTGTGTGTGTGTACGCGCATACTGCATACCCAACTTCAATGTCCCATATCTCCGGTGTTTATTATCCGATTTCGATAAAAATTTCACAGATTGTCATTATTTTGTTTTATAATTCAAATTGCATCTCAAAGTTTTGCAAATTCAAGATTTTGTTGTTATCGATCCCTTGTGTATATCAGAAACAGGAAGAGTTATCGAAAATCGAAAACAAACTTGTACTGCCTAGGGATTAGGCGAGCTTAAGTTCCAAATCTGGAGTCTCTAGCTCTTATAGTCTCTGAGATCGACGCGTTCATACATATTGACGGACGGATAGACGGACATGGCTATATCGACTCGACTGTTGATGCTGATCAAGAATATATATGCTTTATGGGGTCGGAGATTCTTCCTTCTGCCTGTTACATACTTTTGCACAAATTCATTATACCCTTTTTCCCCATTTTTAATGGGTTCAGGGTATAAAAATTGAGTATAAATCGTAATAAATTTTTTTATAAGAGTAAAATTTCATTTCAGAATAAACAAATCCAATAAAATTACAAATTGTTAAAAAAAAATGTATTATAAATGAGAATGAAACCTGAATAATTTGTTTGTAAAGGTGTAATATCCTTTAAGAATAAACAACCCCATTTTGAAAAAAATTTAATTATAATTTATTAAAAAGAAATTGAGTAAAAAACGTAATTGATTTGTTTATAAGGGTTGAATTTCATTTCAGAAAAAAAAAATCCAATTTGTAAAAAAAAAATTTATTATAGTATTTGAGTATAAAACATGAGACATTCGTTAATAAAGGTAAAATATCATATCAGATGAAAGAAAAAAGAAAAAATGTAATATAAATAAAGAAATATTTGACTTTACTTAATTTATTAAAAGCACATTTTGTTCAGCTTTATAACTTAAATTTCTACCATATTACCAAGTATTGTCAAAGCTGGATGTTGGCTTGGTGCCTTACCTTAAAAGAGATAGAAACATGAACAAATATTGCATTTAATTAACTTGAATGTCAAAAAATGTATTTATTATAAATTGGTAAATTGGAACAGCAATGTTGTGGCAAACAAGAAAGACATGTCTGAAAGAAATGTCTGCACAAAAATGAAAATATGAAAATGAATTTGAATGCAAAAACTTTAAGGAAACTTTGTTCAACATTCAAAATATGCGCTATTAAAATGAAAATGAAAAAACAATTAAATTTATACCTAGAAGGTAAAATACTGAAAAAAAAGCATTGCCAACAAAATACTCACACAAAGAGGCATTAAAATGAATGCTAAAGCTGAATAACTTTTAACTCTGACATTGCGTTAAAAATATTTTTAATTACTTTGCATATTAAAGCACATGGATTATCGAAAAAAGAATGTGGGTGTAAGTGTGTGTTTGTGTGTAAAATGTCATGAATGCAAAAGACAGGAAATTAAAAAGATAGCAAACTGAAAATTCCAAAACAAAATACCTTACATATATATAAGTTTAATCTCCGGTTTTTCCATCAACTAACAAATTTCTATAGTGATAAAACATCGACGATAGACTGCATTCACTCTGACTCTAATTAATTTATCACAGACTCAAAATAGCTTCATATTGTCAATAGCAGTTTCTTAAAAGAACATAAAATCGCTGTGCTTGAAATTTGTAAGATTGTTGACTTTTGCTGTTGCTGATCAAAGCATAGCTTGCCTGCTTTTATGCATCCTTGCAAAAGTGTAGGCAAAAGACAATCGATTTATATAAAGAATTAAAACAAGTAAGAGAAATCCCGACCAGACGATACCCTTAACCCTATACTTGGGTAAGTGTGTGCGTGTGTGTTCGCGCATACTGCATACTCAAGTTCAATGTCCCATATCTTCGGTGTTGCTCAACCAATTTCAATAACATTTCACAGATTGTCATTATTTCGTTTTATGTTTCAAACGCCGTCTCAAAGTTTTTCAAATTCAAGATTCTGTTGTTATCGAAACGGGAAGAGTTATCGAAAATCGAATAAACTTGCACTACCTAGGAACTATGTTTCAAATCTGGAGCTAGCTCTTATATGCTCTAAGATCGACGAGTTCATACAGACGGACACACGGACATGGCTATATCGACTCGGCTGTTGATGCTGATCAAGAATATATATACTTTATGGGGTCGGAGAAGCTTTCTTCTGCCTGTTACATACTTTTGCACAAAACCATTATACGCTTTTTAAACATTTTAAATGGGTGCAGGGTATAATAAAAAGAGGCCGGAAATTAGTTCCTTCCTATGATGCTTTATTTTCAAGATGAAAATGATGCAGTGCATCGCTGCCACAAAACGTAAACCAGACATTGTAGTAAAAGCAACCGTAAAACTTAGACCAATTGGTAACTGATGAATCTGTGATTAAAATACAACTATATCGGTTCGGATTTCGCTGTCCATTTTCGTCTGTGTTAAATTTGTTAATGGCGAAAGATTCAACAAATATATAGAAACAATTTTCTTTAAAAGGAAACTTATAGAAGTAATAAGAAGTTTCCATATATCTCATTTCATGTGTACGTTTAAAAAAAAAAATTATTTATAAGACCAAATTGACATAAGAAAATATATTTTGGTATTCTTCAAGAGCCACAGATTTTCCTATTTTCTGATAGTTCGAATATACTAAATTCTAAAGATGCCTTTTGGGTGAAAATGTATATAAAGTATGTTTAAATTGTTTGGACAAGGCCCAAAACCTAGCAAGGACACTCTCAAATGTTAAATGACACCATATACACATATGCACACACACACACACACACACACATAAACAGCGAGAGAGAAAGAGAGAGAGAGAGAGAGACCGAAATGGACGTGCCATTTGTGCGCCTTCTGTGCATTATGATTATATCTTAATGAATGTTATGAAACACATAAATCAAATTGCGAAAACGCCACAAGCAGTTGGACAAAGGCCTAGGATCGACCCAGCAAAAGACCCCACATTAGAGGGAGAGAAAGCGAAAGGGAGAGAGAGAGAGAGCGAGAGCTGGAGAATATCCGCACTAATGTTCTTGTTGACGAATGCAAATTCATAAAAAGGACACAAACACACACACAGAGCCAAGTAAGCTGGCAAGTGGAGAGTGAAGAGTGAACAAATGGACATCAGCAAAGTCATATGGACGAACTGTTAGCTGAAAGCTTTTTCTCCATCCACTCCTACTTCTTTCTCTTCCTACGTGTGTGTGTGTTGCTTTGCCATTTCGGCATTTTTAACAGCTTGGCAAATGTTTGACTTTGCTTTGATTTAATGTTAATGCTCGTCGTGTTTCGCTCCGCGTGCTCATCGAGCTCGGCCACCAAAGGCCGTGAGAATAATCTCACTAAGGACTTGACTTCAAATTGCTCCTTTGTAAATGACAAACAACCAACAAACCAAAAAGTACACCCAATAGTAAAGACAGCGATTAGGAAACGAAACTTCTTTCGAAAGCAGCTAACAATTTCCAAAAGCTTTGAATAATGAAAGCGACACTTCAATACAATTAATACACATTAAAAAAAAAAATGCAAAAATAAACAAACTTACAAATAGTAAAAGTTCTGAATAGCCCACATCGAATGTAACAATATAATTACAAAAAAATAAGTAATAATTTAAGCATAATTATTTAACCATATTGCATTTGTTTCTGTTCACTTGAATCCCATAAAAAAAAAACTCATATAAATCATAATCATGGATAAGTGAAACCAATTTATTATTCATATACCAATAAATATAAATATTTAATGGCATATTCAATTTTTGTTTGTATGCTTAATTGAGATTAATTGAAGTGCAAATAATGTAATTATTTTAAAGACATTTTGATGTGAGTTACATATTTTGTTTCACTATTGCTGCGTTCTTTGTGCTTGTTCTTGTTTTCTACCCTCTGCAAAGTCTGCTTACTTTGTGCAACCAAAATGGGAACAACCAGATGTCGCGAATAGACACAGAAGAAGCCCAGAAGAAACGAGGGCATTTTATGTTGAGAGCATTGCAATTTCAACTGAGCACAAAAGACAGAAAGTAGTTACATGTGTGTGCGAGTCGAGTTTGCATCGACTTGGGCAGGCAGGCGGGAAGGCGGGCAGGCGACGTTGCGTATACACAATATTATAGAAGCCCGCCTACAGTCATTCGACGCTGAGTTGTGTTGCAACTAAAAAGCAGAAACAAATGTCGCAACACAAAAAGAAAATAAAAAAAATAAAAAAAAGTAAATAAACTAAATAAAATAAAAAAAGGAAACACAAGAAAAAAAATAAAATATAATTCGTCTGCTCCAGCTAAAGGCGGCTTGGGGCACATTAGGAGAACGCTTGTGGCAGGGAATGGTTGTGGGGTGGTAGCGGCGTCATGTTGAAATTGCAACAACTTTTAAAACTCATTAAAATTAATGAAAGCCACGCACTTCAGCTCAAGCGACACGACGCGACGCGACGCGAGGAGATTCATGTGCGCTACAACCAAAAGTGCACTGAAGTACGCAATGGGTTGGAGAGTGGGTTGGGTTGTTGGGGGATGGCCAATGCTGCAATGGCGCCTGTAATTATACAAATGAGAAAGCATACATATTGCAGCAGCAGCAGCAACCAACACCCCCAATGAAATCGCATGAAAGTTCATTAAAACAAATTAAAAGCAAAAAGCAGCCGGCAAATGGCCAAATGGTCAGGCAAACGGGTCGGAAACATGGCGATAGCCTTTGTCACCAGAGGCACCACCCCTTCCCAAATGGCAATGGTGAACGTGAGATCACAACAACAACAATGCACAATCATTAACAGGCAAAACAATTAGGCATGGCAGCATGTTGCAACATGATCTATTCATCAGCCTTTAATCAGTGCACAACAAATAAAATCAGTACACACATTTTTATGGCAATTATAAATAAATATAGTTTGAATTTATTTCCTCCATATGCACTTGCTAAAGGATGCTCAACGGACAGAGATATCAAGGAGAATAAATGAGGAAACGTTCAACAGCAACATTTTGCCACAAGCTATGAATGCAGTGCAGCATGCACAACTGGGTGGTATTTTGGTCTTACCACAATTACAAAACAAGTGCAATAGGAACACAACAACAACAACATCAGCAACATCAGCACCATCAACAACAATGTAGCAACCTAGCCCTCTTTTCATAACATAACTTCCGGCTTAAGCAGCTACCCCTTACCCCTTACTCGCAGCACTTTTGCACTTGCAAAGGCAAAAGCAAGAGTAAAGTCAACAAAGCGCGTAATTTACAAGGCATGCAAGGCTTGCAACAAAGAACGGGAAACGGCAATAACAGCAACAACTGCCAACTGGCGAACCAACAATGAGATGCATTTGGGTTGACTCCGGTTCTCCAACTGCTTTAACTACTGTTGCTGTTGCTGTTGTTGGCAAAGTGCAAATGGCAGGCAACACTTGAAAGCAAATTGTTTAATTATGATAATCAAGGGACGCGTTTAAAAAAACGCAAGCAAGTTGCGAATACAATTTTGCATAACAGGACAATGCGATTCACAACAAAATTATCATGAAAGACAACTAAGGCGACTAAATGTTTTGCGCCCTTCGCTTCGAGGACGCTTAAGGAGAGGTGAAAACATTCTTGGCTGACCAAACCGAATCGAGTTTCGAATAATGCCTACTCGCAAACCTATTTCTTCTTGCTTAATTTCAATATCAAGCATTAACTCTTCTAAATGCTTTCACAAGTTGGAAAAATAATGAATGATGAACATAGTTGTTAACTCATTATGACTTAGTTCCTAGTTTGAAAACGACTGAACAATTTTTAGCCCGGCTACGTTGCGAACATTTTGCCATCTACCATAATACTCAAACACAACGACAAAACCCACACACAGCCACTCAGAACACGTGCTCATTGCTCCGAGGCCACAAAAGACCCAACAGTGGGCATTGTTTTCGTGTATTGGCACAAGTGTTAATCAGCCTCTGCCATGGAAGAATTCTCTTCATTTTTTGCGTTTTTTTTGTTTACCTTGCTTTGGCTGTAGTGTAACGGCGAGTTTTATGCCAGCCACTTTGGATGCTGCGAATGCAGAAGGCAATTTTCAAAGCACGCTTTTGAGCGCAACAAGCGTGAAGGTGCACTACCCACACTCACACCATACACTGAGAGAAAAAAAGTTCACAATGCTTCATAAGAGGAGGCGAGATAAAAAATAAGCAAATCCAAAAAAAAAAAAAGTCAATACCATATAAAACAAAAAAAGTAAAAAGGATTTAATGTCCCATATCTCCGGTGTTTCTTAACCGATTTCAATAACATTTCACAGATTGTCATTATTTCATTTAATGGTTCAAACGCCGTCTCAAAGTTTTCCAAATTCAAGATTTTGTTGTTATCGATCCCATGTGTATATCGGAAACGGGAAGAGCTATCGAAAATCGAAAACAATCTTGTACTGCCTAGGGATAAGGCGAGCTTAAGTTCCAAATCTGGAGTCTCTTGCTCTTATAGTCTCTGAGATCGACGAACAGATGAACCCTAGTTTTCAGGGTATTGTCTTGTCGGGATTTCTCGACTGGAGCCTTCTAACTTGTTTTTAAGTCTGTCTGTTCACAAGAAATCAGAAATATTGTCTTTTGAGAAACCCCAAAATAATTAAACTAATTTAGTTTCAAATACAATTCTTGCTACTTTTTGGAAATACCTAATATACTATATATATATATACTTATGTTTATAATTATCAATTAAGACACATTAAAAGAAGAAAAAGATTTTTTTGACTGTATCATCATACACTCGACACTGCTTTCATCGTGTAGGCTTTTATGTGCGGTACATGTGTGTAAGTATATGTGAGTGTGTGTGTGTGTGTGTGTGTGTGAGTGATGTGCACCGCTGGCAGAGAAGCGTGGATTTTAGCACAGTAATTAAAGCGTAATGGTTAACTGAAGCCGCCAGAAGGCAATGAAAACCACACAACTGACTGACTGACTGACTGACTGACTGACTGTCGAAGCGGGCCAAACTAAAAACATGATAATGAGAGCAGAGCACACAAATTCTTGCCAAACAAATTAAATACCTATTCCGATGACAGGATATAAGCAAGATTGGATGGCTCGTGGCTGCAACAGGATGACAGTTGCATGCAACGCAACGCTTTAATTAATGTCAATGCGTATTGACAACCACATAACACTAATGACACTGCAACACAGTAACGCAGCAAGCAAGCAAAGAGAAAAAAAATATATAAAAATCTGTTTATTTGTTGTTTTAACTAAACTTGATTAACTTATAAGATTAGCACTGACGCAAGCGAAACTATAGAAAAAATAAGTTTCTTGCCATTCTTGCAACTTAATTTTCAACCGCGATATATGTGAGCTTATACTATATAACTTATATGTTCACGTAACTATTGAGCAAATAGCGCTGTAGGAAAGTTGAAGTTAGTTGATTTCTCAACTATTTTTGTAGCACCTTAAACAACGCTCAACTTTTGCCAAAGCTTGCGGACACACATACAAAATTGTTGTTGTCCAAAAAATCTCTGGACAAGTTAAACTGGAAAAAAAAACTTTACAATTTGATAAAAAAAAAAAAAAATTAAAACAAATAATCGAATAAAAATCAATACACTTTTTTCCCCTCTTTCTTAATGAAAAGTTTGCATTTTTCAGTGTCGCAAAGCATTAAGGAATCCCCGAGCTGTGCGTCCTTGCGATGAATACACAACGTCACCACAGCTTAGTCTGATCAGAACGTACTCGAATCCTGAAGGGATTCACTCAATTTCAATTTTCTCAAACTAATCGCCACAGCCGGGTAACGAACAAAAGTTCGTGCAGCGAGAAAGGTTGGGAGAGGAAAGCTTTTGGACACTTGAGTGCACTAACTCGAGTAATCAGGCGTTGCACACAAAATGAGGCAGCCAGCCAGCAAGCAAGCAAGCAAGCAGTATGGACTTGGTGTCTTGGACCACAGTTGTTGACTTGTCTAAGCGCGACTAAGCTCTTCAGAGCGAGTTTTGTGCAAAGAGGGCTGTCAACTGGCAACAACAACAACAACAATAAGTTATTAATGAGGCTACTACAACTGTGCCCACATTTAGAACAGAAAGACAACCACGATGCAAATGATAAGGACCAGGCAAACACAGTTGCGTTCCTAATGAACACATTTAGAAGACTCAAACCTGCCCACAAATCCCACACAAATACATAGTTAAATGCACACACACACTATAAGCATCAAGCACTAATTGAGCATCTTTTCTCGTTGTCATCTGTATTTCAACTACTTTAAGTTTGCTTGCACACAGTGTTCAAGCAAAGAGCGACTTTGAATATATTTCATTTAAATTAAATACGGATTTTATTCCATTCGTTTGAACGCAATGATGAAAAATGCGTATGAAGCAACTCCAAGTTTCATTATTCTTCTGTTTTAATATTTATATGAAGTAGATTTTGTAAGTTGATTTTAATTTATAAAGAAAAAATAAATATATACAAAAGCGCACTTCCACGAACGCTGCACAACACAAAAAACAAAACAAAAAAAAATTCCTTAAAAAATCCAATTACGTTGGTCGTTGGTCCATCATTGGGGTAAGAGATCGATTCTGGTTTGTTTGCCAATGGAACCAATTTATGTTGCCACACGTTTCAATAAAAGTTGCACACAAACATTTTGTTAAATCGCACAATCCAATTTCGCTGAGTTCGAAACACTTTCAATTCACAATTTCCAGCAAGTTGTGAACAATAGTGGCCATACCCAAAGCATATTTAATTTTTTTAATAAAAATACTTCCTCATTTAAAAAAACATTTTTAATCTGTTTTTCCCCACACTCTTCTATGGTGTCTTAATTTGACCCAATTTCCCTTGAACAGTTAGCAAGGACCAAAGCGGCTGGAGGGTACAACAAGGCACCAAGTGGTCAAACTTGAAGATATTTTCCAGTGTCATTTTCAATTTTGGCATTTTTTCTGTCTATGGACACATACAAGCATCGGCTATTGCCCATGTCGGATGCCAGACAACTTTATATAGTTGCATGATTGCTATGCTATGCACAACGTTAAACAAGTAAGAACGCTCTAGTCAAGAAATCTCGAAAAAAAAAATATTTGCCATTCTTAAACTTGCAACTTGTGACGATGCAAAGAAAATCAGATTGACGAAATACCAGTATTTGGAAAAGAAAAAAAAAAAGGTTGCAATTGCTTAATGACCTTAGAAGAAATCCCACTTACGGGAATCTGATGCCGCAAGTGCAGTAAGCATCCCGCAAATATCAAAGATATAATTATAAAAAAAAAATAAATAAAATTTTCAGTATGACATAGAAAATTTTATTTTTAAATTTATGTAAAAAAAAATAATAACGTCAAAAAAAACAAGTAGAAGGCTCTAGTCTGAGAAATCCCGACTAGACGATACCCTGATCCCATACTTTACGCGTACAGTCAGTGCTTGCAAGTATATGTGTGTGTACGCGCATACTCCATACTGCATACACAACTTCAATGTCCCATATCTCCGGTGTTTCTCAACCGATTTAAAAAAAAATTTCACAGATTTTCATTATTCTTTATTATAATTCTAATGGCATCTCAAAGTTCAATCAACATTTTGTTGTTATCGATCCCATGTGTATATCGGTAACAGGAAGAGTTATCGAAAATCGGCTCTTATAGTCTCTGAGATCGACGCGTTCATACATACGGACGGACAGACGGACGGACAGACGGACATGGCTATATCGACTTGACTGTTGATGCTGATCAAGAATATATATACTTTATAGGGTCGGAGATGCTTCCTTCTGCCTGTTACATACTTTTGCACAAAACCATAATACCCTTTTTTCCCATTTTTAATGGGATCAGGGTATAAAAAGGTAAAAAACAAGTAGTGAAAATGGCGAGCAGTTCATAAGTTCTGAAACTGCTAAAGTTGAACAATTTAAGGGCCTTAAGTCACTCTGCCGAAGCTAGAACCAGTTGGCAATTATATGCAATGCTTATGTGGAAAGAAAATCTAACAGTAACTGGAACATTCTAGAAAAGTCTAGCAGCTAACATTTTTGCTTGCAAACTAAAGACTTTTACTTACAAAAGTGACCAACAGATGGCGTTATGTATGGTTTAATATTATGATATGCCAAACAAAGTAATTTTTATCAAAACTTAATTTTGTTTCAGCATCAAACAAATCAATATGTCTTTCTCATCGCAGGAATACAGATACTATAACACATATACGATCCGATTTCGGAATCAGTTTTATGATCCTGGATGAATACTGGATTTTAGTCTATTCGTTTGAAGGCAATTGGGACATAGAAGTATATATCAAGCAACTCCAAGTTTCATTATTCTTCTGTTATAATATTCTCAAAACATGGCAGGAATACTGATCCAATTACACAAATACAATACGACTTCGGCATTAGTTTTATCATCCTGGATGAATACTGGATTTTATTCCATTCGTTGGAAGGCAATGTGAATGAATGCACTGAAGCAACTCCAAGTTTCATTATTCTTCTGTTATAATATTTTGACAGTTCATTTTAATTGATAAAAAAAATTTTTTTTTTAAAAATATGCCTTTCTCAAAACATCGCAGGAATACTGATCCAAAAACACAAATACGATACGATTTCGGCATCAGTTTTATCATCCTGGATGAAAGCTGGATTTTATTCCATTCGTTTAAACGCAACGATGAAAAATGCGTATGAAGCAACTCCAAGTTTCATTAATCTTTTGTTATAATATTTTGTTAGTTCATTTTCATTGATAAAAAAAAAAAAATATATGCCTTTCTCATAACATCGCAGGAATACTGATCCATATACGATACGACTTCGGCATTCGTTTGAAAGCAATGTGAATGAATGCACTGAAGCAACTCCAAGTTTCATTATTCTTCTGTTATAATATTTATATGAAGTAGATTTTGTAAGTTCAATTTAATTGATAAAAAAAATAAAATAAAAATATGCCTTTCTAAAAACATCGCAGGAATACTGATACAATAACACATAGACGATACGACTTTGACATCAGTTTTATCATCCTGGATGTAAGCTGGATTTAATTTCATTCGCTTAAACGCAATGATGAAAAATGCGTCTGAAGCAACTCCAAGTTTCATTATTCTTCTGTTATAATATTTTGTAAGTTCATTTTAATTGATAAAAAAAAAAAAAAAAAATATGCCTTTCTAAAAACATGGCAGGAATACTGATCCAATAACACATATACGATACGACTTCGGCATCAGTTTCTTCATTCTGAATGAATATTGGATTTTATTCCATTCGTTTGAAAGCAATGTGAATGAATGCACTGAAGCAACTCCAAGTTTCATTATTCTTCTGTTATAATATTTTGTAAGTTCATTTTAATTGATAAAAAAAAAAAAAAAAAATATGCCTTTCTCAAAACATCGCAGGAATACTGATCCAATAACACAAATACGATACGACTTCGGCATCAGTTTTATCATCCTGGATGAATACTGGATTTTATTCCATTCGTTTAAACGCAACGATGAAAAATGCGTATGAAGCAACTCCAAGTTTCATTAATCTTTTGTTATAATATTTTGTTAGTTCATTTTCATTGATAAAAAAAAAAATTTAAAAAAAAAAGCCTCTCTCAAAACATCGCAGGAATACTGATCCAATAACACAAATACGATACGACTTCGGCATCAGTTTTATCATCCTGGATGAAAGCTGGATTTTATTCCATTCGTTTAAACGCAACGATGAAAAATGCGTATGAAGCAACTCCAAGTTTCATTATTCTTCTGTTATAATATTTATATGAAGTAGATTTTGTAAGTTCAATTTAATTGATAAAAAAAATAAAATAAAAATATGCCTTTCTCAAAACATGGCAGGAATACTGATCCAAAAACACAAATACGATACGATTTCGGCATCAGTTTTATCATCCTGGATGAAAGCTGGATTTTATTCCATTCGTTTAAACGCAACGATGAAAAATGCGTATGAAGCAACTCCAAGTTTCATTAATCTTTTGTTATAATATTTTGTTAGTTCATTTTCATTGATAAAAAAAAAAATAAGATATGCCTTTCTAAAAACATCGCAGGAATACTGATACAATAACACATAGACGATACGATTTCGGCATCAGTTTTATCATCCTGGATGAAAGCTGGATTTTATTCCATTCGTTTAAACGCAACGATGAAAAATGCGTATGAAGCAACTCCAAGTTTCATTAATCTTTTGTTATAATATTTTGTTAGTTCATTTTCATTGATAAAAAAAAAAATAAGATATGCCTTTCTAAAAACATCGCAGGAATACTGATACAATAACACATAGACGATACGACTTTGACATCAGTTTTATCATCCTGGATGAAAGCTGGATTTTATTTCATTCGCTTAAACGCAATGATGAAAAATGCGTATGAAGCAACTCCAAGTTTCATTAATCTTTTGTTATAATATTTTGTTAGTTCATTTTCATTGATAAAAAAAAAAATAAGATATGCCTTTCTAAAAACATCGCAGGAATACTGATCCAATAACACATATACGATACGACTTCGGCATCAGTTTCTTCATTCTGAATGAATATTGGATTTTATTCCATTCGTTTGAAAGCAATGTGAATGAATGCACTGAAGCAACTCCAAGTTTCATTATTCTTCTGTTATAATATTTTGTAAGTTCATTTTAATTGATAAAAAAAAAAAAAAAAAATATGCCTTTCTAAAAACATGGCAGGAATACTGATCCAATAACACATATACGATACGACTTCGGCATCAGTTTCTTCATTCTGAATGAATATTGGATTTTATTCCATTCGTTTGAAAGCAATGTGAATGAATGCACTGAAGCAACTCCAAGTTTCATTATTCTTCTGTTATAATATTTTGTAAGTTCATTTTAATTGATAAAAAAAAAAAAAAAAAATATGCCTTTCTCAAAACATCGCAGGAATACTGATACAATAACACATAGACGATACGACTTTGACATCAGTTTTATCATCCTGGATGAAAGCTGGATTTTATTCCATTCGTTGGAAGGCAATGTGAATGAATGCACTGAAGCAACTCCAAGTTTCATTATTCTTCTGTTATAATATTTTGTAAGTTCATTTTAATTGATAAAAAAAAAAAAAAAAAATATGCCTTTCTCAAAACATGGCAGGAATACTGATCCAATAACACAAATACGATACGACTTCGGCATCAGTTTTATCATCCTGGATGAATACTGGATTTTATTCCATTCGTTGGAAGGCAATGTGAATGAATGCACTGAAGCAACTCCAAGTTTCATTATTCTTCTGTTATAATATTTATATGAAGTAGATTTTGTAAGTTCAATTTAATTGATAAAAAAAATAAAATAAAAATATGCCTTTCTCAAAACATGGCAGGAATACTGATCCAATAACACAAATACGATACGATTTCGGCATCAGTTTTATCATCCTGGATGAAAGCTGGATTTTATTCCATTCGTTTAAACGCAACGATGAAAAATGCGTATGAAGCAACTCCAAGTTTCATTAATCTTTTGTTATAATATTTTGTTAGTTAATTTTCATTGATAAAAAAAAAAAAAAAAAAATATGCCTTTCTCATAACATCGCAGGAATACTGATCCAATAACACATATACGATACGACTTCGGCATCAGTTTCTTCATTCTGAATGAATATTGGATTTTATTCCATTCGTTTGAAAGCAATGTGAATGAATGCCTTGAAGCAACTCCAAGTTTCATTATTCTTCTGTTATAATATTTATATGAAGTAGATTTTGTAAGTTCAATTTAATTGATAAAAAAAAAAAAAAAAATATGCCTTTCTCAAAACATCGCAGGAATACTGATACAATAACACAAATACGATACGATTTCGGCATCAGTTTTATCATCCTGGATGAAAGCTGGATTTTATTCCATTCGTTTAAACGCAACGATGAAAAATGCGTATGAAGCAACTCCAAGTTTCATTAATCTTTTGTTATAATATTTTGTTAGTTCATTTTCATTGATAAAAAAAAAAATTTAAAAAAAAAAGCCTCTCTCAAAACATCGCAGGAATAGTGATCCAATAACATATATACGATACGACTTCGGCATTAGTTTTATCATCCTGGATGAAAACTGGATTTTATTCCATTCGTTTAAACGCAACGATGAAAAATGCGTAAGAAGCAACTCCAAGTTTCATTAATCTTTTGTTATAATATTTTGTTAGTTCATTTTCATTGATAAAAAAAAAAATAAGATATGCCTTTCTAAAAACATCGCAGGAATAATGATCCAATAACATATATACGATACGACTTCGACATCAGTTTTATCATCCTGGATGAAAACTGGATTTTATTCCATTCGTTTGAAGGCAATGTGAATGAATGCATCAGAAGCAACTCCAAGTTTCATTCTTCTGTTATAATATTTATATGATGTAGATTTTGTAAGTTAATTTTAATTGATAAAAAAAAAATATGGCTTTCTCAAAACATCGCATGAATACTGATCCAATAACATATATACGATACGACTTCGGCATCAGTTTCATCATCGGCTTTGGCTTCGGCTGATACATGCATACAAATGTATGAAGCCTTGAGGCGAAGTTGATGGTGACACGAGTTGCACATCCTGTCCATACCCTTAGGAATGCTGCCATCCTATAAAAATTCAAATTCATGCCGATGGTTGTGCTACCAATTGGCTGTGTATTGGTATAGCTGTGCGCGGCTCATTTCAGCGCCAGTCGGCGCTGGTTGGTGGTGTTGGTGTTGGGGCGTGGCACGGTTGCGAAACAACTTGCAACACTCGGAGAACTCGAAGCACAAAAAAAAAAGTTTCATAGCTCACTTTTGCTCCGTTGTCGTTGTCACAATTTGCGTTCATTTATTTTTCTTTCTTGCTGGCTTGCATATACTTTTTAGCATTACTTAAGCCTCGGCCACGCCCCCGCCCCCACAGCCACACAGCTACAAGCAGCACGCAAATAAATTCAAGGCAGTTAAATTTTTAAATTTGTGTCGCAAAAGTCCGACCAACCAACCAACTACTACACCGCATCGGCATATCGTGTGGCTTAGGTCAGGTCTCAGCTTGTTCCCCAAGTCAAGCCCCATTGGGTTTGTGGTTGAGTTTTTCCACTTGCGAGCCGTCTTAGATTTCAGGACTAGCTAGCCACGACTGCCGTGAACTTAATATATATATATATATATATAAAATTATTATCATATTAATTCTGGCCCCATTATCTCCCGACGGAAATGAAGCTGTTTAAACTGGCACACAATATGCGTCAAGGGCCAAGACCAAGAGCCAAGTTTGAGTTTAATTTATGGTGTCCGGTATGCACCTCGGCTAGGTCACAACTGCATTCAAATGAGCTGCTGCTGCTGCCTGAATGTATTGCAAAATGAATTACACAATCTTATCAAGACTTAGTTGGGGAAATGCCATCAAACTTCAAGTATTAACCATAAACTTGTGTCGAATCAAATATGATTTTGATTGATTAAAACATGACACACAACATAATTTCCTTAAACTGACTCGTTTTCATACAGATATTACAATTTTTCCATATGGAATTTGCAATAATTATACACATGATGTGATATGATAATCGGTGACGTGTTGGCGTGCAGCTTAAACGCAAATTATGTAGCCATTAAGCTGTCAAAATGTCTCTATGTGTATTTGTTGTTTCCGACATATAGTAGCATTGATTGAACAGCGCGAGCAGCAGCAAAACATTCCGAATTAATTAATTAATATCGATTGCAAAAGTAGGCAATATATATATATATATATATATATATTTATTGCGGGCAAAATTCATATCTCTCAAAAGTAATGCCTGCGTTATTTATCATGTTGAAACTATTAATAAACTTCTTTTTACAAAATAAATATTATCTAATGATATTACGGTTTTTTTATTCCGCATTGCACTTGTGTAAATGCCGTTTTACTACAGATTATGGCCAACACTTTTGGCTCACATTCAAACAAAAGCGCACTTCCACAAATGCTGCACAACACAAAAAAAAATGCAAATTCCTGGAAAAAGCCAATTACGTTGGTCGTTGGTCCATCATTGGGGTAAGAGATCGATTCTGTTTTGTTTGCCAATGGAACCAATTTATGTTGCCACACGTTTCAATAAAAGTTGCACACAAACATTTTGTTAAATCGCACAATCCAATTTCGCTGAGTTCGAAACACTTTCAATTCACAATTTCCAGCAAGTTGTGAACAATAGTGGCCATACCCAAAGCATATTTAATTTTTTTAATAAAAATACTTCCTCATTTAAAAAAACATTTTTAATCTGTTTTTCCCCACACTCTTCTATGGTGTCTTAATTTGACCCAATTTCCCTTGAACAGTTAGCAAGGACCAAAGCGGCTGGAGGGTACAACAAGGCACCAAGTGGTCAAACTTGAAGATATTTTCCAGTGTCATTTTCAATTTTGGCATTTTTTCTGTTTACGGACACATACAAGCATCGGCTATTGCCCATGTCGGATGCCAGACAACTTTATATAGTTGCATGATTGCTATGCTATGCACAACGTTAAACAAGTAAGAACGCTCTAGTCAAGAAATCTCGAAAAAAAAAATATTTGCCATTCTTAAACTTGCAACTTGTGACGATGCAAAGAAAATCAGATTGACGAAATACCAGTATTTGGAAAGAAAAAAAAAAAGGTTGCAATTGCTTAATGACCTTAGAAGAAATCCCACTTACGGGAATCTGATGCCGCAAGTGCAGTAAGCATCCCGCAAATATCAAAGATATAATTATTAAAAAAATAAATAAAAAAATTTTCAGTATGACATAGAAAATTTTATTTTAAAATTGATGTAAAAAAAAAATAATAACGTAAAAAAAATGTCAAAAAAAATGGCGAGCAGTTCATAAGTTCTGAAACTGCTAAAGTTGAACAATTTAAGGGGCTTAAGTCACTCTGTCGAAGCTAGAACCAGTTGGGAATTATATGCAATGCTTATGTGGAAAGAAAATCTAACAGTAACTGGAACATTCTAGAAAAGTCTAGCAGCTAACATTTTTGCTTGCATACTACAGACTTTTACTTACAAAATTGAACAACAGATGGCGTTTTATGATATGCAACACAAAGTAATTTTTATTAAAAACTAAATTTTGTTTCAACATTTTCTGTAATGAAAACAAACATATGCTGCCGCAACAAAACACAACACAAAGTCGTTGTAATATAAATATATATATATATATATATATGAACGGAGAATCAGGTCATAAAATAAGGTTGTGGAAGGAGTATGATAAGACTTATTGGCACAAACTTAATCGATAAACGAATATTCCTGAAAAATAAAATATAATTCCGCAAGAATATCAATGCTAAATTAACAGACGGACGGACAGATCATTATTATATGCAGAGTGGAGAAAAATCGACATTGACTTTTCATAAGTCGCAATTTTGGAATCCCTTTTTGTTTGTTTGTTTGTTTGTTAGTTGAAGCCATTTGACATAATTCGCCATTTTTATGTCCAGCTTGGAGGCTGTCGTCAAAGCTGCGCAAATGAAGATAGCTAGCAAGAAATACGAAATATGAAAATGTGAGGCTCAGAGGACACACTTACACAGTTACAGGAGTTAGAAACAATGGCCTGGCCCTGGCGGCCACATAAAGCGCTCAAAGTTTCCCTTTATTGTTTCTAAAATATGCCAAAACAAAAATAAACAAAAAACCCAACGACACAAAACAACAACAACAACAACAAGAACAACAAAAGCGAGGCGGCAAACAAAAGCAAAGATGGAAGAAGGCAGCTGATATCTTGGTTTACGAGGTGAGATGAAGTGGGGGCGGTTGTGGAGGAAGAGAGGGTTGGGGTTGGAGGGGTTGGTTGTGTGGTCGACTCAATAGGCTAAGTTAAAGTTGGGCAAACGCAGCAAAGAAATAAAAACATGAACGAAAGAACCCAAAGTCAAGCCAATCCCCACTACTTCTCCCGAACCTCCCCACCCCTTTCCAAAACCCAGCTCGTTGTGTCTTCGGTGTGTGTATGTGTGTGTGTGTGTCTGTGCGTGTATTTGTGTTGTGCCGCTGTTTTATTTTTATTTTAGCGCTCTTGACTTTTTACTTATGTTTGCCGTTTGCTGTTGTTTCTTTTTCACTGTTGTTATGTTTTTTGCTTTGCCGGAGAGGTCGGGGATATTCTAATGAAAACATTGCGTGAAAGTGAGAACTAAACATTAAGCAAACAGCAAAAAACCCAACACACACACAGACACACACACACAGACACACAGGCATAGCATGGTTAAAAGAAAGGGGTTTAACTTTTGGCGGCAACGGACTGCAAGACAAACATTGAATAGAAGCCACAGCAGTTGCCAGTTGCCAAGTTGGCAGGACAATGGCAGGACCGCAACATTAACAGCAGCATCCCCCTGCCCTACCCCACTAACAACGCACACAACAACAATAACAATAACTGAAAGGTAGAGAATATGCGTTGTCATATATGTAAAAGTGGCAAACTACAAAAGATGAGGTAGCAAATGGATCCACAGTCTGAAACAAAAAAAAAGCTAACTCAAATTGCTGCGGTCGCAAAACGTTTGAAACAAACACACACATTCAGTTGTGTAATGTGCTCGACTAACAAATACCCTGGCGAATAAATTAATCTATGATGAATGTTTGTTCGTTTTCGTATTTATATATTAATGGAAATTGGATAAAATAGAATACCGAAATCATTTTTATTTGTTTATGTTTTTGATTTTTTGAACAAGTTTGACAATTTGGCCGAAAGATCTTTTGCATACTAATGAACATTTTTTGGTTGTTACTTTTAATTTGTGACGTCATTTGTTGCATTTTGCATTTCTTATTGCAGCTGCAGTAAACAAAAAATTGTTTTTTCAATAGCTATGATTTTTATATACCCTCAACCCATTACAAATGGGTTAAAAGGTATAAAGGTTCTGTGCAAAAGTATGTAACAGGCAGAAGGAAGCAATTCTAAGCCCATAAAAAATATATATATTCTTGATCAGCATCAACAGCCGAGTCAATATAGTCATATCCGATCGTCTGCCCTTCCGTCTGTTTGTATGATCGCGTCTAAGAGCTAGAAACACCAGTTTGTTTCAAATTATCGATAACTTTCCCCGTTTCCGATATACACATAACAATAAAATCTTGAATTTGAGAAACTTTGAAATTGTGTTTGAGACTGTAGACGAAATAGTGAAAATCTTTTAAGTTTTTAGTGAAATAAGTTAAGAAATATCAGAGATATGGAACATTAAAGTTATGTCAAATCTGCAAGATACGCATTATCACACACACACACACACACAGATATTTGCAAGCGCTGACTGTACGCGTAAAGTATAAGGTTCAGGGTATCTTCTAGTCGGCACTTTCTTAGCTTTCTTACTTATTAATATTATTGAACATAAATCGGGTGATCTAGCTGATTTACGTGACAGTCAGTCATAGTATATAGTACTATATTAATCATTTTTAGGAATTTTGTATATTCAGCCAAATTTAAAGGCATGCCAAACGCACTATGGAACTTATTCAAGTCTTGCGGGATTGTTTCTCTTGATTAAATATTAAATTTGTAGCCTAAAAATATCTTCTTCTTCTTCTTCTTCGCCGCCGCACAACGGCAACGTATGAAGAATGACAAGAATTTTGTGAACAGTGCGGTTTTAGTTCAGGACCAAAAGCAGTTTGTGCGTGTGCGTCACAAACAGATTGTAAGATGGTTGTTGCTTTAACCAGCTTCATTACTATCACCATCATCATCATCATTATCATCATCATGATGAAGTTGGGACACACGCTGCGCGAAAAATCATTTTGAAACTTTTCAACGCATTTTGTCTCGCCTCGCCTCGCCTCGCCTCGTCTTGTCTCGTCTCGCCTGCCTGGCTGGAAACCAGTGCAACAAAAAACGTAGGTAACACTGACATCAGGACATCAGGACAGCAGGACACCAGGACAGCAGGACAGCAGGCAATCCGGTTTCGTTCTCAAGTGGCGAATGACTCAGCAGCAAAGGCAGCAAACTTCAAGGCATGCCACAGTGGCCCAATATGAATCCACCTGACTATTTCAAATGCGGTGGCACGCCTTCAACAACCACGACGACAACAACTAGTGCCACAACCACAACAACTACACAGCACCACCAGCACCACTACTACCACTAACAGCCGCTGCTGCTTCTGCTGCTGCCTTACAATGTTAAATTTGTGCTGTCATGTGTGACGCGTGGTTAAAAATTTGATACCCTTGGGCTCATAGACTAAAACAAAAGGACGAACAACAAAAGCAAGAACTGTATCCTGCTTTTTCAGCCACTCGTTAAATGAGAGTAATTTGAACGTGTGGCCAAACAAGGCGCGGCGAGGGGAGGTGAGGTGAGATGAGGCAAAGAGACGGCAAAGAAACCAGAACCGAAACACATGACAAAAACCGGAGGCCTCAAGTCGATTTTTGGGGCTCGTTGCTTGGCTGGCAGTCAATTGACGAGTCGAGGCCATATCCAGAAATCAATGATGTGTGTGCGTTCGGGTCTCTGTGTTTACACACACACACACACACACACATACTTACACGGATGGGTTAAGGCTTTGGCATGTCGAGGTCTAATGGGCTTAGCTAAATTGAATCTATAATTTGTAGCTTTAAGTTTTGAAACTAGAATTTTCTATCTTACCGTTTAATTGAGTTATTATATCAAAAGGGTTTAAAGTAAATTTTTCTCAACACATTTCATGGCTTGTAAATAAGTTCAATATTTGTTCAATTATTTTTCGCCAATAAATAAATTTGCATATTTGAACTATTATTTTCTCAAATAAGCTTTATTTAATTTTGCCTGTACAGTAAACAATGTAAACTGTGTAAACATTAAAATTACAAATTGCTTTTGAGGTAAGAAAATAATTATTGCATTTTATTTATATGCCAGCAAACAATGTTAAGTCACACAAAGTGATTAGGGCTAAAAGCAAAAATAAACATTTTGAATATTTTAAATGTTTTTTTTTTTGTTGTTGTTGTTGTTTTCACATCAACTCTTTTAATACAAATACATACATACACTTTAAAAGCTAGTGTCTATAAGTTTTGTCATGAAATATTTTACTTTTTGAAGGCAACATATCCGACCATATAAAGTATATAGATATATATTTTTGATGATCATCTTTTGGTCAGTTTCGAGTACTATATCATATAGCTGCCATAGAAGATTTGACCATGTAACCTTTGCAAGTGTATATAGTATTCGGTATGCCCAAGTTCGAATCCTTACTTATTTGTTTTGCTTTTGCTGTTTACAATAAGCGTTAAAATGCTGATGCATTTAAATATTATTTGCTGATTTTTTTTTTTAATATCCATGCTTACTTAGTGCTCTTCAAATTTAACAGTTTTATGTCTGTATGTCTGTGTGTGTGTATGTGTGTATGTGTGTGTGTGTGTGTGTGTGTGTGTGGCGAAATGGCCAGCGAAAATGGGCAACATGAAAACTGCCAAAATTGCAACCAAAAAACTGTCAGAACCACTACTCAGAGCGAGATAGCAAATGTTTGAGTGAGAGAGATAGAAAGCATAGAGTTGGGCTTACATAAAGGCTAGCGTATATATATATATATATATAGTAGGATAGTAAGCCTGTCGGAATCTGGCCCTAACGCTGCCTCTTACCCTCCGGCCAACAAATAAATAATATTTCGCATCGCCTGGCTGCGAAACTTTTTTTGTGACCAGCGAGGCGTTATTGCAGCCAAAATGTTCAGAAGGATGTTTTTGCAGCCTGATGGGGGTGGGGTGGGGTTCACCTGTTCTTCCTTCGTTGTTGTTGCTGTCTATTTTCGCATTTTTCTTCTGTGTTGTTAGTGGAGTGTTGTGTGCCCCGCGGCGGGGCGGGGCGGGGCGGGTCGGTTATAGCTCACGTTTTTATGGCCAAAAGCAGTGGCATGTTTCGCATAGCGTGTGCAGCATAAATTCACTTACCTGTCACACACAAACTAACACATGCAAACGTGCCCAAACACACACACGCACACGCACACATATACATATGCATATATATATATATATATATATAGCTGCCGGATTGCGACAAATGCGGCTTAATCGGCCGCCGTTTTGTGTAAAATAACCGATTTCAAACGAATGCACCGAGCATAACGACAATGCCAACGCATGCATACGTAGTATATATATATATATATATATAGTATGTTGGTTTTGTGTGTCTTTTTGCATACGTAAACCCGTTAAGAACCTTATCTAAAGATTAATAGTTAGTGCAGCGGTATGTGTGTTTGTATGTATGTGTTACTTTAATTGCATTTCATATTTATTGATTTCTATGTTCAATGCATTTACAATGTTTTATTTGTTAACTGTTTCTCTAACAGAAGGGCTTAAATATGTTACCCAATTTTTGTTGGATATACAAAAACAATGCATTTTAACGCAAAAAGTATGTGGAATGTGGAACGCAACTTAATGAACGTTGTTTCACAACAACAGCAAAAATCAATGTACGCAAAAGTTTTCGACGGTATTTTTTATACCCTGATCCCATTCAAAATGGGATAAAAAAAGGGTATAATGGTTTTGTGCAAAAGTATGTAACAGGCAGAAGGAAGCATCTCCGACCCCATAAAGTATATATATTCTTGATCAGCATCAACAGTCGAGCCATGTCCGTCCGTCTGTTTGTCCGTCCGTCCATCCGTCTTTCCGTCCGTATGTATGAACGCGTCGATCTCAGAGACTATAAGAGTTAGAGACTCCAGATTTGAAACATAAGCTCGTTTGTTTTCGATTTTCGATAACTCTTCCCGTTTCCGATATACACATAGCATTGATAACAACAAAATCTTGAATTTGGAAAATTTTCAGATGGCGTTTGAAACATTAAATGACATAATGATAATCTATGATTAAAATCGGTTGACAAAAAATCGATTTTCGAGCCCTTTAAACCGTATATAAAGTTTAAACGATATTTTATTGATTGAGCTCTTCTAGTTATCGGTGTACACATGTTACCGATAACAGTAAAATTTTAAATTAATTTTATTTGTCTTTTACTTTACTAACTGTAAATAATAATATTTCACCAAAATCAGATAAGAAACAAAAGCAAAAAGATATTGAAATTCATACTCAAGTTTTAAGAGATTAACCCTATCGAAAATGTTTCGATAAACTTAATAGTTTCAGTTGTTGTACCTTCAACTAGATATGTAAGTATAAAACATTAAGTTACTCTAACCAAAGGCAAGATTTCTTTCCTTTTTTATGACAAAAGCATAATCAAATGAAAGATTTCGCGATGTACACATGTTATCGATAACAGTAAAATTTTCAATCATTTATATTTGTCTTTTACTTAACTAACTGTAGCATAATTTTTCACCAAAATCAGATAAGAAACGAAAGCAAAAAGATATTGAAATTTATACTCAAGTTTTAAGAGATTACCCTATCGAAACATTTTCGATAGTTTTAGCTGTTGTACTTTCAACTAGATATGTAAGTATAAAACATTAAGTTACTCCAACCAAAGGCAAGATTTCTTTCCCTTTTTATGACAAAAGCATAATCAAACGAAAGATTTCGCGATGTACACATGTTATCGATAACAGTAAAATTTTCAATCATTTATATTTGTCTTTTACTTAACTAACTGTAGCATAATTTTTCACCAAAATCAGATAAGAAACAAAAGCAGAAAGATATTGCAATTTATACTCAAGTTTTAAGAGAAACATTTCGATAGTTTTAGCTGTTGTACTTTCAACTAGATATATAAGTATTAAACATTAAGTTTCTCTAACCAAAGGCAAGATTTCTTTCCTTTTGTATGACAAAAGCATAATCAAATCTTTCATTTGATTAAGTAATTGTCTATTGTGACAAAGTCCTGTCCATCATGTGTCTCTTTGTTACTTTCACTTATGACAGCCATTTTCTATTTGGCCACAATAACAAACATTCATAATACATACAAAGCCATAAAAAAAAAGAACAACAACAGTAACAATGACGCAAACAGCAACAATTGCAACGTGTAAAAGCGACGTTCCTGGCATATTAGTTAAGTATACACACAGACAGACATTATGGCACACGCGTCGTATGCGCAACAAACAGAAATATATGACAAGCAATATGGTCATATCCAGCTTTTACACGCACAGTACAAACATAACATAACATACATTCGAACATACATACAAACATACAAACACTCAAACTTATATGCCTGAGCCCCACAACAGGCTGTGTATGATGATGGTTAGGTTTTGGAGGCAGAGCTTAAGCATAGTGTACAACAGCAATTGGAGCCCAAACCGCTCATTTGCCCCAAACACACACGCATTGCATTGCTGAGCACGCGTTGTGGTTCTTGAGATTATATAACGTATATTTGAATGTGGTAAGGTTAGAAGCAACTAATCCTTTTCAACTTTCAACAATTCAATCAAGCTTCAAAGTGCCTACAAGTTTTTGTTTAAAGCACATTGTTGACAAGAAAAAGCTCTTTTAAACTTAGGTAAAGAACACTTTTACTTATAGCAAGTTAATTTTATGCCTTAAAAAGCAATTAAAACAACATCAAAATTCTAGTGAAAAACTTTTTCTAATCCCTTCAACCGGATAAATTGACTCTTCGTCAATTTGTTGCCAAAGCCAGGTAAAATACTGAAGGAGCTTGAACATTTTTTGGGCATGCCGAAATGGTATGGTAGTTGATGAGTACAAAGGAGGAGGGAGGGAGGAGAGAATTTTGTTAATACACTTCGATTAACGCTAAATTATACGCAAATTGCAGAGGCGCTGCAACAAAGGCCAAACTGTAGCTGCCACAACCGCAAAACGCAGCCCCAGTCAATGATGACGATGCTGCTGCTGCTGCTGATGACAATGACGATGACGATGACAATGAGGATGCTGCCAGGGGTTGTTTGGGATGAAGGAATCAAGAGGGTTCGGGGTGGCACTTATCTAGTTGATGCTGCTGTTGGGGGGCGGGGGGGGGGGGGGGGGGCAGCATTGTTAGCGGCCAATGCATTTGGCGATGATTCACAAATACGTTATAATAGATGCAGCAGCCCAGCCGGCGACAAAAACAAATATGATGCGAAGCGAAGCGATAAATAGATAGATGTATAGGCAATGACGTGCTATCTCCCTCTATCTGTTCCTTTTGAAGAAAGAGAGAGAGCGAGAAAGTGTGTGTACTGCTTGTGTCTAGCAAGCTGACAAAACAAGTCCCTGACCCCAAAAAGTAGGCAACAATAAAGCTTCCAATGCTTTGTCAGCAATTGCAAAATGACAACAAAAGAGCCAAACCACCCCAAACCACCCCCAACCACCCCCTCCACACACCCACACACTAAATCCGACTGCCAACTGCAATGCTAATAACCAATATTTTAGAGCAAAGCCAACAACGTCTGCTTTCCAAATTGTCGCCACAAATAAAACGAGTTTCGAATCGAGTTACCCTGTGCTTAAATGGATCGCAAATGAACCAAAATAAATCATAAATAAGTATTGGAAAAATTGGAAATTTAGGCTAGAGTTTGGTGAACAAATACACGTATAGTTCACTTGCATTTAGTCACACTCGAATTATACACAAAAAGGTTTGTTAATAAAAGAATTAATATGAAGTTTATTACTTACCTTCTTTCAAAAGCTCAAATGCTTGTGAATTTATTAAGTTTTCACTTTTGGCTGCGTTTTTTTTTTGTTTTTAATAAGGAATCGTGAAATTAGTTTTGGTTTTGCTTTGTATTTCTTGTGTGTTTTTGTTTTTGTGTAGAGAAGATTATTGTTATAAAGAATGAATTTGTTAAGTTAAGAAACACTTTTCAACTCGCATTCGGGTTTCTGACTTAACAATTTTTGATTAATCTCCGATGGCTTTCGTTAAGTTCTATCTTTTCAAATCTCTTTTTCGCTTATACAACTAAATTAACGGGTTAACATAACGAAGAACGAAGAACGAGCGAACGCATTAAGTGTGGAAACTACGGAAAACGGAAGGAAAACAAAAACGAATACAGTTTAAAAACTATTAGAAGATCTTTTTTTTTATCTATTTTTTTTTTTTCTTTGATTTAAGTGTGTGTGTGTGTGTGTAGTTTATGTAATTTAATTAATAATTTTTCATTTATCCAGATTTGGGAGGTGCAACACGTAGTAGTTCAAAAAGCATTCCAAAAAAACAACAACAACAACAAAAAAGGGAGATATAGTCCGCTAAATATTAAGAATTGGATGTAATTTATATAGTTGGGGACATGCGTTAGCAATTCGAATGAAAACTATTTACAACTGGCCAGAGTTTAGAAGGATAATTTTTGAAGGGGAAATCCTTTAGACTTAACTTTTAAGTAACTTTGACTACGAATAAAATGTATGTGTGGGTGGTTGGTGGGAAGGGAGGAGAGTAAAATGAGTAGGTACATTTCGGTATGCATGAATACAAACATTTTATAAATGTGACCAACTCTGACGAATTCCAAACAGTTTGCAAAAGTTCTTTTTGCTAAACAACAGAAAAAAGAAAGAAGTTGAAAAAGTATTTTTTGTTTAGCTATATATATATATACATTGAAGGAATTGATAAAGTTAAGATGGTAAGTGACGAATGAGAGGGAGAGCAAGAGAGAAGAAGAGAGAGAGAGAGGGAGAGAGAGAGAGAGACAGAGAGAGAGAGAGTTATTGGATTTATGGTATGGAAATAAATAAATGTTGAACTAAATTCGTAAGAAGAGAAATTCTTGACATAAGAAAAAATGCCACTAATTGGCCAAAAGATTTGGGATGGATTTAATCGGAGTTACGTGGGTCGAGTGGTTGGGGGGGGGGGGGGGTGGGGATGTGAGTGTGTTTTTAAAAGTATCTATTTACACCGGAACAAGAACGAGAACGAGAACGAGAACAAGAGAACAGGAACTTGAACAGGAACAACTAGTTCGTAGTAGTAGTTACTAGTAATGTAGGAAAAAAAAATTCGCTCACTTTTTGCAAATGTTAATGACGAAGACATTTTGAGAAACGTTACTTGGAATTACTTGGTGTGTTGTATCTCGGTTGCAACTGGTTTTCAAGTTGAACTCTTGGCTCAAGCCGGACTTTATTTATTTTCAAGTGCTGTGCTTAAGTTGGTTTCGGGTTCTTTGGTGGTTCTTGCAGTTAACTAGTTGGTGGTTGTATATATTGATGGTGGTTGTGATTGTAGTAATAATGTTTGTGGTGGTAGTTATTGTTGTATTGTTGGTAAGCGGTGGCGTAAGCGGTGAGCGGTAAGCGGTGAGCGGTGGTGGGTGCAACATTAGCGAATCTTAGATGCTACAAACATATGCAACAAATACTATATACATATATATATATATATATATATAGCTGTGCGTTATCGTTCTTCTGTGTTTTTTTTTTTATTTTGTCACAAATAATGTTAAGTTGGTTAGAAAAGCTTTAACAATATCGTTAGTTGCAGATTGTTGTTGATTGTGGTTTTTTTTTGTTTTTTTCGTTCTGTTAACAATTGATTTTTTAATGCGTTAGCAAAGTATTTAGCTGAACTATATATATATATATGCTCATACCGCACGCGATGCCCAGGACAAAAAGTCCAAAAAGGGTGCAATTTGACAGCAGCGGCAAAAGTTAAAACAGCAGCAACAACAACAACAACAGAAAGCAGAGAGTGCCAATGACACTGAGTATGTGTGTGTGTGTGTTTGTTGTTTTTTTTTTGGTTTGTTGTTGTATGGCTGCCAGGGGGGCGAAACGTTGAAGCGAGAGGGCGCGTGCGGTGTCAATGTGGATGACGTCGACGTCGACGACGGCATCGGCAAGTGGTTGAAGTTGAAAGGCGCAACGTGGCAAAAATTTATAAATAAATGAAAAGAAAGAAGAAAAAAAGAAAACAACCCTTGCTGCGAACAACAACAACAACAATGACAAACGGTTGGGGTGGGGAGGGGGGGGGGGGTGTAAAGCATGAACAAGCGCTGACTCACACACAGACTGAGACTTAGACGGAGACTTTGAACATTTGGGGCGATGAACAGTGCTGTTTTGTGCTTTGCGCCCAACGGAAAGAACACACTGCAAACACACAGACGAAGAAATTAAACGGTAAATGCTTAACGGTAAATGCTTAACGGTAAACGGCGTAAGCAAAGTGAACGAAAAAAACAAAAAAAAAAACGTGCAATTTGTTTGCGGCTCTTGATTAAGCATTTACTTCAGTTTGTGAGAGAGCAAACGACTTTGTCACGCTCTTTCTTTCTCTCTCTTTCTCTATATATATATATATTATGTGCTGCCTGCCACTTTCAATTGTCGCCCATTTTCTTTGCTCACTGTTCAAGATATCATTTCGGCGCCTTTGGGCTGCTGTCACACGATAAATGATGAAACAGAAACAAAACTACAACTACAACAAACATTGCCACACGATATTGCCGCTTCTTTGTTGTCGCTGCCTAAGTTCGGTTAAGTTTCTTAGTTTGAAGCACAGTTATTTTTCATTTTTTATGCTTATGTCCTTGTCGTTGCTTAACTCAACTTTAGCTTCACTTTATTTTTTTGGGTGGAAAGTGTATGCGTGTGTTATATTTTCTCTTTCAATTTTCGTATTGTTTTGTTCTGATTGAGTTTGTAAATTTACACCATGTTTGTTATTGAGTGTTGTTTTTGGTGTTATTGCTGTTGCCAGCGCGCGTACCACACACAAGCGCACAAGCTCACACACATAAAACACACACACACACGCACACACACACACACACACACACACACAACACACACACACAGAGACAAGTCACTGGAAAAAAAAATATATATTTATTTATTTATTTTGCGTACTTTTGCGAAGGACCTTTCTGTTATGCGTACGAGTCAGGACTAAACCAGCAGGCGACATGCCAATCGGATTTCGATTTCTCACATTGCTGCCGATGGCAAACACGAAACACGCGAGAGAGAGTATGTGAAAGCACAAAGAGAGAGAGTTTGCGTTGGAGAGAGCGGCGCTACCAGCTGTAAACTTTCGCTCTTGCTGTTGTTTTTGTTATTGCCAGTTGTAAATGTGCGCAAAGCAAGGCGGCAAAATTTAAACTTATTGTAATTTTGACATAAAAATGCTAAATGGAAAAGAAAACTTATGCAAAATTGATAAATGCTTGAATTAATTGCTTTGTGCTGACTGCGCAACTGCATAATGCTTGCCTTAATTTGCATTGGAAAGCTTAAAACCATGTGACTTTTCAAAATCCAATTCGAAGCTGGCAACGTCACGACGCTTACAAAGCAAAGCTGTTGGAGTCCTAAACAAAAGTTTGTTTTTCCGCAATATTTTGACATTTAGAAGGGCAAAAGAGCGAGAGCGAAACCGAAACCGAAAACGAGAGAGAGAGAGAGCGACCAAATTGAAGCGCGCTAACGATTCAGTTCAAATAATAATGTTTTATATTTGTATGTGCATGTGTGTGTGTGTCAATATGCGGGCGTATGTGTGTGTGTGTGTGTGTAACTGTAAGTGCTTGGCAAAATAGTGCGAGTACGAGTAATTTCGTATCTGAGTCAAAGACATGTTGCTACGACGCGTCGTGACGTCGCTTCTCCTTCCCCACCACCACCTTACCAATAACACGACTTCTATTCTGAGTGTGCGTAACATTATTGTTTGTGTGTGTGTGTGCATAATAATAGAGCATACTTATGGGCCTGCATTTGATTCTAATTACATTTCCTTGGCGTAATTACAGATTCGTCGTCGCTCGACAAACTGACAATCAAAGCAACTGGCAACTGTCAATTGGCAATGCGCAAGCACTTTATATAATAAAGTACGCTATATAAAGTCAATACAAAAGACACGCTAAGACACTCACACACATCGAGACACACACACACACTCACACACATGCAGGCAAGCACGCGCGCGTTTATGAACAGAACACAGCGTGGAAATTCAATTTGCCGACTTAATTTATACACGCTATTGAAAAAAAATATAGAAAAAAAATACAATACAAAAAAGGATCAACAACATCAAGTTAGCACGCGCAATTTATTCGATAAACGGTTTTTTTGGTTCGTTAAAAAAAAATACACAAAAAAAAAATACTTTTTCGTGTTTAGGAAATACCGTTTTTGGTGTTTTTTTTAGCACGCTGCAAAATGCTCCAAATGCAGAGAACGCACTGAAACTGAAATTGAAACTGAAGACATGCCTTTGACATTTGCAATGCCTTAACCTGAAAACGATGAACTCACGATGACAATATCAACGATAAAGAAAGAGAGAGAGAGAGCCATACGAGAGTGACCGTTGCTAACGCATGCGCAAAAGATGTCATTGCCACCCTCGCTGCAAATATTTGTTAAGGGCATTCAGAGTTGTGTTGCGGCAATGCGCAATGTGGCCAATAGGGGCGCTATCCTTCACCAAGCTTTCAAGTTCAATAAAAAGCTTTCAAGCTTAGCTTTTTGTTTTAGCAAGGTGATGCACAATATGTCAACTTGTGTGCTTTAATCGCAACTAAGCTCTGAAAAGCTTTTGAAGCTTCTTTCGTTGTAAGCTTCTCTTGAGTGCTGAAGTTTAGGCTAAACATAAAAGTTACGATCGAGCGAGTCCACCAAAAATGGGACATGTGCAGAGCTTACCAAAGTTTAAGTTTATATATTTGTGAACATTAACGCAAAACAATTTTTAAATAAAGATTTCTAAACATTTTCAAACTTGGACAGAAAACTAAAAATAAAAGTTAAATTTTACACATTTTATATAAATAAACAAAATAGTCGATTGTCTCTACAAGTTACAAATAAAGTTTTGCAAAATATAAATAAAAGGTTTTATTTTAGTTGTTTAATACTACCAATTATAAATTGTGCTTTATTATTTAAAATATTGCAATTGTAATTATTGGTATTTTTAAGCCTAACAGTTAACTTGCAAATGTGACGAGTAGATTTCAACGAGTACACAAATACATACAAGCACACATAACGCAAACTTTGGTTCTCACAACAATTTTCCACAGACACATACACATATACATCCTGGCTACACATACACATAGATATACGTGCTGTAAATGTACTTGTGGCGAAAAAGACACAAGGAATTTCCATTTTTCATCCCCCACAGCAGAGTAGAAAAATAACAAAAAAAAAAAACAAAAAAAAAGGGGCACCAGAAAGTAACGAGACGCCAGATTGTGAGCAGGAGCAGGCGCAAAAGAGCGACGCAGTCGCCCCACCGCCCAATACAGACGAGGACGAAGAAGACGATGACGACGACGACGACGACGATAAAGCAGCGCAGCCCGCTGCCCGCATGAACGCCGGCAGAACAACCACCCACCCAGCACACACACACACACACACACATAGAACGTTGTGAGAATGGCATCGACCCACCCAGGCACCCAGGGTAGGGGAAGGTATCGAAAAACACAACAAACCGTAAAGCATTGATGCCGCTTCGCAGTCGGCAGCGACGTCGCGTCATTGGGAGCAGCGAAGCCAACGCACGACAGCCGCACACATAGTCCTTGTCTTTTGCTCTAACAGGATGTGGGAGAGCGCACTGAATAGTTGGTGGGGGGGGGGGGGGGGGTGGGTGGTACGAGCACGGTGCGGCAATGCGCAAGCATTGTCAACTGCTTTGCTTCCCAGCAGCAGCCTTTAACCACTAAATAAACAAAAAATTTCGATTTATGACCACTGTGTGAACGAAATGGTCACGATTTCAAACTCTGACTTCGCCTCTGACTCCATGTGGATGTGGCAATGGGCAATGGGCAATGGGCAACGACTGTGACTATGAGCAATGTGGCTTGTGTACGCCTTGTGTTTCTCGTTGAGTTTTTGGGGATGTTGCCACAGCTTTCGTTGTCCTTGTCCCTTGAAGAACATTTTAAAAACAATGTGAGACCGTTACGGTAAGCGGACATAGTTGACTACACGATACTCTCAAATTCTGTTTTTTTTTTTGTTTCTGAAGGAAAGTTGCTTAAACCTTTTTGTCGAAAATTTATACTTAAGTTTTGAAAAATATATCGAAATAGTACATTTCAAACTTGGTATAAAACTGCTTAAATCAAGATATACTATCTTAATTAACTGAAGTTTTTAATTGATGTGAGTATAGTTTGAACTTACATCTTTAAAGTGTTATAAAACAAACAAAAAAATTACATTTTAAGAAACTTAAGATCAAACGCTGTCAATTTATGTTTTTGCTCAATGTTAACAAGATTTGCAATAATCTCAATTTTTAAGTTTCTTGGTAGTGTAGTTAACAATGTACTCGCCGCTGCATAATCAGCGATTGTCGTCAACTCAATTCGCGTGTACAAATACACCTACAACCACCCACACACACACACACACACACAAAAACACAAACATAAGAGTAGGGCTTTCGGTCGCGCTCGGTCGGCGGGCTCTCTGCATACTAGACGACGACGGCAATGCCGCGACTTGGACGAGCTTTTGGCCTGAGAGTGAGAGAGAGCGAGCGAGCGAGAGAGAGAGAGAGAGAGAGAGAGAGAGTTAGCGTGAGTGTATACATGTGCATGGAGGTAGTGTTTGTGTGTGTGGCGCTTTGGCGGCGTTGCTTGCTGAAACTTTTTCGCACACCAATACGGGCGCACACACACAAGCAAGCTCGCGCGCAGGCACAGGCCACCGCAGACCATACGAAGCATCGACAAATGGCAGCCGCAGCGACGGCGACGCGGCAGCTGCGCTGGCGGCGACGACGACGAAATCGACAACGATGGCAACGACGATGGCTGCGACGAGGACATACACATAAATAAAAAGTCCTTCATTCCGACGCGACCAGCGAGTAACGGCATATGAACGCTGCGGAGAAAACGGCGGATTATCAAACACAATCGAAAGCACAAACCAAATACCAAATACAAGCAGCAAAATACCAATAGCAAAGCTGAAACATCATAAAAATATACAAAAAAAAGAGTTATATTATTCAAAACAACAAAAACAACAAACATACAAAAATCCTTGCATCTTTTTTTGTAACAAATTCTTTTGAAGTGAGTGTTAAAGTTAAAGTGTGAAATATTTCAACTTAAATATATATATCTACACATCTACATATACATAAAGAAACGTTGAAAAGAAAAAGGAAAACGCAGCAACCAAATGGCAAAAAGTGCAACGGCGGTGAAGGCGAGGCGAGGTGTCTAGCACCCGCTCCTTACCCCCACCCTTCCCCCCTTACCCGAAACACCTAATAAAACATTGAGAGCACATTTTAAAACACTGAGTGGGTGTTACACACACACACACACACACATACGTATTCCACAAAGTGAGCGCCAGGACGGCGAAAAAATAGTTCTCGAAACATCAGACGACGACGACAACAACAACAACAACAGCAGCAGCAGCAGCAGCAAAAACAACAAATAACAAAGCAGCTGCCTAAGAAAAGGCAACAAAAATGTAGAATGAAAAGAGCGCATATAATTTTGCAAAGCGCATTTTAGCTAATGCTGTTGTTGCTTTTGTTGTTATTGTTAACATATTTGTTGTTTGTTCGATGTGAGTGTAAGACATGCAAAAAAAAAATGCGCTTAACAATCGGCAAATATTTGGTTTTGGATATCGAAAAGTTTCTTATAAGAAATATATAAAATATCGAAGGAATTTTTGCATGCCAGAAGTAGAAAGAGAAAAAAAAATACAGTCAGTGATACGTTTGCGTACAGCGTTGCCACCCGTCGCAGCAAATGCAGTTAGGCAACGCTGCAACCACAGCGAGTAACGGGACCTAACGTTAGACGAGCTTTTCGCTTTTTCTCGTCCTTTTCACATTTTTTCTTTCTTTTTTTTTTGGTTCTTTTTTGTGTTGTTGTTTGCGCTTGCCAATTTGCGCTTCCTTTGCTCGGCTCGCTCACGTTGCGCTGCACGCGTTGGCGTCGACGAAGACAGCGCTGACGTCGGAGCTCGCTAGCGCGTATGTGTGTGTGTGTGTGTGTATTTGTATGTGTGTGTGTGCACGCGGGTGTAGATAAAACGACGCTAACATTTTCATCATTTTGCATCTCTTGACTTAGGAATAAGCAACAATTAGCAAAAAAAAAATAAATAAATAAATAGAAGAAAAAAACAATAATAATATAATAAGCTGATTAAAAATATAGAAATAAAATAAATAAGCAACACACACAATAACAACAATCAACAGCAGCAGCAGCAGCAGCAACAACAACATTATCGAAACAACAACAAACACGCAAGCAATGCAACAGCAGCAACATACGCAGCAGGACCAGCAACAACAGGAACAAGAAAAACAGCAGCAACAGCGACTGTAGTGTGTGTGTGTGTCTGCTTGTTAGTGTGTGAGTGCTTGTGTGTGTGTGTGTGTGTGTGTGTGCAGCTTGCACGAGCGACGTGTGTGCGTTTGAACAATGAAGAAGAAGCAGAAGCAAAAACAGCAGCAGAGGCAAAGAGAGGCGCCAAGAGTAGCATCGCCGGCGGCGTCGGCAGCGACAGCGACGGTAGCAGAGGCCGAGAGAGGTGTTGTTAGCAGCAGCAGCGGTTGCAGCAGCAGCAATTCGCGACGCAGCAGCAGTAGCAACAACAACAACAACAAATAGCAAAAACTGAGCAGCGTTCGGGAAAACGCATTCAAGACAACACTAATAACATCATCATCATCGTCATCAACATCATCAGCAGCAGCTGCTGCAATCACAACAACAACAACAACAACATCAACAAGGCGCCGACAAGCAGTGCAACAACAACGTCCAACAACGCCAATCAGCAGCAGCCGCAGCAGTAGCACCAGCAGCAGCACTTGCAGTAGCAGCAACGCCAGCAGCAGCAACAGCAACATCAACAGCAACATCAACAACAATAACAATAATCACAATCGCAGCAAGCTGAGCATTGAAAACATGTCGAAAACTACAACAGCGGCTGCAACATCAACAGCAGCATTAGCAACAACAACAACAACTTCTGCAGCAGCTGCAGCGACAACATCAGCAGCAAACAGCTTAAATGCAGCCGATTTTAGCGCTTTCGATTTCAATGACAGCTCCGATAGTTCAGATACACCATTGGTGCCACGCGCCCCGTTTCTTAGTCGCGCAGCGGCTGCTGCAGCAGCGGCAGCAGCAGCAGCATCATTAAGCACCAGCAGCAGCAACAGCAGCGGCAGCGATAATGCGGCCGAAGATGATCATCATCATCATCCGCAGAGTACTAATATTGCTAGCAGAACAACAGCAGCAGCAACAACAACAACAACAACAACATCAGCAGCAGTAACAACAGCAGCAGCAACAACAACAACATTAGCAGCAGCAACAACAGCAGCAGCAACAACAACAACATCAGCAGAAGCATCATCAGCAGCAACAACAATGTCAGCAACAACAACAACAACAACAGCAGCAGAAGCAGTCGCAGCAGCTCGCCAAGTAGCGACGACAGCAACAGCGGTCCAACAGCAGCAGAGCAAGCAGTAGCAGCACAGCAAGCTGTAGCTGCCGCTGCGGCAGCAACAACAGCCGTCGTCGCTGCGGCAGTCAACGCCTTGCACAATGGCAAACAACAACAACAACAACAGCAGCAGCAGCAGCAACAGCTTCAGCAGCAACAGCAACAGCTACACTATACCAACAATAATAACAACAGCAGCACCAACAACAACAACAACAATAATAACAGTAGCAGCATTGGCAGTGGCACCAGCAGCAGCAACAACAACAACAGCAAGCATCGTGATCGTGAAATGGACGAGGATGATGAGGAGGAAGAGGAGGAGGAAGAGGAAGAGGACGAAGAGGAGGAGCCGCTGGATGAGGATGACGATGACTATGATGATGAAGATGAGGACAATGACGATGTCATGGATCAGCACATTAACAGCAGCAGCAATATAAACAACATCAGCAGCAGCACCATCAACAACAACATCAGCAATAACAACAACAACCTTATTGCAGCGCCACCGACACTGCCCACAGATCTGCGGCACGATCACAGCCAGGTGCCGGTGGACTACGATGATGAGGATGACGATGAGGACGATGATGATGACGATGATGAGGATGACGAGGATGTGGGCAGCAGTCACTTAGACAGCCGCACAGCCTTAACACCAGCACATCTGAGCAGTTCCGCTGCAGCCGAAAGCAGTGGCCTGCATATTGGGGCTGTGGCTGCTGCCGCGGCAGCTGCGGCAGCGGCAGCAGCAGCAGCTGCTGCTAAGTTAAATGCAGCGAATGTTGCTGCTGCACAAATGGAGCATCAGCACAATCAGAATGCAACAGCTACGGTGCTGGATATGGTCAGTGCTAGTGCGGTGGCTGCAGCAGCTGCTGCTGCTGGTGGTGGTAGTGGTAGTGGTGTTGGCGGTAGTCTTGGTCTTGGTGGCAACAATAGCATTGCTGCACCAAGTAGTCTTATTGGTGGCAACAGCAACACTAGCTTCTCCACGAACAACAATAGCAACCATGCGCTCAGCTCGAACTTGAGCAGCGCCATCAATTGCGGCAGCGAACAGCAACAGCAGCAGCTAGCCCAGCGACACACCAGCAATTCGCACGCGCAGCACCAACAGCTGCAGCTGCAGCAGCAACAACATCATCTACAACAGCAGCAGCAACAACAGTCGAGCAGCGCTGGCAGCGGCAGTGGCAGTGGCAGCGCGGCAAGTGATCGCCGCAAGTATCGGCATCAGAACTACAGCAAGAACATCTACATCGGCACCAAAAATGCCGAAAAATGGGAACACATGCGCACTCGGCTGCAGTTCAAAAACGATGTGGAATTCGTTGCCTACCTGCTAAATCTTGCCGATAACGATACGGATCGTCTAAACAAGTGAGTAAAACCGAATGGAATCTAAATCGTAAATCATTAAAAGACAAATATTTCGAGTTAGCAAGCTAAAGTCAGAGCTTTCTTGTGGACACACAAATCTTACAGTTAGAAGTTAATAGCTGTTAGCTTTTTATTACAGAGAAGAAAGCTTCTTTACCCTGTCAAAGTCGACGTTTTATTAGATAGCTCCTGAGTTACAAAGAAATTACAACCAATAACGACAGATATTCATTTTGAAGATCCAATAGCAAGATCCACGATAACTTCCGCATTTCTCGATCGATCTTCAACAAATTGTCACATATGATCAATAATATGTTAAGGTTATTAAAGAAAGTACAAAGTTACTTAAAATAAGGCTTTATTGATAATATAATCATTTAACGGGTAACTCCATCAATAATTCGAAATGAACTTGAGAGAGAACTTTATCCCTTTAAGTCCCTGAGATCCACACGTTCATACATAATTGGCATAATGTTTGATGTTGATCCATAAAATGCATGAACCCTTAGTGGATTTTCAGATAATTTGGATTGGGTTCCTGATCCGATCTATAAGCTTGACGAAAAGCCTTCTCGAAATGTCAACTACTTCATTGCAATAGTTCAAACGAAGCTTTTGCGAAGAGAGAGCATTATACACCTATGTCTCTCTTTCGCTCTCATTCTCATTCTCTCTCTCTCTCTCTCTCTAAAGAAAGGAATTGGTTATAAAGCAAGATGAAACGAAACGAAACGAAACGTGTTGAGACGGGTTGAATAAAGTTGCGTTGAGTTAAGGCGGCGAATTGCGTTCAAATGAAGAAGAACAAGAAGTAAAACCGCAAATGGCAGCCAAAGAAGATATGGCAACGCTCTGTTGGCCAAGATTGTTGATAGTTTGGGTATTTCACACACACACACACACACACACACACAGAAGGTGGCATCTTTTTGGGCAACAAACACAGAGAGAAAGCGAGAGAGAAAGAGATAGAGATATTGTGGGACCACGTCTGCCGCACTGTGTTAAAAGGGGTGGCTTAGCCGGGCCGGGTCGGTTCGGGTCGGGTCGGGTCGGGGTGAGGAGCGGCGCCGCGGCATAAAAGCAAGGCATGTTAAAGCGATTCATGCCTGAGTGCATCAGGCAGCTCTCGACAACCCACTGCTCCAGCGCCGCACTCCAGCCAGTGCCACCCTGTGATGCCAAACGACAAAGGCAGCAACTGAGGCCCAACTAGTGCGGTTGCATGCAACACAGCTTTCATGTTGCCAACGCCTCCCTGCCTCCCTGCCTCCCTGCCTCCCTGTGAACCTGCCTCCCTGTGAACCTGCCAACCTGCCTGCATGCCTGAGTATCAGCGCCAGCGCCGGGTGCCGTAGACCGGAGCCCGCTGGGTGCAAGCGCCAACGATGACGTCGTTGCAGCCGCCATGTCAGCGGAAGCGGAAAAGCAAAACACACACATATACGTACAATACGTACGTACACATACACATACAAACATGCTCTGGCACATACTCAAGCAACATTGTGCAGAATGCGGTTGTCGTTGCTCCTTTTTGTAGTTGTTGTTGCTGTTGCTGTTGCAACAACAGCATTTTGCATGCATTTGCATGCCATGCTGCCAAATTGCTTTATATGTGTGTCTACGTGTGTGTGTGTGTGTATAAATTTTGTCTGCCTCCCAAGCCACCCAACAAAAATGCGCGGAGTGTTTTTGCAGAGTTAGTGCTGCTGTTGCCGTTGCCTTAAACCTGCAACGCCTTGCATGCAACATAGTTCTTGTTGTTGTAGCAACGTTGCAGCTAGTGAGCGTGCCATTTGGCGCTTCCTTCGCCGCCTGACTCATTTCGTTATGCTTGCATGCCCAGGCCCAAAACTTAATTTCAACATTCGCGTTGTTCGCCTTGGGCGTCAGTATACGAAATGCCAGGATGCCAATGGTTAAGTTGATTTCATTGCCACTGACTCGGATCCATCAACTAGTACTCGACCCAACCTGAACTCTACATATATACATAAATGCATAGTAAGTCCTATCATTAGTTGGGGATGAGCAAACACAAAGAGACGAAGTATTCAAAACTCTTAAGCAAAAGGATGTCCTTTATCTTTCCATCCATCAAATTCTACAGGAAGTCTTAGCCTAGTCTGCTCAACAATTTAGGAAAAACAAGCTCTAACTAGTAAATACTTCAATCAAAACACTATTTCAATTATTGATAATTGATAAATTTATTCTTAGTAAGAACGTTATTCCCCTAAAAAAGCGGAATGAGACATTAAAAAAGAACAAAGTTCTAGCCACTAAGAATCCGAAAAGTTTAAAATTGCTGTTTTTGGATTTAATTAAGTCGTAGTCGATGAAGATCTCGATCGATTAAGCCCAATGCTCCAAAACAATGTTTATCGATAAGTCGACTGCTAACTAATAATATATATAAAAAATATTAAGGTTTTTTGTTCATGTTGCTCTTCACTTATAAAAAATAAAAGAACATAAGCCGGTTAAGCAATCGATCGAAAAGAACAATCAATCAAAAAATCGATAACTCCGATAGTGCGTCGATCGTTTTTTCACCACTGCAAGAAAGATTGATACTAGTAGATTTATTGAATCACATTGATGATCAGTTCAATTTTCACTTCCAAAAAAAAAACTATCGATCAACATGGTCCTGAAAACCCAAAGAGGAATCGCAACGATACGCTCAAGTGATCATTGAAGCTCTGGAAAAAAGCTCCTCTCTTTTGCTTTTGCTACCCTTAGTGTACACACACAAACACACACACACACACAAGTTTATCAGCTGAATTGTAATTTAAAGCATGTATCCCTTGGGTTCCATTGCACATTTTCCCACAGCCAACATACTCAACGGATTCGACACACACACATAAACACACACAAACAGAGATGTAGTGTTGTTGTACAAAAATTTTCAACAACTGTGTGCCTGAATGTTGCCAGCGTCGTTGCTTTTCTCGTTCATTTCGTGTTTATTTCGATTCTCACATTTTGCTCATGTCGCCAATTTCTGCGCATTTTCCACCCAACAGTGGGGATGTGGGATTTTGGGCTTAATATGTGTGTGTGTGTGTGTGTGTGTGTGTGTGTGCAAGGATGAATGTACTTAATGCGCCAACGAGTAACGCACACGAAACGAACGCCAGGAATTGAATCTGATTCGGAATCAGCCCCCTCTCCCCCCCCCAAACTCATCATCACCCCACACACACACACGCACACACACACACACAGTCCGTCCATCCACATACCGAGCCGAAAGCAATGTGGGTGGGCCAGCCAACCCCCGCGACGCCCTCAAGCAGCACATTAATGGCACAGCGGCGACACATATACACACATACATATACATATACATATACATATACAACATATACTCAGCTAAGGGAAATAGTCAAAGAGCGAAGGAAAGGAGCCGATGCCCGAGCGCACTGCAGAAACAGAAACAGAAACAGAAACTGAATCAAAAGCAGAAACAGAAACTGAAACATAAACACAAACAGCGGAGCACAGTAAGTTCAGTACGTGCCACGGAAAGGGGCGGAAAGGATGTGTGTGGTGGCGGTGTGTTGTGGTGTGGTGTGGTATGGAGTGGTATGGAGTGGTGTGGTGTGGGGCAAGGGGTGTTTTTTCGGTCTGTGAGTGACAAAGTGGAGCAGTATGAGTAAAACTGGGGAGCAGCATTGCCTGCTTGCCAGCCCAGCTCGACTGCCAGTTTTATTCTCTCGCGCTGTTTTCGATATATTGTGTTGTTGAGGTTCTAAGGTGGAGGATTTAATGAAGGATAACACAAATATATACCCACCCACACACACATACACACACATACACACACACACAATGACAGACGCATAATGGTCACGTTGCTGAGGAGCATGTGCAATTTTTAGCGACGGCAACAACTGCGTTAGTAAGAGTATTATATTTAGCGTTCAGCGCTGTGTTTGATGAATTTCCTCTGCACGAATCATTTGAGAATAGGTTAATGGATGTTAGCAAGAACCCCGCCCCCCCCCCCCGCCGTCTTTGTCGATGTCAAAAAAAAAAAATTATTTTAGAGGAGGGCGAAAGAACGGATGAAATGCAAGTGTACTTATTTTCAGTACCCTATGGAGCTTGGTAATTGAAGTGACCAGGTAGACTCAATGGAAAAAACCAGTTGGAAAATATTTTAATGGGCAGGTAAAACGATAGGGAGACAGACAGATAGGGTCACTGAGCAGGACAAAGAGTGAAAGGGAACTGAGACTTGGTACAATTGGGAGCTTAGAGACTGCAACAGCAACTAGTTGCTGAAGTGTAACGATGCGAGCAGGGCTTGATGGCATATCATATCGATAAACAGTGAACGTTTAAAGTCAATTTTTCGCTTATCAGCACCAATTGTGTTATATTTCAATTGCACTTGTTATTGACGGATTTGTGTTTTTTTTTCTTTTTTCCTACAATTAAAAAACCTTTTCAATCGGGAAATCAACTTATCGAATGGTCTTTCTACTACACTCATTTAAGCATTTAGAAAAAACTTTTAAGCTGAGAATTTAGTTTAAAAGGAAACGTTCAGAAAAACTTTATCTATGTCGTTTTTTTATAGTGTTCTATGAATGTTTGGGAAGGGCTGAAGCCACAAATTTCAACATAACCCGATAGATTTCTTCAATCGCTAGTTAATCCTTTAGTATACGATTAAGGTAATGTCAATAAAAGCTAACAAAATTTATGATTATGATTCGGCCAGTTCCGATTACGACGTGTTTAAGACGAATAATAAACGAAAAACGATACCAAATGAAAACATAAATTGACGATAAGATTGGCATTTTTGTATATTGTAAAAAACTTAATGGTTGCTTTAAAAGAGTCTTTTTATGTGAAACTGTTGTTTACGCCAATAATCGACTGTTACTTTCGATATTAACTTATTATAATGAGCTCAATAAACTTTATGATCAGCGAAATATTCGATAACAATCCAAAACGGCTTAGTTAGTTAAGGTCTTTATACTAAATACTTGGATAAATCAGCAAAATAAATTTACAATTGTTCATTCTGATCTGGAAAGAAGCTTCAGCTTGATGTCAATGCAATGCAATTTGGTTAACACTTTGAATTTGTAGATGCAATAGAAATCGTACAGCTGCTGGTGCTGCTAACCAAAAGCTGGCAGCGCTCCAGCTCACATTTTGGCATCCAGATAGATAGTGCCCCCTTGCCGCAAATCAGCGAAATTAATTAAACCCAAGACAGACAGACAGACAAACTAACAGAGAGAAAAGGAGAGAGAGAGAACTGAAAAGCGCTAGAGCCCTGACAGTGTGTGGGTGGTTAGGGTTAGGCATAGGTCGGTATGGTCAGTAGGGTTGGTTGTGCAGATCTACGGCTGCGACTATAACTGCTGTCGACTCAGCAGGACTCAGCGGTTGTGTGGGCGTTTTGATTCTGGGTGTTTAGCGTGCGTGGACGTGACGTCATGTAATGCCAAATGGAAAAAACGCATTTTAGTTGACCCCATTTTCTATTTTTGCTTAATCTGCCTCCACCAACACATCAAGTCTCTAACCATATATATATATTTTTGTGTGCAGTTTGCCGCCTCCATCGCCGGCACATACGCCCACCAAGGGATTCGACGGCAACTTCAAGTTGGAGCCGAATTTGAGCGTTAAGGATTTTGCACCAACGTCAGAGAGTCTCAATGGGAATGGCAATGGCAATGGTAGCTTGGAGTCAAGCGGTCTATCTGCCGCTCTGGCCACGCCCACACCACCACAGCGCAAACGCTATAAGAAGCGGGTGCAGTTCACCACCGATGCCCTCAATGGCTTTGCGGGCGCAAAGGCCAGCAAGGGAGGAGCTGCAGCTGCAGCTGGAATCGCATCGGGCGGCTATCATGGTAACACCAGTAGTAGATACGCCACGACACCCAAATCGAAAAAACAGGAAGCCAAAGCCGCTGCAGCAGCACTTAAAGCAAATGCTGCCGCTGCGGCGGTGGCGGCGGCTGCAGCAGCAGCGGCAGCAGCATCTGCCTCAACGGAATTGCCCGAGGTGCTCGACTGTCGTATTGCAGAGAAGATCAAGAGCGAACTGGAGGCCAGCAGCAAGGAGTCACTACCAAGTGCACTCTGCCTCAAGAAGGCTGCAGCAGCTGCAGCAGTAGCAGCAGCGGCGGCAGCAGCGACGCAAGCGTCTCACAGCGACGATGATGATGATGACGATGAGGAGCGTCATCATCATCATCATCATCATCTCCAACAGCAGCAAAAGCTGCAGCAGCAACAGCTGCTAGACAATGTTAATTCAACGTCAGCAACAACGACAGGCACTGATACGTTGGATGCGGGAATCATCTCGAGCAATGGTCCTGGTCTAGGTCACTTTCATGTGCGCTCCTCGAAGGGCGGGCACAAGAAATCGCACGCCGCTAAAGCAGCTGCTGCAGCTGCGGCGGCAGCTGTTGCAGCGGCCGCAGCAGCAGCGGCAGCAATGATGCCACCGAATAGTTACGATGAGCCAGATGATGATGCGGCTGCCGGGCCGGGCATCGATGACGATGATGAGGACGATGAGGAGCTGGATGAGGAGGCGCTGGCACGTGAAATGAAAATGGAGCAGAACTTTGTCGAAGAGGAAGATGAGCATGATATTGCGTTTAGATCGCATCAATCCTGTCGCGAGTGCTCCATCTCGCATGACCACAAGCTGTGTCCGCTACGCAATGCCTGCGGCAATGTGACGGATGCCGTCGATCTGGCCGAGTGGATCGAGCGACGCAATCTAGAGGCACTGGCCAAGCTGAAGGCGGACGCACAGCGTCAGGCAAAGCATGGCAGGCCTCGGCACGATGACGAGGAGGATGACATGGAGGATATGGACATGGATGAGTCATCGCAGCTGTCGGAGCTTGAGACAAAGCCACTGATTACCTTTGCCGAGGCATCCGTGCCCGCCGAATTCGAGCTGCACAACGTTGAACCGAATGTCACTGGTGTCTTTGTTCGCACCGAGGTTCGGGCGTACACCAAGCTCGGACCTCTAATCGGACAACCGGTGCAAACAGGAGAGGTGCGCGAGGGTAGCGACATGAAATGGATCTTTGAGATATGTGAGGCTGGCGCCGATAAATCCTATCTGCTGTGCTGCGATAATCCCAATGCATCTAATTGGCTCCGCTTCATACGACCAGCTCCGAGCTACGATGAGCGCAATGTAAACCTCGTCTCGATTGATCAACAGCCGTACTTTGTTAGCTGTCGCGATTTGCGCAACGGTATGGAGCTACTCTATTGGAGCGACGATTGCAACACCATGTGGCGCAAGAAGCACACGGAGAAGAAAAGTAAGTAAAAGATTTCCGAACCAGAACTAGAACTCGAATATCCCCAATGGTTTTATTGTGCCATTTAACTGACGTTCTTTGTGAATCTCGAACAGGTTGTGGCGGCTGCAATTTAAAGTTTGAGCATCCGCTGTATTATCGCACGCACTGTTCTGTCTTTCACGATCCATCGATGAGTCTGACCATAAGGAAGTACCATTGCAAGGTTTGCGGTGAGGCGGTGCTGGGCAAGGATAATATAATGAAGCATGCGGCAGAGAAGCATGATGGTAAGGGTGCCTACCAATGCCAGTATTGCAACAAGTTTTTCTTGCGGCTCAACTATCTGGAGATGCACCGCACCTATGGCTGTGCATCGAATCCGAATCGATCACGACCCGTTTGCGATTTCTGTGGTCGCAAGTTTTGTCAGCCGCAGAAGCTGAAGGCACATATTAAGCATGTGCACAGCGGTAAGTTGGGAATGGCACGCCTCTAGACCGTAGATCGTAATTACAAGCCAACGTAAATACTACATAATATGTAGATGTCTGAATATCGTAAGCGTATGCAACCATCTAGCGGCGTAAATAATCAGCTAACACACATATTGTAAAACGTAAATCTTATATCTTAAGCTCGCATTAATATCATATACATATATATTTATATATATATATATAATATAACTGCGTCTTTGTACCGCTTCTCAATAGAATGTACTACACACACAGACATATCCAAACCCCAAAATTAATGTACTAATAATACTAACGAACATCGTATGTACTTAAAATATAATTACTTAGCCGTAACTTACTAACTAACTAATCATTTAAGCACACACTAACAACCATCAATCAATCAATCACTATAAAAAAAAAAAAACAGCCACAATAAACCACGCATCAATGATCGCTCATACTCATATGCCTCTTTAGTTTAACATCTGCCCAATTGGTTCCAAACCTTATTATCAACTTCTTTTCATTTGCTTAAGAATTTTTGTACGTTTTTCTTTTTTGGTTAATACATCTAACATTCTCTGTACATTATACACTCTTAAGAATTACACAAAAGAAACCGTACTACGATTTTATAGGCCAATAGAAGCTAATCGATCGGACTACTTAATAAATGAAGTCTTACTTTTCTGTATTTCCCCACGCACACTTAGATTTCTAATAGTTATTTGTTTTTAAATAATTAAAAACAATAAACGTTTATCTACGAAGTGGCACAGAACCATTCGAAATATTGAGGAACAATTGACTTGCAGACCTCTAGAAAACAGCATTATAAAACTTCTAGCAAAAAACCTCTTAAGTTCAACATATTTGTAAAAGGTTCAGCATTATATTATAAAATAATAATAATCACTTAAAACTTTCTGTTTAATAATTAAAAAAAAAAACAGAACAACTCCATACTATAAAGATGCAATTTAAATGGATCACATTACTTAGCATGGCATTAGTGGAATCTTAAGATCTGCAACGATATCTTGAATCAAAACGCCGTAGTACACCCACACACACATTCACACACACACACACCACAAACATCATAATACACACACGTTAACTGCATCATTGCATTATCGCTTTTAGTGAATGATTTGCTTTGTGTTTATGATTTGTGTTTGACATTTGATCTTAAGCTTTTATTTTTAGTGCTGACTAGAGCGGCATTTTGTATGATATATATTTATCGGTTTGTTTTCTATCTAGTATATTATGCTTTTTGTGTATTTTTGGCTTTTTTATTTTGTTTGTGGTTTGTGTTTGTGTTTGTTTGTTGTTGCGTTCAGTTAACCTATGAATTTTCTGTACTCACTAATTTTCTTTCAAAATCACCACAATCCGAAAATTTCATTTTCTTCATACAATTTCATTTTAGATATGGCTGAAGTTTTACGAGATTTTCAGTGTAAATTATGTTCAAAACTTCTAGGATCGCGTGCGGCACTGCAGCGCCACTCGAAGGAGGTGCACAGCCGCAACTCAACCGTGGTGAGTTGTCCGCGCTGCCAGAAACTCTTCCAGAATCGCAGCAACCTGAAGATTCATATGCTAACGCATTCGGGTGTGAGGCCTTTTAAGTAAGTAACCAATGCAACGAATTCGATGCTGGACACAATCGATTTAAATCGATGATACAAATTGTTATAGGTGCGCGGAACCGGAATGCAATGCCGCCTTCACCACAAAGCAGTGCCTGCAGTTCCATTACAAGAAGGTGCACAACTATACCCAGGAGCAGATGCCAAAGATTGAGCGGAGCGTTGCCTACACTTTTGATGCCTATTCGGGCGGCATGAAGGTGGACTTTTTGGGTAAGCCAGTGGGTCAGGCGTCGTTGACGACTGCAGCAGCAGCTGGCCCTAACGCTGCCCTCCTCCTTCCCTCCCTTCCCACAGAGCAAGCACCGCGACGTCGACGCAAGAGTCTTGAGGATCAGAACCAGAACTCCATGCTCAGCAGCTCGATGCAGAGCGATACCGAATACAGTGATGACAACATCTTTGAAGCCATCAAGAAGAGCGGCAAATCCATCAAGGATCTTTGCCGTAACGAACCAAATCTATCGCTGCTCAGCTCCAAGATCTCCAGCATGTTTGCTGAGAAGGGTCCGCCCGTCCCAGTGCCCGTTCCGGTGCCAGTGCCCGTTTCGCTAAATGCCCTTGGTGGCTCTGCGATTGCTATGGGACGTAAGCGCAAGCGAAAGAAGGAGACAGCAACATCGCATGCCAATCAGCATCAGCAGCATCAACAGCAGCAGCAGCAGCAACAGCTGCAACATCAGCAGCAGCAACATGCCCAGCAATGTCATCAACAACAGCAGCAGCAGCAACAACAACAGCAGCTTCATGGCGGCCACTTGGATCAGTCGCCCTCACATCTTAGCCACGCCCATCAGCAGCATCAGCAACAGCAGCAACAGGCACAGTATCATTCTCATGGCCACGGCCATGCTCATCCGCATGCCCATCAACAGCAGCAGCAACAACTGCAACTGCATGATACGGAAGAGGATGAAGAGAGTGTACGGTTGGAGCAGGTGCGTCGCAAGCAGAATGCACAGCTTAGTCTTGTCGAATCCTTCCTTACCACAACCGCACAACGTCTGAGCGCCCAGCAGCAAGTGCAGCAAGTTGTTGCCGCTGCCGCAGCTGTCTCGGCCATGGCTGGCGCTGGTGACGATCCCGCCAAACTGGGCCACATGATGGGTCACATGGGTGGTGTGGGTGTAGGTGTGGGCCTTGACGATGACGACGACGACGATGAGGATGATGATGAGGCCGCGGCAGACCATCATCACCATCAGCAACAGCAGCAGCAGCAACAGCAGCAGCAACAACAACAACAACAACAGCAACAGCATCAACAGCAACAACAGCAACAGCATCAACAGCACCACTCACATCAGTCGCATCCCCACCACGCACACGCACATCCACATGGACTGCATGGACAGCAGCCAGGACAACAGACGCACAGCGAAGCCAGCTATCGCCATGCAAGTGTCATGAATGCAGCCCTGGGTCAAAATCTGGTCGTCAGCAAGGGCAGCAAAAAGTGGATTGGCGCAGATGATCGTCATTTGAGCGATGGCGGTGATGTTGGCAATGAAGCAGCAGTTGGTGGATCAGGTGGACCTTCGGGTTGCGGTCAACTCTCTGGCAGTGCTGGGCAGGATCTGGGCTTCGCGGTGCCACCGAGCGCCGTCGATGAGCATAGCAAGCTGCTCGGCCAGAATCGTGATTTCCTGGCGCGACTCATGAGCAGCGCCAGTGCCAGCCATGCTAGTCATCAGCATCAGCACCAGCATCAGCATAGCGCCCACAGCCGGGAAGAGGATGAGAATAGCTCTTTCCTGGATGTGGTCGAGTCGAATAATAATGCAGCTGCTGCTGCTGCTGCTGCAGCGGCAGCCATGTCTCAATATCATCATAGTGCTTCATCTAATGGCGGTGCAGCTGGCGGTGGTTCGACTGGTGGTGGTGGCGGTGCCGGTGGTGGTGGTGGTGGGCACACGCCCACCGGTGGTCCGAGCTCAGTGCCACCCAGCGTGGAGCCACCACAAATGCAAATGAACTCGCTGAGTCACTCGCAATCGTTTATGAGCTCGTTCTACAACAACGCCAACGCAAGACTGAGCGGCGCGGGCGCTGGCGCCAACTCCTCCTCGGCCAGCATGCTGGTGGAGGCAGCCCTCAACTCCGTTGGCAATATGATTGACAGCGAGAGCAGCGATCTTAAGGTGCGTTTACAACTGAATAATCTACACTCAATCAAGATAAAGTATTTTCGATCCAAGTGAACCAGTCGCTGAACTGTCAAACACTACTGACGCCAGAATAATTTGAAAGACTGACAGAAAAGATAAAGTTATTTCAAAAACTTTCTACGTAGGGACGGTTGTGGCTGTGGAGTGGTCCCGATCAGAAAATAGTTTAGAAGCTATCGATTTTGTCAATTAACTATTCCCCAGAGAATATTGCACCAAAATTTAAGAACTACCTGATGGACAAAGGGTACGTTCACGCAGACGGACGGACGGGCAGGTCTAACAAGACCAGTCTGTGCGAACTTTGCGATCTCAGATAAAACAATAAGAATTAGATGCTTTAAAACAGTAATTGTGTTATTTTATCGATAACTTGCTTTGAAAAGCTATATTTCCTAGTCGGATAATCCTGTATTAAGGTTTTTTAATCAGTTATTTACTCTTAACTATTTTAATTAAGAATACTTTCATTAGTTATATATTATAGATTTGAAAGGAAATCTCTTTAAGCCAGTAAACCTTTTTAGGCAGAAACTTATTCTTTGGTTTTTCTTAACGTTATTTCATCGGTCCCGAGCGTAAACTCTTCCCTTGAAAAAAAGTTAACTGATGTTTGACTGTAATCCTAAAAAGTTTTGCTAATCTTATTAATTTTCTTTCGCGATTTGCCAGGTACCCACCGACAACCACATAAATAGCGATAGTCCGATGAATGCGCACGTGGATGCGGAGGCGCAACGCTTTGGCAGCGGCGGTGGCGGCAGTGGACCGAATGGTTCAGGCATTGGACCAACCACTATGGACAATCTGGAGAATGAGCTAAAGATGATGAAGAACTTGGGCAATTTTCCCATGCAGATACCGCCGTTGCCCATGTTCCAGGGTGCTTGCCACATATCGCCAAATGCCTCAACGCCCACCAATCCGCAGAGCAATCAGAACCAAAACGATGTGGATGTAGACGCTGGCAGCACACCACGACCCCAGCATCCGGACTCTGATGGCTTCTCCTCGTCGCATCATCGCACGCCGCCATCTCCGCCACCCATATCGCCGGGACGCGACTATAGCGGCATGTTTGGCGCTGGCAATGGCACCGGTGGGCCCGGCTCGAACAGCACACCGGCGGGCAGCTCAAGTGGTGGCGGTGGTGCCCAATCTGGTGGAAACAATCTATCAGCATCGTCACCACTGCCAGCACTGCAACCGCAGCGACGCAACGCCTCCAGTGTGAGCAGCACATATCCCGAGCATGAGCTTATCTCGCCCGCCTCCTCGCCGAGTATACCCCGCTACAGTTTCAACGGCGATATGATGCGTCACAAACGGGCCGTCCAGGATCAGGAGCAGCTGGAGCGTCGCCACAACATCTCGCGCCACAATCAAATGTCCAGCGATGAGGAGAACAGCATAATGCCACAAAATAGGTAAGTCCAAGTTCGACGCTCCATGTTAACCTATCTACAAAACCAATTTATCGATAACTATCGAACTAACTTTTCAAACTCTTTTGCCTTCGCTTTCCATAGTGCTGGACAGGATATGCGTATGAAGTTTCCACAATCGCAGATTGATCTCATGTATTCGAAGTACGAGAGTATGGCCAGCAATCTGAAGTACAACAGTCAGGATCTGGACTCGCCAGTTGAGTATCGTCAGAGCAGCAACAGCAATGCGGCAAGTGCAGCAGCTGCTGCTGCAGCGGCAGCCAGTGCCGCCAATGACATGTCCGACCTGCAGGGACTGGACATGAGCTCACGTTCGAATGCATCGAGCAACTATCATCATAATTTCCAATTGCCAAGCAGCCGTTATCATCATCACATCTACGACATACTCTCGGATCGGGAGCAGAGTCAGCAGGCACAGGCGCAGCAGCAGTCGCCCGCATCGGTGGTGCATCCCCAGGATCATGGCAGCCATGGTGGACACAGCAGTCAGTTGCAGGCCATGCAGCAACATCAATCGGCTGCCATCCACAATATGCTGACGGAACAGTTGGGTGAGCAGGAGCACGATCAGACCACATCGGTGGATTTGAGCCGCACGGCAAACTATGTGGTCTCCTCGCCACCACAGTTGCCCTATAATCATCCGCACCATGATATGCTGCGCATGGCATCGCTAGATCTGACACCAAATACCGCCAATATGGCTGTGGGCAACAATCGCTCTTTTCTCTCCAGCCAGATGCAACATCAGAGTCGCGAGAGTCTCGAGCATCATCGGTTGCTATCGACGGTCGAGCAGCATCGCATATTGGCCGCCTCGAATGCGGCTGCGGATCAACATCGTTTGCTCGTCGATCCCACCGCTCATCTGTTGATGGAGCAAAATAATCGATTGCTGGGCACAGCGGATCAATCACGTCTTCTCGGTGAATCGGCGGCGGCAGCTGCACAAAATCGTCATATGGCCCGTAGCTTTGGTGCCTATCATCAGGTGGCATCGAGCAATTATCATCCAGGCGTTAGGCCGCCGCCGGTGTTGCCATCGGCCAATCATCATGCTTCCAATCCCTCGAATTATCATCCATTTCCCGCTTACTACTAGGTGACGCGCCATCTGGCGGTCAGCAAGCACTGTTGTACTATTCCCTTAAAAATGACAACCAAAAAATTAATTTTCTGTCATCCTCAATTATCTAAGCTATACACTTATATGACTATATATATATATACTCGACATATTCGCTAGATATACGATATATATATATTTTTTTGTTTATTGGTTTTCATAATTTATTGCCAACTGACAGATAAGATAGACTACCGAGTAAAGTTAGGGCTTATAGCGGATCGGGACTACTATGTGCAATCCAAATCAATCAGATAAAGTCGCTGAAATCGCCTGGCAATTACTATCCATTATTACTTACATACTTTCTATATAGTTCAATTTCAAATGTATGTTTCAAACGTAACAAAGTTTTTGGTTCCTCGGTTTTCTTCGCATATAATTCTACTTACACATACTACCACGAATGATTCATTATAAGATATATATATATATATATATATACATATATATAAACCCCGAATTAAGGTGTCATTACGTTTAGCTTCTTAACTACTATTTGAATTATGTGTGAAAAATTATAATTAAAAAATAATAATAATAAAATATATATTTAAAAAAAAACCATAATGTGTGCCAATATATGTTTAGATGTAAATTGTTCTTTTTTTTCACTGCAGCTGGCAAACTAAATATTATATATATATTTATACACAACTTACAATAATAATATGTATAGATGTACTACATGTAAAAAAAAACCAAAAAGGGTCAAAATTTAAATATTATATATATAAATGGAATGCAATTAAGGAATGCAAAATATAAATGTATAATTTTTAAGAATTTGCAGCTGAGTTTGTATAAAATAGAAATTTGAAAATATAAATAAAAACAAATAAATATTTTTACACCAGGAGAAAAACAATGAAGAAAAAAGTTTAAAAAAAAAAATAAAGGACGAAGTAAAAATTTATAAACGAGTACAAAGCGAGTTAAGGAAAGATTGAGTGAAAAAGGCCATTACAATAAAAACCAAATTATACAAAATATAATTGTAATAATACACAAATAAAAAACATTTGGCTATACCCCAAAAATGCAAATATCCAACAGGCCATACAAACTCAGCGAAAAATAGAAACACCATAAATATAACAAAGGAATACCCATAATATTTATATAAATATATGTGTAATGAATACCAAGTTATATTATTACTAGCTAAAGCACTCATTATATTAAATGAGTAATATATATATATATATATATGCATACTTACACAAATATATACCGATGATGTAATTATAACATATAAATATATACATATATATATATGTATATATATATATATATATATATATATACCAAAAAGTTTGCAGATCAGGAACTTAGCTCAAGCAAACTTTTCATTTTACATCAATATAAATATATATATACATATATATATATAATATATAAACATATATATACATATATATATATATATATATATATGTATAAATACAAATATATATAAATATGTTTCAATGTTTATGCCTTTTAAGCAAAAATAAACCAAAAATGCAAGATTTGGCAAAACGCATAGAATAGTATAGACATACAAACATATACATAGCTATATAAATTACATACAAACATATGTATTTACATATACATATACATATATATAAGCGTATAGATGTATTCCTATGCATGCATATACATATGCACTCAAAAATACACACATACATATATATATATAAACATATATATATATATATATATATATAGAAAAAAAAGAATTGTAAAGTTAAATAATGCATATTATTTCATGTAAATTATTAAAAAAAAATAATAATAATAATAAAATAAAGGCAGAGAAAAATTACACAAATGCGCGATATCCACACATACACATACATGCATACATATATGTACGTATGTATGTGCATTACAATGATAATAAAAGTGTGCATGGAATCGTAGTCGAACATAAATAAATACTATATACATGCTATATAGCGCTGATTTGCAAGAAGTCTTCGGTTAGCACATTGAAAACGCTGATTAAATGATATTTACATATATGGTGTAATAAAATGATCGATTATTAATAAAAATGAAAAATTATTTGAATGAAAAAACTAAAAAACGAACACAAGTTTCTTATTTGAACCAACTTACAGGACAAAATTGTAGTTAAAACAATATATAAAACATTTTCGAACTGAATAGAATTAGGAAGAATTTCAAAATCAGTTAAGAAAACAATTTCGAAATAGAACAAAAATTACTTTTGATGCAGCTTTGTAATTCGAAAAAAAAAGTGGCTAGTTTTTTTTTTAAGCCAATGATGAAACTTAGACACATTTTCGTAAGAAGTCTTTCTTAAAAAAAATATTCAACACACAATTCGTATATGTATATGTGCTCGTATGGTTTGTGTGGCACATACATACATACATAAAACAGAATACGTGTAGCTAATGTGAGTATTTTGGCATTCTTTCCAAATTCTTGTTAAACCGAATGCAAAAATTCATTTTGATATTTCAAGCAACAAGAGCGATAAGAGTAGCATTCAAAAGTGATTGCGGTAGCAAAGAGCGATAAACCGTTTCAGAGAGTGGGAGAGTAGGAAGAGAAAGAAAGAGAGAGAGACCAAAGCGCTAGTGATCGATCGAGCGAGCGAGAGTGTACTATGATGACGCAGTAGCAAATCTGATGAATGAACCAGCAACAATAACAACAATAGTTCGGAGCCCAGCAACTACATAGCACATATGACGCCGACAGCGTCTGAGAGTGTTGCAGCGACGTTGACCGCGCCGCACCGAGCACACAGTGACAATGAGGACAAGAGAGAGGCGGCGTTATCAGCGTCAGCGCTACTATCGGCACATACGGCAACGCTTCAACCGCTGCCGCAGCCGCATCCAGCGCCGCAACGACGACCACCAGACATCAATTCCATAAAAGTGGGAGGCAGCAACATACCGAAGCTGAAGCTGGCACCCAAGTCAATAGCCGAAGAATACGAGAGAGCTGTGAGAAAAGAAATAGAAATTCAACAAAAAAACGAGCCGATCACTTTGCTCAGCATTTTAGCTGCGGGCCAAAGCTTTCGTGACAACCTCTTGCTGATAGTCGGCAAATTTTTGACGTTCATTTTGCATTTAGACATGCATGGAGGCGACACTGGGAACAACGCCAACTTTGTTGAAGGCCTCATTGACTTTGTTGCCGGCTCGATTGGTAAGTCCAGACAAATGCCAATACACGCATGTTTTCTCTACTATTTCCCCTTTTTCGTTTTTTTTTTTAATTATGCACGCAGGCGGCGCCGCTCAGGTCTATGTCTCGCAGCCATTGGATACGGTCAAGGTGAAGCTTCAAACATTTCCCGAGAAATACAATGGCATGTTTGATTGCTTCATCAGCACATACCGCAAGGATGGTGTTATGAATGGCCTATATGCCGGATCTGTGCCGGCAGTGGTTGCAAATGTTGCCGAAAATTCGGTGCTTTTTGCCGCGTACGGTGGCTGCCAAAAGTTCGTCTCCTACTTGGTTGGCAAAGAGTTGGTCAGTGAGCTGACCATTGCACAAAATGCATGCGCCGGCTCATTGGCCGCCTGCTTTTCCACGCTTACCCTCTGCCCAACTGAGCTGATCAAGTGCAAACTGCAAGCCCTGCGCGAAATGAAGCATTTTGTGGAACCGAATCAAGCAGCTGATCTTCGCACGCCCTGGACATTGACACGCTACATCTGGCGCACCGAAGGTGAGTGTTGTCAGTTGAGTGGGTTTTTTGTTGTTTTTGATTTCGGTAGCTTCTTGATTAGATTATGTGTACATATCTCGCCGTTGTTGTTGTTTTTCTGTTCTCCGTTTCCTCATAATTCATAATTAAACGCAAGGTCTGTTAATACGCTGTACCAGCAACTTATCAACAACTGCGTGTTTACTACACTTGAACCACTTTTGGCGTTGCCACCCCATCACTATAGCATCAGATGTTTTCTTTTCAATTAATCGATCTTACACATTGCGATCTTTTTCAAATGAGATTGAGTTGTGCAGAAGCAGATAAAGCAGATAACCGATTTCTAGTTAATAAAAAATGTTGAATTTTATGTTTAGCGTGTGGGCTCGAGTCTGCAAGTGTATGTATGTATGTATGTGTGTAATCTTCGCACGCGCCAAAAGATTGTTATTTATTTTGTTGTTTTTTTTATGGGTAGGCACGTCAAATAATTTTGGTTTCGATTGATACGACACATCCGTCGATTGTTTAAAGCCTTTATAGATTAGTTAATATTGGGGTATGTGTGGATTAAGATTCTTTGCCACGCCCACATTTTCTTTTAACATCAGCAATGGACATAAACATTTAATTCTATGAATAGGATAAGAATATAACTTCTCGCATCGCTCGTTATCAGACAAGTGGAAATTTTCACAGAATCAGAATTTCGATTGAATGGCTGAATGGAGCACACACACTTCTCAATCAATGTTTATTGTTGTGATGCAGTTGTAATAGCCTTACATACATGCATAAACTAACGAAAGGGGTGGGGGGAGGGGTGATATGTTTTAAGATTGTTATTGTTATTGTTAGAGTGCTCACAGATAAGCATGCCTATAAATAAAGGAAGTGGCCTCACGTGCGGTTTACTGTTATTTTCCACGCACGCTTATAACAAAGTCATTGTCATCATACATACATACATATTTTTTGTATCAAACCTCTTACTTTAATTCATTGAATATTCTTTCTCCCTTTCTCTCTCGCAGGCATTCGCGGCTTTTATCGCGGATTGACCTCCACATTTATACGCGAGATGCCCGGTTACTTTTTCTTCTTTGGCAGCTACGAAGGGACACGTGAACTCTTGCGTGGGTAAGTAGTGGATAATGGAGTGATCTGAAAGGAAATCATAACAAATACCTTTGGTTTGCAGTAAGGATCAGACAAAGGATGAAATTGGACCACTTAGAACAATGGTCGCCGGTGCTATTGGTGGCGTTTGCCTCTGGACATCAACATTCCCAGCGGACGTCATTAAAAGTCGCATCCAGGTGAAGAACCTTAATGAGGGCATGCTCCAAGTTGGCGCCGATATTGTTAGACGTGAGGGCGTCTTGGCCCTATATCGTGGTTTGTTACCATCTGTGCTGCGCACAATTCCAGCTACGGCCACACTCTTTGTTGTCTACGAGTATACCAAAAAGGCGCTCCATGGCGCCATGTGATCCAAACATTCCCCAGACACACCCCTGTGACATGGTTGTTGTGCTGGCGGAGGATGGGGCAGGGGGGTTTGAGTTTGGGGTCCGTGACTGCGGGCGGTCATTATCATCAATAATACAACATAATAATAAGGCTCATGTTATTGCTAGTACTGCTCTATTATACATATACGAAATTTTTAAACTATTATTATTATTGTTATTAGAATAACTTATTTGCTAATATTACAATTACAAATAGTATGATTAGTTGAGCTGTGCCACACATGTATATATTCAATTAGATGTTGGCCGCCTGGCGAAGGCGTCGCTTTAGAAAGTCCTGCCGATCCGCAAATGTTTCCAGTTCGCGCCATTCGTTCCAATAGATCTGTAAATGAAAATAGCTAAGAATTTAATATATATTTAAAAACCTCGGGACACAAACTTCTTTTAGTTATATATATATTTTTTTTTGTTGGTTTTTATAAAGCTTCAAATATTGCAATTTGACTTAAGCTAGGATTACACACTGTATCTGGTACTTACCACAACGGGTTTATGTCCCAACTGTTGAAGTTGCTTCAGTTTCATCGCAAATTGTCCAGTGTGACGTTCGCTATCGCGTATAACATTATTCCAGCCGGCGACCACAATGATCAGTGTGTCCAAGTGTGCGGCATCTTGGTTGCCAATGGTGCCAAGCAGATGCTGCCTGGTTAGCAAAACACCACTGTAATCCTCCGGACAGCTGGTCGCATCAAGGGGCAGGGGTCGATGCTGTTTTCGATCATAGCAAACGACAAGATCACAGCGATCATAATGGGGAAGAATATGCTTCATGGTGACTGTGGTGCGCAGCAGATTGCCGACAGCATCGCGAATCTCCACAAGAATGCGATCCGTGCTGGTTAGCTTGAAACGTCCCTCTGCTGAACGCTCTGGTATGTATTGTGTAAAAAGTTTGCCCATCTGTTGACGTTGTCGCTCGTTTAGCAATGCCCCTTCATACTCCGTGCCCAGCAGGCGAGCAAAGCTGTCCAGATGGAAGTAATCACGGCCGGGCAGCTGGCTAGTTGGATATGTATGACGCAGGAAGCGCGGCTCCAAAGCGACGCCCAACAGCTCGACATCATAAGTGCCGCGCATGCTTAGGAACTGCAGGCAGTTGGTGTAGCAACGTGGATAGCGGAGAATCTCATCGATACGGTTACGCAACATATCCGGAATGCGTTCGCATACGCGTCGTTCCACGCCGCTGGGAGTGTTCAAATTGAACAGAGCAATGACCAAACAAATGCGCTCCAGGTCCTTTAGGCGGGTCGCATCCAATTCACGCTCAAAACGCAATAGAATGCGTTCCACAAGCTCATCATTGCAGGTCTGCAGTTCGCTGCCCAAAAGCGCCATATGCAGGCAGGCCAACAATGAGACGCGTTCCACCTGAAGCTGAAGCTTGTCCAGGAGGCGTTTCAGTGCCGAAACCTGTGGCAGTTTACTGCTGTAGCGTAACACTTTGAGCATGGCGACCAGCGTGATATCCTCGACGGTATTTAGCTCCGATTCCAGGCGTGTGTAAAGCTGCTGCAGCAGCTCGGGATTACGTATGGGCGTCTGTGTTTTGAAGAAACCCATCGCCATAACGCCTAGCTCTTGAAGTGTCATTTGCTGCACACATTGCGCCAGATTCTGCTCAAAATCAAACATCTCGAAGATGGGCCGACGCAGCAGATTGCACAGAAACATGGCTTGCACCAGCTGCTCCGGTGGCAGCTTTCGCACCTTGCGTCCAAGCTTGCGTAGCGCCTGCCACACAAACTCACCGATGCGTGCCAGACCCAACTGATACCATGCATCACTGACCAGCAGCAACTCGGCGGTGGGCCAGCGTTCGATTCGGCGACAACACTCGATGTCCAAGGTATTCCACAGTTCCATATAATTGGCTATTTTTGTGGATGCGGGTGTTGGCAACTTTTGCAGGCAGCGCAAAGCGCCAAGTAGCTGCTCATCACTGAGCTTATGCAGCACCTCGCAGTAGGCGCTTATGAAGTCAGCGAAGCGTTCATCACTAATCTGTATGCCGAGAAGAGCGCAGTGCTCGATAAGCAATAACAAATCTGCATGCAGTTGATCCGGCGTGGCGTTTGTCACCGGCTCCAACACACGTTCGGGTGTGACACTCGTTGCCGTAACCGATTTTAAGCAATCGGTGCTCCTTACAATCTGATATGGCTTCAAAGATTTGCTCAGAATGCTGTGTGCGTATTGGTTCTCAAAGTCAATGAATATTCTAGCGGGCAGCACTGATGCGCTGTGGATGTGACGTTGCAGCAGCAGGCGGAGTGGACGCTGAAGACATCTGATTGTAGTTGTTAGCATAATTGAGGTTGTTTAATTCATGAATTAGCTATATATTGTCAAGTAAATTGGCGTTATGTCAGGACAACAACAAACAAGTGCGCGACGTTGCCGCACAGCTGTTGTCAGTGCTGCCAGATCTGTTCGATCGTGAGATCATGTGCCTTGTGTACAAATATCGCTTATCGATAGTTTTACTCTGCCAAACATCGTTGGGTCATATTCGATTAGTTGTGACTGTTTTTCAAAATAAATTATTATGTTTAGGGTGCGATCCGCAAGAGTATTTGTTATTTAATGAGCCGAAGATAACTTCTGTGTTGATGTGAATGAAATGTGTCGTTTCCCAAACACAAATATAAAAGTTTATAGGCAAACCATGAATAAAATCATTATTTTATGTTGCAGCATGCAAACATTTTTAAGAGATGCATGTTTCTATCAGTCTTTTTTTTATGTTTTTTTTGTTTAAATTATTAAACTGGTTTTAAATGCATAAACAGTAACAGTCTAAAATTAACAATACACAGAAGTGAAAGGGAGTGTTATACCTTTTCTGTAGATAGAAAGAATATTTGGTCTAAACCGTATTTAAAACCGACTTAACTGCATACTTGTAATACAATCTAGTATGAGGCTTTGTCTTTGAAATTATTTATCTTTTATGCAAAAATTAGTTTGAACTAGTTGCAAACAAAATTCACGTGTATTTAAATATGTATGTATGTATGTATATTTAAACAATGCGTAGAGAGTGTAAAATTATATGTCATAATGATAATGATGATAATGGCGGCAACTTTCTCAGTGATCGCATTTTGCCATTAGCATGACAATTAAATCTTTAAATGCTTTTGCCATTGTTTAGTTATTTAATACTAGCCAAAATAAATTTCCGTTTATTAATTTTAAATAAATTCACATGTTTTCTAACCAGAAACAGTATCAAACGAACATAATTAAAAACTTCTTAAGTTTTCTATAACAAATTCCAGCCCTAAACTCGCTTTCATCGAACTTTCGTTTGACGAAATGCATGGCACAAAATGTTATTGATGTTGTTATTGTTGCTGGAGCTACAACGGCTGTTGATGCTGGCGGCTACATAAATTTGTATGTGTGTACATACATACATACATATGCGGCCGGCTGCGATATATTTTATTTCAATAATAATGAAAACAAAAGTTTAAAACAAACGAACACAAAATATAAACAAGATAAAGCGGCTGATTTCGAGCACGGCTAAGACTGAATACCCTTTTTACAATGGTATCAAATAGTTGAAATTTATTTTCCTTAAGAAGCAAATAATTTTAAAAATATAACATCACTTACTTACTATCCTGTTTAGTGATTTTAATTAAACAAAAGAAATAAAAAGTGCAATTTATCTTATTCCTTCACTTTCATAGGTCTGTTACATAGTTTGTGACATAATGTTAGTACTCTCTATCTAGAGTATAAGAAATAACCGCTATCTGCGCGAGGGCAAAAGAGGGCAAAGGTAGAGACGCAACGTGCGCATTCGAAATGCTAGGGCAGGTAGTTCGAGACGGTGAAACGGGAGGAAACGATTACGACAAGATGCTTCTCATAATGACATTGATGGTTTACAGTTGCTTGAAATACTCTACACAAACTAAAAAGTCAAGATGACTTTGTGTTCAACTTTGAAATGAAACAAAAATGTGGGAAAAATCTTGGTTTTTTCCAAACTCGAAAGAATAAAAGAAGAAAACATATGCATATGGTTTGATAATAATCATGAACTAATTATCTTATCTATATAATTGCAAAATGTTTTAATTTGTTTATGAATTGTTATTATTTAATTTGTATGTTAGGGTATTACAGAAGCGACGTATCGACTTCGCATTTGATCTTATGATTTAAGCTGCGCAGTCGCCGTCGTTGCTGGTGGTATATAAATATTATGACAAAAGAAAGATTTCGGTTTAAACCAATTTTGGCAATGCGCGCGGCCATAAACTGACAACGCGAGATCAGAGAATCTAAACAGACCAGACGAGACCAGACTAGCACACAACGGATAACCAAAAACACACAGAGTCATATTTTGTATAAGATGATGCCGAAGATTACTTCAGTTTTACTGCTAGCGTGGATGCTGCCATTGGTGGCGGCATTTGGCAATGAGTATGTACATATTAAGGTGCATGTGCCCAAAGATCAGGCGCCCAGCATTGCTGTCGACGCGGAACCGGAACCACCGCACAAAGTCGTTCATCACTTTCACCATCATGGACCCCCGCATCAGAGGTCACGTGGACGTGCACCACCCAAGATACATAACAGTCCACTGCTCGAGAGCGTCATACTGTCCGATCTGGATAAGCCGTTGCACATGAGCGAACATGCAGAGTATCTGAATCATGCCAAGGAACTGGCCGAGCATCTCAGTGAATCATTTGCGGTGAAGAAGCCACCTCCACCACCGCCCAAAAAGAAGGTGAACACCTATACGATAATCGAAGAGAAACATCGACCAAACAGCTATGAGTACGGTCCACCACCATCGGAGGAAAACAGCGTGGAGACGTATCGTGTTATCAATAGCCGGCCACAATCACATCATCACAAGCATTATCAGCATCATCAGCCCGATGACGATGATAACGATGTGGGTTACCACTATCGTCCACCATCGTCACGCTATCAACGGCATAAGGCATCCTCCTCCTCATCATCATCATCATCATCATCATCATCATACCATAGCGGTGGCTATGCGGAGCCAGCACCTGTTGAAGAGCCTGTTGACTACGATCAGGATAACACCTATGAGCCGCCACCGTATGTCTCAGCTCGAGCGCCAGCACATACGCTAGAGGCACCAGAGGAATCCTCTGCCGTGGACACGCAATATCCATACGACTATATGAGAACCAGTGACAGTAGCAGCAACACCAACGGCTTCCGGCCATCACCGGAACTTCATTCGACATACGACACAGCGCCAGGTGCATACGAGGATGAAGTTGATGCATACGCAGCGCCAGCTCCAGTTCAATCCAGACGCCGTCGTCCTGGCCCCGTATCGGAGTGGGCCAGCCACACGGGATACAGCAGTGCTGCCGCCGATACATATAGGGGTGTCGATAGCTACAATGCTGGCAGCAGCAGTGGATATCAGTATCCTGGACCGTATCTGTAAATGAGCGAATCAACATTTAATTTTAATGCTAATTTATTGTTTTTTTTTTTTGTGCTGTCGAATAAAGTTAAAAGTTAAAAAAAGATATATATGTACATATACAAAAACGATTCCGCTTTAATTCCATTCCACCGTGACACAGAATTTTCGAATGAATTGCCATTCGCACTGTTATGTGTTAACGAATTGGTTAAAAAGTAGGGAATGCAATAACAAACCCGAAAAAATATTTAAAACGTGTCAAGAAAAGTTTCATTCATTGAAACGCTGTGTAAAAGTTGTTAATTATAGTTTATTAGCCCTCTTGTATCTTTAGGCAATCAATTAGTTAAAGTGTTTATCGAAAATATTGATTTTCGTTCAAACATCTGCATACTCTATCCACAATTGTGTAAGCTCCATCAGTAGCAACGACGAATCGGATGAGTCAAGTTCAAGTTTAATGAAAATGAAATTGAATAGCAAATTTATTACCAATGGACATTAAAGCCAAAATCTGAATGCATTAATAATAACAATTCTTTTATTACTATAAACAAAAAAAAATTATGTTTAAGCCAGACGTATTTAAATATCTTTACAAAACCCCAGTCAGACTTGGGGAAATTGTAGACAGATCTCATATTCCAAACCGAAAGTGAAACCAACCAACGAACAAAGAAAAAGTAAACTAATTTCATAAGGAAGAGTCTTCAACAAATAAACTTATTATATGCGTCAATTGAAATCCAATCCAATGAAAACTTAGCATTAAAACGTTCCTTAGTTTACACGGACCACTAACTAAATCTATATCTATGCATATGAATCGTTTATCAACCAATCATCAATGTGCGCGGGAATGCATGAGTAAGTATCATCGATTGGGCGTGCGCTGAGCAGCGGCGTTGTGGTCAAACAACGATGAGTGGTTGTATTGACCAGGTGCTGTATTATCATTTGCGCTTCTATCAGCTGATTGGATTGCACGGAGTAGCGCTACCAGGCGAGATGTATTCCAAAAAAATCTCAAGGCTTTTACATATTTGGGCAGGCTGCCAGCTAATGTGCTTCAGTGGTGTTGCCTTGATGTGTGTAACCAGCGGATTTGATTTCCTTTACATTGGTGATGCCTTTAGTTTTTTCAATGATGGTCTTAAGTATGGATTTGCTGAATTGGCCGTGGCTAGCATCTTTACAGAGACGTTGTGGCAACGTTCGAATCCCGAACGCTTTTGGCAACTGTATGCTGCACTTACCACATCGCAAACGGCGTCCATGCCATTGCTTCACAGTGGGAGAATGAGATTGCAGGTGCAACAGCATCGACGCTATCTGATCGCGTTGTACGGGACTATTCTGTTGGAGGTGGTGCTGCTGATCTTGTTCATTTATGGACAAGAGCTTACGCGACACATCACGTTGTTCTGGAGCACGTTTCAGCCGTTTGTTTTTGTGGTGCATCTTAGAAATACACAGTTTGTACTGTATCTGGAATTGGTGCGCCAGCAAATATGCCAGTTGGAGTCAGAGCTGGCGCTTTTGGTCGAATACTCGAACTTTGCTAGCAGTGCAGCCAGTTTTCCGGGATTCGAGGATTATATACGACGGCAGTTGCGCGACAAGCAGCTCATCTATGAACGCATCTATGAGCTATGCTTAAGCTTTCAAAGATCATTCAGCTACTCCGTGCTAACTGTTTTGCTCATGATCCTGATACGGCTAACAGTCGATTGCTATTTTTTTTACTACACGATCTACAATTCTATCGATAATATTGGTAAGTCAACTCTTGCTCCACATCAATAACATTTTCTGACGTTGTTTCGCTTCCATTCACATCCACAGACTACTATCTGATGTTGCCCGCGATCTTGCAGATACTTGTCCTTATTAATGCATCCCAGAGCTGTATGCATATGGTGCCGCGAATTGCCTATCAGCTACATAATATTGTAGCCAAATCTCCAGCTCTTTCGCTGCAGGTGCACAAAGCGGGGGTGATCTCCGCCAATTAAAGTTATTCGTTCGTTCAAATTTTGTAATCTTACAGATTCAAAACTTTTCATTGCAAATCCTTCATGAACCGATGCGCATCGATTGCCTAGGCATACTTATATTAGACAATCATCTGCTGACCCGGGTAAGTCAAACGTAGAAGTCAACTTAATCGGCACTGATTTCCAACCCTTTTCAGACTGCGTGCGCCATTTGCACATACATGATTTTTACTATACAGCTGATGCCGAAAATAAGTGGTTCGAATCCATAACCGGAAAAGCGCTGGTTCCATTTATCAGTTTGGTATATAATATTAAAGCTTATTATGTGTATATATATATATATATATATATGAATTTGTATCGTATTTTTATTAAAATTATATCATTAATGCCTTAAAACGATGGGGTATATATGTAAGCATCGATCTGATGGTGATGGCTAGAGAGGATTGAGGGAATGCGCGATCGCAGATTAACGGACAAAGCGTTGCTTTCAATATATACACGTGCGTTCGATTGGACGGGCTCTCTCTCTTTCTCTCTTTGAGGGGGAAAGCGGGCGGGGTTAGCTGCACACTAAACATTATTATTCATCCCAAGCCTACCAAAACATCCATCCATTGTTTGTTGGAACTCGTCTGGCTTAAAGTACGATTGAAGTTACTATGTGCGTATCCTATACATACATAATAATATATATATAGATTTAAATCTTTATATATATGTGTGTGAGTGTGTGCATGCGTGTTTTTGTGTGTGTGTGTGTTTGTAAGTGTGTTTGGTTTGGTCAGTAATCTAATCATATTCATGACTTGACTCTCGTTTCGCAATAAGATTCTCGCGCTCATCATCATTTCCCTCAATGATTGTGATGGTATTGGAATGTGCCGATCGATTTAGTGGCTTAATGCGATGCACTGATGCAGTGAGACCGGATTCAGTAAACACCTCCACCTCGTCGTCATCATCATCGTCGGGCACTTCAAAGTATGGATGCGATGAAACTGGACGGAACTTATAGCCCGTTAGCACAAAGAACACATATGTAGCCATCTCGCGGAACATTTCGTCCAGCCAGGCATACTGAAACACAACGGTCATCTGCAGCAGATCGACAATAATGCGCGTGAAATAAATGTAGCAGACAATCATGATATAAAACTGGCGGAAGAGTTTGAGTTTTCGCAGATTGATTGCTGCCTTGCCATCGGTTGCCGATGCCTCATGCAAATGGCGAATGGACCACACAATTGGGAACAATATGGCACCGCAGCATAGCAGATCCACAAAGAAGAATATGTTGTGCCAGGTGCGGAACTCGGCATCACTTTGATCTGATTCATCCGTAATAATTTGAGCAACATTTGCTAGAACCTTAAAATGATTTAAAAAAAAATAAATAAATATGAAGCTTTAAGATTTGAACGAAATTTCGCTGACAAACCTGAAGCGGAATGACAATCATAAAGATCTTCTTGTCCTTATCGGAGAGTATATGCTTGATAAATGTCCAACCAGTGCCAATGAGTACAATAGTTATAAAGAGTACGGCGCCCTTGAGCAGATGCGCTATGTAGTAGAGTATGGCCCAGGTTTCTACATGCTCGCCGCGCTTCTCGATAAAATGAAAGTTAATAGAATGGAACATCAGGGAAAGTGACTTGAGGAACACAAGCACAGCCATTAAGTAGTGTATCTTGTAGACGGTGTGCCTGTACAAGAATAAATAAAATATATATTTATTTGTACAAGAATAAATAAAATCTATTGTAGCAAAAACTAAACCAACTTACTTGCTCTTCTTTAGTATAAACACCCAGAACAAGCCAGACAAGAAGAATAGCAGGCTCATCATAAAATATAGAGCTGGCAAAGGCATTTCACCGGCTGACAAATAATTGCCATTGTTGTTTTCTTCAATGTCCACCTGTACAGCATAAATATCAATAATATTATTGTATGTTACTTATAAAACGAATGGTAAAAAGCTTAAACTCACATTGAAGGATAATATCTTGGGGCTATCGTAGTTTGGACAAGCATGGAAATATAAATTGTATAGGCCCTCGTCGAGTTGCGTGGCCACAAACATTGAGAACGTAAAATTATAGTAGTTGGTGCCTTCGATTGTTTTTTTGATTAGCGGCAGCGTAAAGTTCTTGCAAAGGTCTTCGCGTGATTGCCTGTAGTTAGTTTCGTAATAGTTTGAAGCCGCATCCGGAATATTGTCTACGGGCAGTGCTGGTTGTAGTTCAGCATCGTCGTGCTTCCTAATATTGCTACTTGACGAGGCAGATGGTGCGGCCACAAGGGCTCCATCATTGGCAACGGCACCGGCACCGTCCTCAGATTCAAGTGCGGCAGCTGGCGAGGAACTGGCTGCTTCAAATTTGGGCTGAACAACAACGGGTTTGAGCTCCTTATTTTCAGTTGACTCCGCTTTCTGTTCTTTAACGGCAGGTTCCATCTTAGGCACTGCCTCAATTTTGCCCGCAACAATGGGTGACGATAGCTTCGGCTGTTCGAGATTTGCCTTTGCGTCTGACAATGGTTGCATTGGCTCCTCAACAGAATGATCATCCATATCGTCGACATCTGAATCTAAGGATCCCACGGCGCGACGACGACGACGTTGTTGCATGAACAATGCAGCATCACTGACCTTTGAAATACGTGAGTTTCGCTTGTGACGGTACGTCACATCTTTGTATATATGCTTGTTGGCCCATTCTGGTGAGCATTGCACACGCACTCTGAAAAAAAACAAAACAACAACAACAAATTATCATTCAGTTCAGTTGCAAGTGTTAAAAAAAACTCTTACTTTAACTCTTTTAGATCCAGCACAAAGAATAGAATTGGTCCACTTTTTTGATTGGATGGCGGCTCCTCTAATATGCACTTATTCTGATGCGAGTCCAGATAGGGATTGAGCTGATCAATTGTGGTCTTGTCTAGCGATAGACCAAACTGCAAACACCAATAAATGGTATATTAACTTATAACTCAATTATATAAAATGCGTTAAATTCCTTTATGCATACCAAGTCTGTTGGCTGCTCATCATCAATTGTTAGCATGTTCAGCTGGACATCTAAATGTCCGTTTGTGTAAAAACCGAATGTGCTCAACGCAATATATGGACGCATATCATTCTGTAAGAAACATTTAACAAATACACATACAATTCTTATTGAAGGGGAGCTTGGCTCGATATCATAAATCATGTGAGATGCCGGCTACATATTGTATAGTATGTAACTTACGCGAACTTCCAAGTGATGTTTACGGGAGAGGACGACATTTGGCGCAGTCAACAATGCGACGATTAGAGCCACAAATATTGATTTAATATTTAATATGTGCGATGGCGCTAGCTCACGCATTTTGATTCCTCTTGTTTATTTTGCGACCCCCGTCGCCTGTGTGGCACTTTTTGCAGCTATCGAAATCGATATGAATGTACGGAAATAAAGTTCGAAAATAATATTGCTTTGATTTCAAATAATAGAAATTTGCTTTGCTGTCGCTGTCGTTGCTATTACAATCACAATTGTTCACACTTCAATGATATCTTATGCCTTGACTGAATCGTTTTCCTGCACACAATAAAATTAGTTGCTGGTACATTAGTACTGTTAGCGATGTGCAAAATATATATATATATATATATATCGATTACTTTTATTTTTGCATACTATCGTGCTTAAAATTGTTAACTTATCGAGAGCTTGAATTAATTCAACTTGACCGTTGCTGGCTTGCATAAACCATTATTTTGGACATTGTTAATACAGAATTGTTATTATTTTGCAACGTGAGCAATATTTAAAAAAGACTCTTAGGAATTTCGCTTAGAATTTCGTTGACTATTTAAATGTCCAAGCTAGAAGCAATTGAAATCAATTTATTATGTTTCCTGACTTACAATGCTTTCTAAATATTCATGTTCTCTTCAGATATGAATATGACCTCCCAAAAATTAAAATATTACTAAATATGAAAATCTTTTATTTTGTGTGAATTCTACATTTTTTATTTGCAAAAAAAAATTGTATTTTTTTCATTTTATAATTTTTTAGAAATTGAATTTGTGTTGTTACTATTGAATATTTTTGCTGTGTTCAATACTAGAAACTACGCTTAAGGGGACAAACACATACCCAGCTAATAAAATGTTAAAAAAGTTCATTAGATTTGATTTGAATAATCTTCTATTCTATGTAGCCCACAGCAGTAAAGGATGGGCCAAGTTCACGACGCGAATGTAGGCCATCACGGGGCCGAGCCCTAAACTTGCCATCTCCCAGCGTAAGTAGTGCCGTTTTCTTGTTGCTCCGAAGTGTAGCAGCCTCAAATGATGGAGGCGGTGTCAGTTTAGCTGGCTTCTTGGGCATAAATATATTTTCCTTCGATTTGGCCGTGGTGTCAATCCAAGCAATTTTAGCTGCTTCAATACTATCGATGGGCTCGACCTGTGTAATAAGAGACAATGCCTTTTGTTTCTTATTAAAGTACATCACTTCAAAGCATAGCGTGCCCATGGCCAGAACTAGACCAACAAAAGTTGCTATAAAAACGCCACCCAAACTTTCCAGAGTAATGCCCTCCTCATCCTCGTCAGCCCGACAGTTGTGCGCATTAGACGCATTCCAGTATTTTGCTTTAAGTCCTTCAAAAAAGCGTTCCCTCTGTAGCTCCAAGATCATATAGCTTATCTCGTCCTGCGAAAAAGAGCCAATTGCAATAACTTTTCTTATAGTTTGTATAAGGGTAATACTCACACCAAGATTACTGCCCTGCTGTATGGCAACGGCATATGGCTGCTCGGCAAATACCTCACCTATTTCCAAAAAATCGCAATTTACGGTTACCTCGTACTTAATCTGCGAAGAGTCGTGTATGAACGCATAATCGGCATTTTTGTGTGCATCCACCTTCTTAAATCCTTCGGTAGCATTAGCAACTGGCCCCGAGGTATCGATGGCTAGCAGAATGTGCCCAAACTGTTCCTTTATGGGATAGTCCCAAATGCGAAATTTACTATAATCGTCTGACGCATTCAGCGCCAACTCTTTCCACATGCGATACAGTGTATCCTCGGCGAATTTCATGTTCCTGAAGTAGTGGTGAGTGTCCGAATTGTTGACAACCGTATAATTAATGCGTGATTGACGCGCAAGCTGCTCCAATGACTGAATTGGCGCCCGCATACGATCGACTGTGAGAAAGGCAGCCAAATTGGCCGTAAACGTGGCCAGCATCAGGACCACAAATAGCCAATAGGCGGCAACTAAAAGGCGTCCAGAAATGGCCTTGGGTGCCTCACCACCACCTTGGGGCGTGAACGAGGTCAAGGCAAACCAGAAGGACTCCCTCAAATTAAATTCACGACATTCATATGGATACGCATCGCGATTGTTGCGCGAACTGTATGGCGAATACGTGTCCAAGATCCAAATCATGAATGACGTGCCCACCAGAGCGGCCAAAATGCTCATCCAAACCTCCACTCTTAGCACGTTTATAAATTTAAATAGAGAGACGATACGCATGGGTTTCCGCATCACAATGGAGATGCCCGTCGATTCGAAGTACGGTGGCAGAAAGTCAACCACTTCCTCACGCTCCGAATACATTTTGAGGGCAGCAATGGCAAACTCGGTTTCACCGTTCACCAAATCACCAATCACGCCATCCCACTCACCAAACTCATTGCGCTCACCCATGTGTCCCTTTGTTGGGCCCACAATTTCGTAATCAAAGTTGAGTTTCTCCGACAGCCGGGCAATAAAATCGATGCAGTAGCCCTCCCAGATGAGTGCACCGGTACGTGTGCGTAACAGCTCACCGCTATCCGGATCACGTTTATAGTAGCTCCAGGGCATACTTTCTGCGGTGCCAACGCGAAAGAAGCGACGACTCGGAGTAATCGTATCGTTCAGCAAATGCAGCTCTCCAGCCGACCAAGTGGCCAGGCTCGTTTTGGCCTCGTGCTCATTTGAATAGTACCCGACCGAAATATTGGCCACAAACGTAAGATGCACTACGTGCTCCTCATCATCTAACTGCTCCTCCTGATCATTGCCTGACACATGGCCCACAAAGTTACTCCAGTGAACATTCTGAAACCAAGCACCATTCGCATTCACTTCATTTGTTACTTCTGCGCTCGAATTGCATTCGAGATAAACTGGTTGTGGGAACGGTTGGCTCGCAGCCGCCGCATCTATCATACTCCGTAGCACATCCAGAAGTAGAGCTCGTTGTAGCTGCAGTTGATATTGAATAACTAAACTGCCTTAAGTTTCATACTTCCAAAGTGCTTACCGTAAATCCGCTGCCACAAAAAAGTTCACGCATTTCCATAGAACGACATATTGCGCGCGCATTTAGAAGGAAACGTGTTGCAAATTCCACATCTCGCTTGTACTTAAAGACGCGATCTCTGGTATCAAGGAAAACCAAATGCCATTCCGTTGGCCGCTTAAACAAATTGCTCTTTTCCACCTGCAAATATTAAAAGCCAGTCATGATTACATGAGACAATAAAGAATCGGCCTCTACATACGCGTTCATAGATTCCGTTCATTGCAGCTCCACGGGCAAATATTGCAGTATAAGTGGGTGCTGGTCGCAACGCATTTAGACGCTCTGCAAACTCATCGCTGCCATTCAAGATGATCGTGCGAAATGGATAGCCATCGTGCAGATGCTGCATTGCCTCCATGGTGTCGCGAGCATTTTGAAAGATCATGGCCACATTGTTGGCACGTTTCTTTTGCATAAAGCTGGCAAACATATCCAAAAAAGGACCCATTATCCGCTTCAGACGCACATAGGCAATGCCATGGGTGCGCGCCAGCTCATAGCCTTGGGACCAACGCGTATAGCTTAGATCCACAATCACAGTGCTGCCCACGCTGCCCAGAATTTCGCAAACTATAAGTTATACAAATGGTCACAATTGGTCAAAAGGATTTCATTGATAGCCTTGACTACTTACAGCTGATCATGTCCTGCTGATCATCGGAACGCGTTAGCTCTATAACAGTATCGCTAATGGTCACACCCAATTGTAATGCTTCCAATTCATTGAGCACTGCAGCAAAATCGGCAGTAAACTCTGTCCGCTGCACTGGCTCAATCCAGAAGGCTGCAAAAACGAACGAAATAAAATGAGGAAATCTTGTTTCAAAAGTATTTTTGAAATAAGCTCAAACTTACTTATCTTCAGCTCCTGATCGCTGGTCGAACTTAGGCTGATGCCTAATATTAAGCAGAGGTAAAGTTTTGAATCCATTTCAACCATTCTCCACAACTACTGCAAGGAAATTGGCAAATCTTTTCCGTATTATACTAAAAAAATGTCTGCATTCGTTATATAATTGGGCATAATTTGCCATCGATTGGACAGCTGTCAGGGCATTATGCATTTTAAAGCACCTCCATATTGTCAATTTGAAAATCACATTAAATTTGAATGCTATCGCAGGCGTCCGCTATTATATTGTACTACGTATGCAATTGAATGTGGACGAATGTGAATTGAATATACATATACATGATTCGTTGTGCCGAAGATCGAGTACTCTTGCTGCAGATCCTAACAACGGAAGAACATAATGTTGTTTGGTCCTAAGTAGAGTCGATGATTGAGTCGTGGGTATCAATGTTTATTAATTTATTTGCTTTCCATATATAACATATTTACCTGCGAGAGAGGGTATCTCTTTGGTTTATCTAGTTTATATACATATAGAGTTTCTAATAAACTTCTTAAGGCAGCCAACAACAATTCGTTCTCGACACAATTCATTTTGCGTGTGCAACTAGTCCCACTGCCATAAAAACATTTTAAGGGTACAAATTACTGTAAAGATCCGTTATTTCAATGACCTAACAAGGCTGCCGTATTTTTTAAATGCGTCTTTTGATGAGTTTTATGAATTAAATATTTATATATAATGGGATGGGTACGATTTTCTCAATGACCCGCATGGCAAATCAAAAATTGGATCCTTTATTGGCAACAACCGCGCAGTTGGAGACAACTTCAAAAAAATATGCATAAGTGTTGACAGCTCAATTACCTACAAATCAGCCTTTTGGTATAAGCATATGTATGTGAACATCCATCGATATGTCAGTCAGCTTTCTGTTGCGCAGTAGTTCAGTTCATGTTCGCCTTTTTCAATTAATTAATTTCCTCAACAACTGGCTGATAAATCAATTTAAATTTAAGTGCTTTGAATATGAAATTGCAATTGGAATTGAAGACCATTGTTTCTGTCGAAAAACATTTAAGCAAATTAACATTAATGTATTCCGACTCATGAGCAAAGTTCCGAAAATCGTGCTGGCAACGATGAAATTTTGACACACATGGGAAAATATGCCGTTTAGCGCGTACAGTGGTGGGTTAAGAAGAAGAGTCAATAAACAGCTGTTTGCGTAGCATTTGAAAAACTTATCGATAGCAAGAACAGAACGACGCAGCAGCAAGCAGCCAATATTATGCGAAACAAGAAATCTATAAAAAAGTAGAGCAGCATCAGCAGTTGGGGTGGGGTAAGCAGGAGCAGGACCAGCAGCAGGAGCAGCATGGAAGCTCCAGCGAACGTTGCTGTATCGGGTGTCACCACTGGCGGCTGCCTTGGCCAGAGCTCTGCAGATGCTGAGCTTGTTAATCAAGTTGCAACAACAACCGCAACGCAAAACAATGACGCAGAAGAGGATAATGATGATGATGATGATGACGACGATGACGATGACGATGATGATGATGATGATGATACCAAGGATGCTTATTATGAGGCGCGCAATGGCAATGAAAGCGATGAGCTTGAAACAACAATCCGTGCATTAACTTTAACCAGTGACGTCAGAGTGAATATTAGTGATGCGGATGTAGATGCTGTGACTGCTGAAAATGATATTGAGCAGCAACGACTGGCAGCCACATCGGATGCGATTGTGATGCGCATTAAGCGTAACCAAAGTTAGTAAATTCAAATTCTTGCCTATATATTTTTTTATTAATAACAACTTATTTGTTTCAGCTCCAAGAGACTTCCAACAAGAGACAGACAACGAAATAAGCGAAATAGCTGAAGCTGGAGAAGCAGGAGCAGTAGCACCACCTAAACACCAGACGCTGCTCTCGACCAAGTCGTGCGAGACGCCTGTGGCAGCTGTCTCTCTTGTTGCGACGCTGTCGCCGAGTAGTTCATGCAACGGCAGTATTGGCAGCGATGGCAGCTGCAGCACTGGCGGTGGCGGTGCTCGGCGCAAATCATGGACATTGTCTCCACAAAGTGCCAGCTGCAAGAGAAAAACCAAATCATTGGCATCCAATGGTGATAGCTTTAATTTGTGGGTGGCGCGTGAGTGCTTTGAAACTGTGCCCGCTGAAATGGTGGACACGCTCACAGTTGCCGAGCTGCAGGAGCAACAACAAGAGGAGGAGCATGAAGAAGAGTTTAATCATCATCATCAGCATCAACAGCAGCATAATGATGACGACGACGATCTGGACGAGGAAGCCGCCGCCGTTGAGAGCCTATTGGGCGCCGCAGCAGCCCTACAGGCCAGTGCATCGGGAGCACTGGGTCGTCCAAGGCATAACAGTAATAATTTGAGACAGACGCCGCCGGCAGCGCATCGTCCTTTGGAGCGCTCATGGCCACCACGTGCCAAGCTCCATGGCGATGTGTTTAAGTTCGATATACTCGATACGGATGAGCGACTCCATGCGGATGAAACGCTACCCAGCTACAGCGGTGCCTGCAGTTCGCCATTGCGTCTACCAGGACCTGGACCTGGACCAGGACAGCTGGAGACTGCCAGTCCGCCGCCGATGCGCTTTAAGCCGCTGATCCAAAAAAAAATCGGACCCGATAGCTACATCAATACGATTAGCACACAGAAGGTGCCTGCTCATCTCACCTATGAGTTTCCCACATTTCCGCTGCAGGAGCAGCACAACAACAACAACAGCTTGGCCAGCACCAGTGCCAACTCCAACAATGGACACAATTTTCCCTATTTGCGACAGCATCGTCCCTTAACTCGTGCCCTCTCCAATGGCAAGGATGAATCCCATCTCAGCAGCAGCTGCAACAATTCTCCGCGTCTGCTCCTATCGCCCAAGCGCACACGTAGTCCACCCTCTGGCTGTTCCACGCGCAGTGCATCACCACTAGATCTCAGCATCCCAAGTCCCGAGCAGCATTCGCCAACGCGTGGACGTGGCGTTGGTGGCTTGGAGTCTGTGTTGCCTTTGCCATTGGCTCTGCCGCCTCCTGGTACGCCCACATTTCATGCACAGCGTCCACAGCAGCGACTACTCAAGCGTGTCGGTGGAGGAGGAGCCGGACCTACCGCCGTTAGTGGCCTCATCTGTCCGCCAACGCCTACACATCATGCACGTCGTCATGCGCGTCTCCAAGCCGTCACTGCCAACTCTGTGCCCGAGTGCAACTCTAGTCAACCCGGCTCAACCGCACCCGATGCCGGCGCCACCCTTGCCACGGACGACAGCAATGAAATGTTGCACATAAGTAGCACTCGTCTGCCTTCCATACCGGAACGCAGTGCTGCAGCAGCTGCAGCTGCCGCCGCCGCCGCCGCTGCAGCCGGCTCTAATCTTATGGATAATGCGAATGGAGCGCACGGTGCGAACGGTGGAGGGTGTGTGATGGGTGAACCACCATTGCCGCCGGCATGGGAGGCGCGCATGGATAGTCATGGTCGGATCTTTTATATTGATCATACAACGCGCACCACATCATGGCAGCGTCCGGGTGGTGCCAGTACGGGTGGACCCGGTGGTCGGGAGCAGCATCATCGCCAGCAGCTGGATAGACGTTATCAGTCCATACGACGCACCATCACCAATGAGAACCAATGTTTATCCATGCACAACCGTGCCGAGCCGTCCACGGGTCATGCCCACAATCCACTCTATAATCTGCCACGTGGTGCTGCCCAACAACAACAATCAGCTGCAGCAACAACAACAACAACAGTAACAGCATCTACAGTTACAGGTTCAACAACAGCACCTCCACCACCGCCACCGGCACCGGGCTCATCCGCCGCCGCCGCCACCCCCTCCCTGAATATAGCCATTCATCCGGCTGTGCTGTTGCTTTGCCGTCCGGATTTCTATTCGCTGCTGCACACCAATGAGGCAGCCCTGGCCATATACAATCGCAACGCGGCACTGAAGCATATGGTGATGCGTATACGTCGTGATCCCCAATGCTTTCAGCGCTATCAGTACAACAAGGATCTGGTCGCGTTGGTCAATACCTTTGCGCAGCTGAGTCGTGATTTGCCCTCTAGCTGGGAGACGAAAATCGATCAGTCTGGTAAACAGTTCTTTATCGATCATCAGCACCGCAAGACCTCCTTCATGGATCCCCGTCTGCCCGTCGAGTGTCCTCGTGTTGTCCGGCATCGTCAGCAGCAGCAGCATAATCAGTATATGCAACAGACGCATCCAGATCTGGTTGATGGCAACTGCTTGTCCGCAACCAGTGGTCACATTAACTCCAATAGCTCCAATTGCAGCAGCGCAACCGTTTCGGTCTCCGGCGTACCGCCCCTGCCTCCGCCACGCCCTTGTCGCAGCAGTGCCAATCAAGCAGCAGCAGTCGCTAACCATAATTGCACCACAGCCGCAGCAATTGCCTGTGCCTTAAGCTTGAGCGGCGGCGGTGGCGGTGGCGGTGTTGGTGCTACCGGAGGAGGTCCCAGTAGCAGCGGTAGTGCTCATGCTCAGGCCGCCTACGAGGATGTTCCAATTGCCTACAATGAAAAGGTCGGTACTTTTAACAAACAAACATTATTCTTTCGAATTTTCTATTCCAAAGCTTCCAATCAAATCAATCAAATCTCGACCTTCTTAAGTTTACAACTTTGTCTCAAAATAAGTCCGTAAGTAAAAGGATGAGGTTCGGAATTCGTTTTCACCTTGTACCGATTATCTGTATTAACCGATTCGAAGGACTCTTTTTTCTTCTTCTTTAATTTTAAGCTAGTGCTTCCTATGTGACCTATAACTTACTGTTTTGAAATAATTCCCGTTAAAACTTTCATACATATATGTATATTAATATTAATTAAGATACCTTTAATATTTATTTCAAATATTTGCTGACGATTTGATTTTGATTTTATTGTTTGCGTGTAGGTTATTGCATTTCTGCGACAACCTAACATTCTGGAGATTCTACGAGAACGTCAGGGTCAACACACCGTGTCCCGTTCGTTGCGTGAAAAAATTAATATACTGAGAGTCGAGGGTGTGCCCGCCTTGGAGCGTCTTGGCCATGATTTGCAATTGACCATTTTGCTTAGGTAAGTGCTTTCTTAAATAAAGAGTAGTATTAAGTGATTACACGTATTTATTGATATCAATTACTTAAAATTGACAAACTTAATCGAAAATGTTGATCTTAATTTAAGTGAGGGGTTTTGTATCTTGACCCACAATTATGAAGACTATTTGTACTTGATGTTAATACTATTCATATAATTGTATTGTTTTTGAATATTTGCAAATACTTAATTTCAGATAATTTAAACTTTTTAAAGGTGGTTTAAGTGTAGAATTCAAGCAAAGCTAATGCAAGTTCTTTAAATTTCGTGTTCTTAAACAAAATGTCTTCGTGTTGCAGGTTGCAACCTTAACCTTCGTTAGTTGAAGTTCTTAACATGGATTTTGACCTACACGCAAAATAAAAATACAATATAATAAATAATAAATAACATTCACATTCAAGTGGAACTGTCAGAGTCAGAGTCATAGCCAAGGTGCATTTGGCAAAGGCTTCGGCACCAAATAGCATTTGTGCGTCATTTAACAGCTAGTTGGTTTGGTTCAACTCATGGATGTCTCAATGGTGTGGTGTTCGTGTTGGTGTTGGTATTGGTATTGGTCGTCCTGCTTCAGTGAGCTCGTCATCGACTGCATGTGTGTTAATTGCATTTGAAAAATCGCTGCGAAGGTTAGCAGCTAATAATTTCCAAAACACTTCCAATACCAATACCAATAACAGCAAGGTTGCAACAAACAAAATTGTTTAAAAACAAATTGCTTGCAACCAACTGCCTGCAACACCATCTCGCCTTAGAGCCACACACTTATTGTTTAATTGGCCCAATATTTCATTTCGTGCAATATTTTTTATTGTTGACTCAACCACAAATATTGAGGAAATATTCACATGCATTACTCTGTGACCTTAATCTGTGCAACTTGTTGTCGTTGTTGTTCTTGCAAGATTAAGCCATTAGATTAGTTGACGTAGATCTAATGGAGCTGACTTAAACTTATGGCCAACAACAAACCCACCGATAAATTTTGTTACTGAGCGATTTAATTGCATTCAATTACATAAATTATTTCGCTTCATTGCATCCCAAAAAGCCGACAATCAAATTCAAGTTGGCACCTACAAACCGGGAGTGGGCAGTCCAGAAAGCTTGCTTAGTTTAAGTAAATGCGTTAACTAATCTTAACTAAAACTAAGCAAGTCATAATGTATATGATAAGATGATAAAACACATATATATACATATGCCAGTTAATCCCTTTTTTGGTATTTTCTATATGATTGGTTTTTGTGTTCAGCACTGTGAACAGGTTGGGGAACACCCCTAATATACAATATATATTTCAGAAATTATATGATATATATTATCTCTCTCTAAAAATCTGTTTTTACTATTTATTATTGACGTTTCTTAGTAGTAAACTGTCTTTGCTTAATTATTTGATTTATATCCATGTAGTATTTCTTTAAGGCGTAAACTTGGGAGAATCATGAAGATATGACGCAAGAATCACCCTGTTTGAATATCTTATCACCACATTTGGCGTTTGTTGCTGTTGTTTATTATTAATTATCTGTAAATTATATGCTTTAAAGACGCGCCCCTTTAACAACAACAAAAACATACGCTAAATTCTCTCTCGTGCTAATCCCTTTTGAGAGAACAAATATAAATAAAGGAGACGAAATGAAATGAAACGAGTCGCAGCAGCAGTTTGAACCGAATTTCAGCTGCCAAAGTGACAAATGAACATTTGGCAATAAACCAGAATTTATTGGCTAGACGGCGTCTTCGAGCGTCTTTCTACAGTTTCAGCTTCAGCTTCAGCTGCAACTCGAAATACTCGGCTCTAAGCTTTAATCAGTTTTGGGTTGGGTTCGTGGGGGGTGTGGCAGCTACTACATACATACGTCATCTTCATTAGTAGCAATGATCACCAATGATGATCATTGGTCAAGAAATGTTTGTATTTTGTTGTTGTTGTAGATTTTCGTATACCCTTTGAGAGAATTGTTGAAAATTCTTACTTAGGAATAAGAAAATCTTCATTTAAGTAAAGCTTAACTTGATTTTTGTATGTTATACTTATCTAAGTCATTTGAGAACAGATTTTATAGAGGTAAAAAACTTAATTTGTTATCTTTCGATTCGATTCGAATCGACTTTGAAACAGTTTGACTCCCTCCAAGCAAGGGTATATTATATAGAATTAAGAGGTACTATATTGCCTATTTTGTCACAACTGAAGCGTTGACAAGCGTTTGGGGGGTTTTATTTTGTTTTTATTTGTTTTTGTGATTTGACCCATTGAAGGCGAATTTGGGGCTCCCATTTTGTTACGTCTCGCTCGGTTTCCAGTTCATTGGGTCTGGGCATGGGCATGGGCATGGGCTTGGACTTGGGTTTTGGATGCGCGCTGTGCTTGTTTTTGTTGTTGCAACCAACAACAACTCGAATATATTTTTTTATAGTTTTTTGGGTGTGCTAAATGCATGGCGCGCCCTTTAAAGCTGCAACCCTGTCTCTTTTGGTACAAAACTCCCCACATTCACCGCATATATATTTATATTTATATTTGTGTGGCAATCGGCGATCGGCTGATGATGAGCCAGAACCATGACCAACGCCACAGTTGTCATCGTGTGCAGCACATGCTATTCTATCTCACTCTAGCCAGTTCAATCACTCGTTATCCAAGTGCACCACCATCAACTTGAGTTGTGAGTCAGCTAGCAATATACATCCCCCTCCCCTCCCCCTGTCACCCTACCAATCTCCATAATACTTCGAAAGCCTAAATGCCGTTCATTTGATTCTTGAGGCAGTCGCCGCAGTCGCCGTTGGCGCAGCAGAATTGAAAAGTTCGGCAATTCGTTCGTTAGCGCTTCGGCTGCACTTCGGCGCAAAGAACAAAAAAAAAAAAAAATTACAATTAAACAATTTTCTTTGCTGTTTGGAGTTGTTGTTAATGCTGTTGTTGTTGTTTGTGTTGTTAGTGTTGTTGTTGTTGCTTCTGTATATTTTTGTGCGCTCGCTTAATTCCATTTCCAATTTCATATTTATCGGTTGGACGCTAGACAAACGCGTCCATTCTGCGTTTGCTATTCGACATTAGAAAAACGGCGGGGACGCGCATTTAACGTTAAAGCTTTAAATACATACAAACAAACATACATAATACTTTGATTCTGACTTGACTCGACACTTTGACACTGTTTTCGGTTTCGCGCGCCTCTTTAAAACACACATAAATATTAAAAAAAAACATAAAAATTATTTAAACAAAAAAAAAAAAACAAACAGAAAACAGAATCATTTCAACTGTCAGCCTGTGCAAGTCGCTGTCGCAATAAAAAACAATAACAAAAAAACTTTAAACATAAATACATAAATCTTAAACTTAAATAGAAAAAAAAGTTAACAAATAAATATTTAATTAAAACCCGTGCGCTTGTTTCTCAACTGTATTTTGTATTTGGTTGTTTTTTTTTTGTGCTTGTGCATTCATTTTGTTATTATACTTTGTAACTTGTCATTATAATAATAATTAGTTTGTTGTTAGTGCGGCTAACGAACAGTTTCGAAAAGAATTTCAAACATCCATTGCAACCAACGGCATGTTTAACCATTCAGTGCTCAAATCTTTGAGCGCACTGCACCAGAATGGGCTTCCTATCGAAGGCTGCTTACATCGTTTGGGCCGTGTAAGTATCGAATAAATAACCGATCAACATACAATCCTATCAACAGCTGTGATACTAACCAGTTAGCCGGTTTTTTTTTATACCCTGAACCCATTAAAAATGGGTAAATAGGGTATAATGGTTTTGTGCAAAAGTATGTAACAGGCAGAAGGAAGCATCTCCGACCCCATAAAGTATATATATTCTTGATCAGCATCAATAGTCGAGCCAATAAAGCCATCTCCGCCTTTCCGTCATAACATAAGCTTGCCTACTCCCTAGGCAGTACAATTTTGTTTCCGATTTTCGATAACTCTTCCCGTTTCCGATATCCGCATGGTATCGATAACAAAAAAATTTTGAATTTGGAAAACTTTGAACGTTTGAAACTTTAAACAAAATAATGACAAACTGTGGAATTTTTATTTAAATCGGCTGAGAAACACCGGAGATATGGAACATTGAAGTTGTGTGTGTACACACATACACAAGTATAGGGTTAAGGGTATCGTCTAGTCGGGATTTCTCGACTAGAGCCCTTTTACTTTTTTTTTTTTTGTTTTTTTGTTGTGTCCACAAATGCAAATATCGCTTCGATTATGACTAAATCAATCGGAAATTACTCGCATTGGTGAAATACAGCAACTAATATGCAATGCTACAAATGCATTAGGCATTCCGTAATGAACTATTTTTAAAACGTCTTGTCAAGTTTTATAATATGCAGTGAAAATCGAATAAGTTATTTTTCACTGGAAAAACAATATGAATAAAAGTTAATTCTTTAAGCTTTTTTTTTAACCTTTTTTGTTTAGTTTATTCATTTTTTTATTATATTGAGTTTAACAAACTTTTAAGACTTCTGCTTCTGCCGCGTACATTTGTTATCTTATCAAAAATATAATTTAAAGAATTACTTTTTAATTATGTTACCCAATTCACTAAAAAGTTTAATGAAAATATAAAAGTTGAAGTCAAACAAGTTAGGTTAAGATAAGATTTTACCTGGTGAAAATAATAAGCTATAATAAATAATAATAAATAAGTAATAAAATAAAATATAATCGCTCGATTATGGATTAGAAACATTTCGATTTTGTAATCTTAAGAAGAAATCCTTAAAAATTGCAAGAATTTGAGATTTTGTTTCTTGTTTAACAAATCTTAGATACCAAAAAACATATTTAGCTCAACCCAAATGAAAAGACAAGAATGTTTTGGGCACACTTATAACGTAAGATAAGGTTACATACTTGACAAATTAAGAGATACAATAGCTTATAGATACAAATAAGTTGACTTGGCAACATACAACTTTCAGAAAATTCGAAATCCAGATTAAATGTGTTTGGTTTTTTGAATGAAGTATAAAATGTTGAAAGAGCACTATTTTTAAAGCTGCGTAAGCTTCTTTAGAAAGCTTTCCCTGTAAACTAAGGCAACGGTTAAAAAAGCTCCCTGCTATCCCTCTCCCTCTCTCGCGCTCTCTCTTTCTTTGTCTTCATATAACTGTCACTTTGACGTGGTCCGTCCAAGCACATCAACATCCTGAGTTCTACGATTACACGCTTGCATTCGTTTACGATACATTGCAGATTGCTCGTACTATATGACTGCATCGCATAACATAATCGTATGAATCATGAATACAACTCATTGCGCCTACAAAGCATATTTTTATGCTGCAACACTGGCTGCGTCATTCATAAATGCAAAAGAAAAGATCGACTTCCACAATTTCCTTATACCACATACAGATAGATAAAGACACAGTATGCGGTTCTCACGATTGTAAGATTGCAACTTTGCTGCTGCTGCTGCTGCTACTGCTGCCACCCAGTGAAGATAAAATAAATATTATGCATATTTTTGAAAGTATCTCATGGTTTCTGGTTAAAGGAATGCAAACGCAAACAACAAATCGCGTAAGCGTTCTTATCTTTGTTAATCTAATGCTGTGAGAAAAGAATCGCCATCAACATGTTGCAACATGCTTGTTGTTTTGGTTTCCAATTATACTACCAATTATATAGTAGGCTTAAGGACCAAGGCAAGCGAAAGTATCTTGTACTTGTGCTAAGCTTAAGTATCTTCCATCTCTACTAATATTACTCAACAAAAAAAAAAACACAACAACAAAGGAAACAACCATAAACAATACGAAATTTGTTAAACCCTTATCTTGGTGCATTCTCTGTTGGGAATTGGGGTTGCCAGATTGTGTGAGTGTATGGGTGTTGATGACAATCGATCAACTGTTGCAACTAGCGGCAATAACTTAACGGATTACAACCACAAACCCCCTCCATCCATCCATCCATCCGTACTTACGTACTGGACTTGCGACATTGGTTAAATCGTAATACCGAACAACGGTTTTTATTTCTTATCATGCACGCTTATCAACCCTGCTATCGGGCCTCGCTCTCAATATATATCTACCTATCTCTGACTCTCACTCTATCTCTTTCCCTTTCGCTGTCTCTTTTGGGTTAAAATTCAACTCCAACGCGCATTCTACAAAAAACAGAAATTCAGTCGTCAAAAGGTTTTTCATTTCGTATCTTCGGGGAATTGAATTTACGCCAAGTTTACGCCAGGTGTTGTTTTATTTTGTTGTGCATAAAAGTTTATTGTGTGTTAATTGAGTATCCATTAGAGAGCTCTATAATCCGAGTAGAGCTGCCGGCCATACCCAGCCAGCCAGCCAGCCAGCCAGCCAGCTCGAATAAGAATAACAAATGAGACTCTTTTCCAAGTTCAGCTTCACCTACAGTCCCCAATTGGGCAAGTAAGTTGCGTTTTTATCACAAATTTTTTAAAAGAGATTAATTAAATGCATTCTTTAAATAATAAACTTTTTGAAACTTGCTAAACTTTGATATGTTTCATGTCTAAGATTCGTATACAACAATAATGTGTTCCTAAAACAGTGTTAATATGAAAAAAAGCTTGCAGACATATTTTGCATATTTCACACACGAACGAAAGGTACACACCCAGACAAACACACACACACACACACACAAACATATACATGCATACATTTTGTGCAAAAATATTTATGGCATTTTGTTTTGCTTGTTATTATCACAATAACAATAATATGACCATTTAAGTTGATATTGCAACAGCTTGGTTCATAAATACGTTCATATATATGTATACGTATATATGTTTGAATAAGGTGCAGCATACTTGGGTACACAAATAAATAGGAGAATGTATTTGGATTTCAGTACGTGATACTTTTGTAACATCATTATTATTATAGGTATAAATAGGTTTTTGGTAAATTTATTGCTGATTTGCAAAGGATTTGATTGAGCTTCTGATTATCTTTAATATTTTTACTGCAACTGTTTTTCATTCTCATATAAATTCAATTGTTCCTTTTTTTTTTCGTTTATGTGCACAAAGTTTCAATTTGTTCTCAAGCTTATTTAATTAAAATTCTTAACCCATCCGCAAAAAAAAAAAAACATTTGTTGTTGACCTATGAGTGTATTTGAATCCATCAGTTCATATTGCATTTCAAACCGACGATAACCAGAACAAAAATATAAAGATGACACCACCAAACAGCACCACGAAAAACAGCACCATCACCAATTGTGGCACCATCAATTGTGGGCGACAGAACCCGCATGTTGCGTACCAAATGCTCGCGTTAAAAGTCGCTAGCGCGTTTTTGTGCCGCTTTTAATTTACGTTAATTGCAATTTCCTGTATTCGTTTTTCTTATTTAACTTTTTTTTGTGTTTTTTGCGCTAATAATTTGTTAACTTCAGTCAATTTGAAAGTAATTTGACACGGCCCAAATTATACTTTGACGATCAGTTACCATTTTAAATTAATATTAGTTAGCGGTACCAAATTTATTATCGGCTTCACAAAATACGTATTTTTTTTTTCTTTGGAAATTAGTCATTTCCGTGCTCTGAGCAAAAAGGCGTTAATTGCAGTCAAACTGTTGTCACTAGTGCATAGACACGTCCAAGCAGACCCCTCCCTCTCCCTCTCCCCTCGCCACGGCTCGCGGTCCATCGACCCAGCCCCTTTTTGACCACAGACAGTCACCGATCGCCATAATTTGTGTTATTAATTGACCAATTTTCAAATTCAAGTTGAAGGTCAAAAAGTAAGCGCGAAAAAATTAAGTGAAAACAGTAAAAAAAAAACAAATTATGAATCGGCAATTAGAATATTGCGGAATATTGGACAAATACATATTATTGAGGCTTATGATTTCAGTTCGATAAATAGCATGAAAATAAAACAACAACAACAACAAAATACGTATTGGGAAAGCTCTCGATAAGTTCTTGTTCCAAGGTTTGCGGTTAGTTGAAATTCCTTCCGGCATACGTTTTCATTCATTTCGCTGTGTGTGTTTAGAACGAAAAATCATGGTCAAGTTTAATTCTGGTTGCAATTGATTTCAATTTGCACTTAGCAATCAAAATGCATATTGGACTTTAATCGATAGATTGAGTCAAAAGAGTCAATTTAAATATTTACATTGAATGAATCCTTTGTTCGGGTGCAATTGTCTGCTAACCAAAAAAAAAATGAATTAATCGATTCTTATCGATAGTCCACTTAAAAGGCAAAACTATTCGATGATACAGCAACAAACTAAAAGGAGCAAACCGATAAAATGTTAAACAAAAATCAAAGTGAACTAACAACTTTATGCAATAATTTTCAGCAATTATTTGCAAGCCAAAGAATAATCGATAATAATCGATTAAAGACATTTTTGTTTTGTTGGAACCGTGAAACTGAAAACCATTTGTTATACCCTGATCCCATTAAAAATGTGAAAAAGGGTATAATGAATTTGTGCAAAAGTATGTAACAGGCAGAAGGAAGCATCTCCGACCCTATAAAGTATATATATTCTTGATCAGCATCAACAGTCGAGTCGATATAGCCATGTCCGTCTGTCCGTCTGTCCGTATGTATGAACGCGTCGATCTCAGAGACTATAAGAGCTAGAGACTCCAGATTTGAAACTTAAGCTCGCCTAATCCCTAGGCAGTACAAGTTTCTTTCCGATTTTCGATAACTCTTCCCGTTTCCGATATACACATGGGATCGATAACAACAAAATCTTGAAATATTTGAGATGCAATTTGAATTATAAAACAAAATAATGACAATCTGTGAAATTTTTATCGAAATCGGATAATAAACACCGGAGATATGGGACATTGAAATTGTGTATGCACTATGCTGTATGCGCGTACACACACACACACATACTTGCAAGCACTGACTGTACGCGGAAAGTATAGGGATCAGGGTATCGTCTAGTCGAGATATCTCGACTAGAGCCTTCTTACTTGTTTTTATTTGTTGCAGTTGCAGCTGCAGCTTGCAAATGTTACTAATTAGTTTAATGTCAGCTTACCAAAACAAAAAAACTTTTATGATTTATTTGAGTATTAAGCATTGAATAATAGTGAATAATAAATAGTATGCCACATGAGCTGCTGTTTTATCAGCAATAAGATACAAACATTAATTCAAGCTATGATTTCATATATATAGTAACGTTTTTTCTTCTTGCTTCTCTCGCCTAGCCTCTTCGAGCAGGAAATTATGAGCTATGTTCCTGTTGAAGAGCGCAGTCCACAAGGATCACCGGTGCTTAGCTCCCGTATGACTCAACGTGCACCGCCACCATTCCGACGAGACTTTGAGGCTAAGCTGCGAAGTTTCTATCGCAAGCTTGAGTCCAAGGGTTATGGCCAGGGACCACACAAGCTCAAGTGAGTATCGATGCAACCCGCATTGTAGCAAAATGTTAACATTTATTGTTTGTTCTATGCAGATTGCACATTCGACGCAGTCATTTGCTAGAGGATGCATTTCGTCGCATTATGTCGGCCAATAAGAAAGATTTGCAGCGTGGCCGTCTCGCTGTGTTGTGGGACACGGAGGAGGGCTTGGACTATGGCGGTCCATCGCGGGAGTTCTTCTTTTTGTTGTCGCGCGAACTATTCAATCCGTACTATGGCCTATTCGAGTACTCCGCCAATGATACGTACACGGTGCAGGTGTCGCCATTGTCAGCATTTGTGGACAACTGCCACGACTGGTTCCGGTTTAGTGGTCGCGTCCTAGGCCTCGCTCTCGTCCATCAATATCTGCTGGATGCGTTCTTTACGCGACCCTTCTACAAGGCGCTGTTGCGTCTACCTGTCGCGCTCAGTGATCTCGAGTCGCTGGACAATGAGTTCCATCAGTCGCTCCAATGGATACGCGACAATGATATTGGTACAGGCATTGATCTCGGCTTAACCTTTTGCGTCACCGAGGAGCTACTGGGACGCGTTGTCGAGCGCGAACTTAAACCGGGCGGTCGTAACATCATCGTCCATGAGAAGAACAAAAAGGAGTATCTCGAGCGCATGATCAAATGGCGTTTGGAGCGTGGCGTTCAAGAGCAAACGGAATCGCTGGTTCGCGGCTTCTACGAGGTGGTCGACTCCCGGCTCGTCTCTGTTTTCGATGCTCGCGAACTGGAGCTGGTGATAGCCGGCACCGCCGAGATCGATACAAATGACTGGCGTTTAAATACGGAATATCGTTCCGGTTACCATGACAACCATCAGGTGATCATCTGGTTCTGGCAGGTCATCGAGCGTTTTAGCAATGAGCAACGTTTGCGACTGCTTCAATTTGTCACCGGCACATCGAGCATACCGTACGAGGGCTTCTCAGCGTTGCGCGGCTCCACCGGGCCCAGACGCTTCTGCATCGAGAAATGGGGCAAGCCAAATTCGTTGCCACGTGCACACACGTGCTTCAATCGTTTGGATTTGCCACCGTATCCAACGCCGGAGTTGCTCTACGAGAAGCTTCTGTTGGCCGTCGAGGAGACCAACACCTTTGGAATTGAGTAAAATCAATCAAACTTAACTACTATTAGTATATATACACTCGATTCACATGTATGTGGATATATGTATTTGAATGCTGCTGATGCGTGATATTTAGATGTTTGGTGTTTGTTGTTGTCGCTGTTTTGATGCGCGTTGTTTACTTTAAACTACTTTACTTACTTTACTATGGTAATTATAATTAATAATTGTATTTTCTATACAATTACACATATACATGTATGTTTGTATGTGCGTATTAGTGGCTTGTGCCAGCAAATCGATTAGCTCAACAGACTGTTTTCTTTGTTTTTTTTTTTTTTTTTTGCTTTATTTTTTTGCTTTGTACTAGCTATTAGAAATATAGTAATAATCTTACATTATTTATCAAAATAAGTACGTTTAAATATTGCCGCTCTTACTTTGCCGTTACCGTTACTGTTACCGTTACCTCAACAAAACTTAACGAAACAATACGTTTTGCAGTCATTAGCCATAAGACTTACACACACACACACACATACTGAACCAATGATTAAACTGCAGTCCCTAGCGCTTAGGATCTACCAAAAAGAAGAAAGAAAAAAAACAAAACAAAAAAAAAACGCTGCCCAAAGGAACTTTGCAACTTAAAATTTACAATAAACTATTTTCAATTTGTAGCGAATATATTTGAAATGCGCTTTTTGCTCCGCATTCCACAAGAAAAACAAAAAAATAAAACATAAAAAAGCAAACCTATGACAAACTCTACGCCAATACTTAACTTAACTTAAATAGCTTGTAATTTTCTTAGCCTTAAATTAAAAACAATCTCTTGGGATTGAATGTGCGTTATTAGCTTTGTGTGCATTCCATTTTGGGATTGGCATATTTACAAAATATTTAAGATACGTATGTTAATTATAAAACATTCCGAAAATCAAACTTATACGACATTTAAGTATTGTATTGTATTTAAAGAAATTTACAAAAACAAAAACGAAACTAAAACCCGTTAATGTACGGAATGTAAATGTATGTGTGTCAATTGTTTGCCAGCTGTTTGCGAATTTAACCAATTATCACATACATGAATATGAACAAATTAAAGTATATTATATATACTACTATATACAAAATTATTAAATGAGTCCACTGTCATTTGGACCATTTGGATTTGGTGCTTTATTGGACTTTTTTTTTTCAGGCGCATACAAAAATCAAATTAACCAAAAATCAAAAATTTAATACAATTTTATTAGCTAAAAACTAATGAAAATTAAAACAAATTTTTAAGATTAAAAATAAATATATATATATTAATGAAGAAATACTAAATGGTGATTTGTTTACATGTATTTTGGCATTAGTTTAACGCGAGATAAAAACTAAAACAAAAGATTTGAGATGTACAGAGAAACGCTTTTTTGATGCATACGAATGTTTTACTGTACTATTAATGTGCGTGTATTTATTGAATAAACTAAATATGATTGATAAATGAAATAAATAAACGTGCGCCTTTTACTTGAAAAGCTTAATATACTGTTTTTGAATTGATCTCGGATCTTTTTTTGTTTTCACGCAACTTTTTAATACTACCAAAACCGATCTCTATATTTCACTTCCCAGAACCAATAAGTAAAGCTTTTAATTTAAGCTTTAAGACCAATTTCTTAACTGATCTGATTTCAATCTAGTTTTCGATCTTGTTTTGACGAAACTTTGTAATACCAAAACCGATCTCTATATTTCACTTACCAGAACCAATAAGTAAAGCTTTAAAGTTAAGCTTAAGGACCCATTTCTTAACTGATCTGACTTCAATCTAGTTTTCGTTCTTGTTTTGACGAAACTTTTTAAGACCAAAACCGATCTCTATATTTCACTTACCAGAACCAATAAGTAAAGCTTTAAATTTAAGCTTAAAGACCAATTTCTTTACAGATCAGATTTCAATCTAGCTTTCGTTCTTATTTGAGGAAACTTTTTAATACCAAAATTGATCTCTATATTTCACTTACCAGAACCAATAAGTAAAGCTTTAAAGTTAAGCTTAAGGACCCATTTCTTAACTGATCTGACTTCAATCTAGTTTTCGTTCTTGTTTTGACGAAACTTTTTAAGACCAAAACCGATCTCTATATTTCACTTACCAGAACCAATAAGTAAAGCTTTAAATTTAAGCTTAAAGACCAATTTCTTTACAGATCAGATTTCAATCTAGCTTTCGTTCTTATTTGAGAAACTTTTTAATACCAAAATTGATCTCTATATTTCACTTACCAGAACCAATAAGTAAAGCTTTAAAGTTAAGCTTAAGGACCCATTTCTTAACTGATCTGACTTCAATCTAGTTTTCGTTCTTGTTTTGACGAAACTTTTTAAGACCAAAACCGATCTCTATATTTCACTTACCAGAACCAATAAGTAAAGCTTTAAATTTAAGCTTAAAGACCAATTTCTTTACTGATCAGATTTCAATCTAGCTTTCGTTCTTATTTGAGGAAACTTTCTAATACCAAAATTGATCTCTATATTTCACTTACCAGAACCAATAAGTAAAACATTAAACTTCTTAACTGATCTGAGTTCAATCTAGTTTTCGATCTTGTTTTGACGAAACTTTTTAATACCAAAATTAATCTCTATCGATCTACTTACCTGAATCAATAAGTAAAGCTTCAAAGTTAAGCTTTAGGACCCGTTTCTTAACAGATCTGACTTCAATCTAGCTTTCGTTAATAAAATTCGAAAGTTTTTGTTTGTTATTTGAAGTAAAAATTTTATTCAAACCATACAAAAAGTGCCCCGGAATATTTGAAATGAATACGTTAGATCCACACAGTTTCTTAATGGCTGTCTATGTTTTGGAAGTTGAACAACAGTTAGTATTCTTTTGTTATTAATTTGATATATATATATACATATATATATATATATATTTTGTGTTTGTTCACAAATTCATTTATTTAGCGTTTGCGTTTTGCATTTTTGGGTTTTTTCCTCTGTAATTTGTTTCAGCAAACATATATTACCGATTTATTTTCCGTTATCATTTTATGTTTTTGTTTGTTTAATAATAATATTATTTTTGTTTTTGTAATACAAATGATAACATACATATACATATATACTATATATGCGCTTAAATATTTATTATTCATATAAACGATCGTTTGTTGGACTTCAAAAACCACATTCTGGTAAGCCTGCGGATTTCTTGTGTGTGTATGTGTGTGTGTGTGTGTGTGTATGTACAAAGGTTTTGAGATGGGCATTATGAAAGTGTTAGTTTTGTGGATAATACCTATGCATATATATGTATGTATGTATGTATGTATCTATGTTGAGGATAGTAACAGGAGAGAGATTTAGCTTTTGTGTTAGATTAGATTTGTAGGTTAGGTGCGCAGAGTTGGGTGGGCTGGAATAACGATCTCTCTGTTCTCTCTTCTCCATTATATATGTAAGTGTGTGTGTGTGTGTTTGTGATCATTGCGAGTGCAGCAAGAGCTTTTAAAAAGCCAAAAACTGTTCGCAAAATCACATGCAACATTTCGAATGCTTAATGCTCATGGAAAAAAAAGGACAATAAATGCTTGTTGCCTGTTTGCGAATGTGTTTATGTATGTATGTATGCGTTTTTGTGTTTTTGTATGTAGTAATTCTAGCTATATTGTACATTACACTTGAAGAAATTTTGCTAAATCAATTTATCATATACATAGTCTATATGTATGCACATGTTTATAAATAAATTAAATAAATTCTCTTTGTTTATATATATATATATGTTTTTTTAAAAATTTTTTTGCTTAAATTTACTACGAAAAAAAAATATTGACATTTCTAAGCACATGTTAATATGTTTGTATGTATGTATGTGTCTGTTTGTATGGTTGTATTTAGTGACATTGAATGAAGACTTTTGATTTGAATTTATTACTTTTCAAGCATTACAAAAATAGAGCTATTTTTTTTTTTATTTTATATATTGAATAGAGTAATACACTTTGCATCTGAGTTTGGGATGTTCTCGAGTTTTGACATTCCGAAAAGGCCATGAAAGAATTGAAAATGTTTTTCATTTTCGTTTTTGTTAAGAGATGTTTCTAAGCAATATATGTATTGATTATGGTATTATGGTATTCTGGATTTTTTTTGATTTCGTATTTTTCAACATGTTTGTTATTTGGTGAGACTCAAATGTGTGTGTGTGTGTGTGTATGTGTGTGTGTAAGCAGGAGAATGTGTTTTGGGGTTAACTTTTCCTTTCCTTTTTTTCATCATGTTGATCACAGCGTTTACAATTCCAATGATATACGAGTTAATGTATGTATGTTTGCGTTTGTGTATGTGCGTGCGTGTGCGTGTGTGTGGGTGTGCTTTTGTTTGTCTTTTCTACTAAATTCGCACCAAAAATACTGTTTGTATGTCGTAAGTATGTCTGTATGTATGCATGCATGTATGTGTCAGTGTATATATGTATATGGTACAAGAAAGTCTCAGTTTCGATGCCCGCCATATGCATATGCATATAGATCGAACATACATACTTATTATATATATTTATAATACTTGATCATTTTGTTGTGACTTTTACAAATATGCAAAAAGTTTACCATGACGAAAAATGTTTCATTTATATAAGAAAGCTGCCAGTTAATATATGTTTGTACATATATATATATATATATATATATTTTGTTTTCCATGCTACACACAACAACTGAATATTTTGTTTGTTTTATATACTTTTTAGTATTCAAAAAGGTAATACAAAATATCTTGATTTTAGTTGTGGTTTTTTTTAAATTTTTCTTTCTATTTCGCATGGCATATGAAAAGTTTTTAATAGAAGGCATATCATCTGTTTATATAATTGTGTGTGTGTGTGTATGGGTGTGTGTAAGAGCAACTCTCTTTTTCTTTGTGTTTGTCTGTATCGCCATCATATAATTATTTAGTCGGTAAAAGTTTTTTTTAGTAAAATTCCACAACATTTACAATTTATTTTGCTCTTCAAATTCAAGAATTGTAGAAATCAACAAAAAAAAAACTTACAACCCCATAAAAAAAAAAAAATTAACATTTGACATCTAGTACGACGGCTAATCATTACGCATTTTTGTTCATCTCATTTGTATTTGTATTTATTTACAATATATATTTTCTTTTATATATATAATTTTTTTATTTTTTTGCTTGTCAAAGCGATTAAAGTTTGGTACTTCTAGATTGTGTGTGTGTGTGAGGGGGTGGGGGTGGTTGTGGAGTTGGAAGGAGACAATACATATATATATATATATATATATGTGTGAGTGTGTGTGTATGTTCTTTTGGGGGTATTTTTCCGGTAGTAATTGATGTAAGTTGAATGCAACAACATATTGAACAATGCTTAAAACTGTTTTGTTTTTGATTTTCATATACTTTCAATATATATATATTTTCACACACATACATACTTATCATATGTATGCGTATGGTACTTTGTCTGATTTGTAATTGATTGTAGGAAATTTGCAGCACTTTGCATAATACTTGTTTATTGTTTTCTTCAGCGTAGTACAAATATTCAAAAAAAAAAAAAAAACAAATGTGACAGAAAATATATATTTGCAATTTTTATGAACCATTTTATTGAAACATTTGATATTGCCTGCTGCAACTAATTTCTAGTTAGTTTCTTTTTTTTTATTAAGTTTATTTTAATAATTTATTGACCTTAGATTCTGCCTCCGTTGCCTCCGTTGCGCCGGACGGTTTAACCTTGTATATTCTTATTGTTTTATATATATATATATATATTTTATTTTTTGGGATTTCTTTCTCTTTTGGTTGGGGAATTTCCTGTTCCTTTTGGTTCGGTTCAAAGTAATGGTACTTTTGATAGGCCTGGCCATGTTTCTGTTTCTGTTTCTGTTTCGTTGTACTTGGAACATAAAATTCTTCTGCATTTGCATTTTGTTTTTTTTATGTAGTTATTAACATCGCTTTCTGTCTGGTTAATTAAACATTTTTGTGGTTTTTTGTTTAGCATGTTGTTATTAGTTTTATTTGATTTTTTGTTTTTTTTTTATTTGATTTTTTGCTATTTCGCATAATGCTGTTGTTTTATTTTTTATCTAGTTTTTGTATTTCTGTGTTTTTTTTTCAATTTTAATTTAATTTAAATAAATGTACATTACAATTACAATTACAATATGTATGTTAATTTATTAATATGAAGACGTTTCGATTTTATTTCTTTTGCAAGGAAGCTGGCATGTAGGAGGGGGGAGGGGCTGGGCAGGGGGGTTGTGGGTAGTTGGATGTGGAAACAAAATAGGATATAAGCATCATTGTAATCATCAAATGAATATATATATATTTATATATATATTTTTTTTTTTAATTATTAATTCACGTACATACCAAAAAAAAAAAAATTTTGTTAAAAATACAAATACATATACATATACATTCTATATAGGTATGTGTGTGTATGTGTGTGTGTGTGTTCGGTGTAGTAGTATCTTTATATATATATATATATTTTTCTGTATATATGTAGCTATTACAATTACAATATATACACGCACACATAATGGAAGAGTTGAAAAAACACTTAGAGCAACACTGAAAGAAACAACAATAACACACGCACACACACATACACATACACATACACATACTAACTTGTATCCATCAATGGAAATTGCAGTTACACACATTCATTTTCACATAAATAATAATAATAATAATAATAATCGTAGTATAATAATTATTGATAAGAAACATACAATGAAAATTATATATATATATATATAGTATAGTCAACTTTACAATTACCAGCCGCGCTTACATCGAAACATTGCTAAATCTTGGTATCATTCGTTCTCTCTCTAGCTCGCTGGCACACGCTAGCTCTTTCTCTTTCATATACATATTTTATGGTAGAAAAAAAGAAACAGAACATAAATTTTTTGCCTTTGCGTTTGAATGAACGAACGAATGAAAAACACAATCAAATCTTTCTAATACACACATATATATATATATATATATATATATATATGTGTTTGTATATATGTATATAATAAAAATAATAATAATAATAATAATAATAGTTATAGTTATAGTTATATATATATTATGTATATAAAAAAAAATATATATATATATAAATGACCATAATATAAGTATTATCTGTATACAATTTGTATTCCTTGTCGGAGGTTGCATTTTGTTTTTGTTTTTGTTTTTGGCACCGCCTACTCGGAGTCCTGTTCCCGTTCATCAAAGCCCGCCAAGTCGACCGCTTGCAACATGCCACGCGAATACGCATACTCGATCAATGCCAAATGACAGAATACATATTGATCGGGCATTTGTATGGAGTATGCACGCTGCGATCGTATCTTCTCAACCGTTCCACGTATATCCGCCGTACCCACATCCTCCAGACGCGATATGCATATGTCCAGTGTTATGAAGGTGCCTAAATGCAAGAAAGACAAAAAGTTTAGTCACAGTTGGTTTAACTTGTACTAGTTGAAGTGCTTACCCGTGCGTCCAATGCCAGCGCTGCAGTGCACCACAATTGGCGGACCGCGCGCATTACCCGCCCATGTATCGCCTAGGTCATGCACCATCTGTGCCTGCTTATCGCGCACCTTTTGCAAAAAGTTAAGCATGGCCATTGCGGAACTGGGCACACCGTAATCCGGCCAGCTGGTAAATTGCCAATGTGACACATTGCGATATTCGTCAGTCTATAAAAATATATGTATATGAATATACGTTGTAACAATAAAGTATATAATATTAAAGAATGAAAGAAAGAGTTGTTAACAAACGTACCTTTATGTTTCTCAATTCTAGGGATGCAACGGTGTAATCGTCATTGCATTCGACGCTAATTGTTCGCACATGGTAATGACCAAACACTGAGGAACTATCGTCAATCGGCTCCCAATATTGGCCGCACTTAACACGTCCGCGCTCCATGACGCGCGTTGTCATAACTATAACTAAACAATGTTGCTCCCAGATCATGCGCCAAAAGTCCTGGGATGTCTTTGGTAATGGACCTATACGAAACAAAAACAAAATACATTTCTTTCGTGTTGTAGTAAGAGGAGGAGGAGGAAGCCATGCAAATTAAGCAAGCAAATCGATTTGACGCGACGACCTTACCTTGAGTTGAAATATATGCATTCTTCTGTTTATAGCCATCGACGAAATTCGCATTTATATAATCAGATAGCTCATCATCCTCATCGTCATCGCGTGACAGCACCACACGACTGTGATCATAGCAGAGCACATCTGTATAACGATTTTTGGTCAAATTGTTGCGCATGCTGTGTGAACAACAAAAGGTTTAATTAGTTCTTGATACATAGATATATGTATATATGTTATATATATTTACCGCGCATGAAGGAAGGTGCCATCGGGTGCACGATTTCGTATGTCCGCATACTCTTTGATTAGTCCCTGTCTGCCACGTTCTCGCACCATTTGAACGATTTGTTCAATCGTTTTTGGGTCACCCTCTTGGCCGGCCAGGCTGTCGTCATCACTGAAACCCGATGAAGCGCTGCTGGGCGGATTTTCCGACCAGAATTCACCGGCACCACCACCACCACCACCACCATTACCAGCGACACCAGCATTACCTGCTGCGACACCACCACCAGAACCGCCGCCACCACCGTTGCTAGTTGCAACACTAGCGGCGCTGCCGTTGACAGCGCTGCCAGCTAATGTTGTTGCCGTTGCTGAAGCCGTTGCCGTTGTTGCTGCAGCTGTTGTTGCGGTTGTTGTTGCTGTTGTGTCCGGAGCAAGTGCAGCACCGTTCGATTGTATGCCGCTGGTATTTAGTTTGAGGTGAGCGGCGTTTTGCGTTGTTGGACTCAATCCGTTGATGGTGATGTTCTCGTTGGGTTCCGACGACGATAACGTTATCGATTCCGATACCGAATCCGTTATGTTGTTGCTATTTGTTGCAGTTGCAGTTGCTGTTGCCCTTTGCTCGCCACTGACAGTGACAACGGTTGTGTTGCTTTCGGCCAACTGATGCACGGCACTGATGATTGTTGCTGCTGCCGCTGCACTGTTGCTGCTACCGTTGCTTAATGGTATTGCTGCCGCCGCTGCAGCTGCAGCAGCTGTTGTTGTTGCTGCTGCTGCTGCTGCTACTGCTGTTGGTGCAAGTGGTGCGAGTGGTGCACAACCGACACCCACCACAATATTGGCAAGCAGTTCGTCTTCACGATTCGTCATCGATTTGCGGCAAGTTAGCAACCATGTGGCGTGTTCGATTTGAAGCGTGCCGCCAAGATGCAACGGCAACGCCTTGCGCGGCACGTGCAAACTCAGCTGCGGCACCGATACAGTGAACACTCGCTCGCGCAGCTTCTCGCGCACAAACAAACGCAGTATCTTAAATGGCGCCTTAAACCACAACGGCGCCGTTACGATCAGCACTTTCTTCAAGCGAGCCGGATAACCGCCCTAAAACGATAAATTAAATAAACACAAGATTTTATTAGTGATTTATTTTTAAAAGAACTTTGTATAACCTGCAGATCTGCATCATTAGTTTTGTCAAATTGAAAGTTTTTGATTAAGTTTTTTTTTGTTTCTAGATGTTTTTTTTTGTATGTTGAGGAACGTTATTGGTAAAACTGCCCGGATTTAGAACTTATATATATATGGCTGTATTCGAACTAATATATATATATATATAACAAGAGAAATGTCAATAACTTATTGAATTTTAGTTCGTTTGTGTTCGAAATGTTTTGCACATTATTACAGACAGTTAATTGGCATAAAACTTAATTACAATGCGCTGTACAACAATTCATAAATGCACATTAATACTTAAACTCGAATCGGTTGTGCGTAGTATATATGTCTGTGTTTGTATGTGTGATTATATGGTATTTTGTTTCTTTATGGCTGCGATACTTCGATTGCACACGCTAAGGTCAACTGGCCCACACGCACACACACGCACACTTAATGTTTGTCCACATCTATAAATATTAAATGTAATTAGGCACACACATACACATATGTTCATACCTACGTACATACATATGTGTATAAAGAGGTAAACTTTCTATTTTATAAGTGCGCACTTAAAATATATATATAGTATATATATATACGTTGATTTAATAGGCAAAATATGAATCCTTTAACCAATATACAAATTGCAATTTATATGCTTACAGTCGATTGAAGTTCTTTTCGTTTTGAGCTTATAAATTTTGTTCACTTTTTTGTATTGACAGATGAAAAGTTGCTCTCGATAACTAGACGATAACTATAATCCATTCGAGTAGAGTTCATTTCTAACTTTTGGTGTTTCAATACGTTTTACAACACTGCCAACTATTTGTCAATCAAATGCTTAGCTAAATACTATATTGTCAGATGGAAGGTGGAGGTTGCTGTCGATACGCAATAACAAAACGATAACGATAACGATAATGCGTTCTAATAGAGTTCATTTCTAACTTTGAGTATTGCAATACGTTTTCCAACACTGCTTAGCTAAATAAAATGTTTATAGTGTGTCCGTTAGTTACTTATTTTCTTAACTCTTTGAAGCTTTCAATCTTTTCATAACTAGATACTTCATAATTAAAAAACTCTCAGCTTTTTTTTACCCAATATTTAAACATAATTTTGCGCAGTGTATGTGTTTGTATGAAGCGTGACAAAGTTCATTGATCAACGAAATATTTGCAAGAGTTCGTAGGTGAATTTCTCACTTTTCTCTTTGGCTTTGTTGTTTAGTTGTGTATCCAAACCAGAACTTTCCGAAGTCATAGCTCCCCTCTGAAAACTCAACCGATTATCAATTCATTAAGATTAAAAGTGCATTTCCAGTTGATAAAATAATTTTCACTTAAAATTCATGATACAAATAAAAATCTACCCAAAAGTAAAACTTGAAAATGGGTGAGAACTTTCCGAAGTCATATCTCCCCTCTGAAAACTCAACCGATTATCAAATGCAATACCTTTTAAGTCGTGGCTTTTCATCAAGATTAAAACTGCATTTCCAGTTTAGAAAATACTTTTTTTAATCTTTTTTATCAATCAAGAAGTACTTTATAACTTTCGAATATTTAAAGCTGACAACTTATTCAAGCAAATAAATATTTAAAAGTTAGAACTTTATCAGCCCATTACGTATACGTAATAGTACTTTGTTGGTATAAGTATTAAAATTTTTCAATTGAATAGAAAAGAAAATAAATCTTCCTGCTTAAAGCTAACAAAAAAGCTCAAAGACAGAAAAGGGAAACAAAAATAATAAAATGAAAATGCATAAATTTGATTACATTAAATAATAATAATGAAAAAGGACACGCAAAAAACAAACATTGACGTCACATTAATGATTGACAGCACAATTTTTCGCAGTGTGTGTGTGTGTGTGATCAAATTAAGTGTTGTATACACAAAAGCAACATGGAAGAAATGCAGACGTGCACAACAGTTGCAAATGAATTGGAAATGAAATTGTTGCGGCTGCGGATTCGAATGCGAATGTGAATGTGAATGTGAATGCGAATGTTGATGCTGATGTCTGATGCGACACAACCTTCACCCAGTTGGATCGAGCAGAGACAGAGAGAGAGAGATACAGAGAGAGGCAGGTAGAGCGAATATGTTGAACAATTTTCATTGCGGGCATTTTTTCAATTGCAAGAAAAATACAAAAAAAAATGGCGCCGACAAAAAACCAAACAAGCCCAGCCCAAGCCACCACCCACTTTCCAGTTTAGTAAGTTTTTACTTTACATATATTAAATATATATATAGATATATATATATATAAGTATGTATGTTTGTATGTATGTATGTATATATGTGTGTGCATGTTTGTATGTTTATATGCGTGTATGTATGCGTATGTGTATGTGTGTATGTATTTGTGTGTATGTATGTATGTGTGTGTGTATGTATGTGTGTGTGTATGTATGTGTATTCGTGTCAACATCATTTATTCGCAGTTTATTGGCCAATTCTGCTTCTTTCTTCTCCTTTCTGGTCCTCTTGTCTGCCACAACCAGAACAGCCTCGTTTTGCCTATATTATTACAGATGTTTCTTTGTATGTATGTATATGCTTTTGGTCACACACACACACACACAAACATAGGTAACAGCAACTAGCAACTAGCAGCAAACGGAGATTAAGGTCAGCAAGCAGCGCAACAGCAACAACAACAACAACAACAAGTGCATTTCACTATCTATCTTTGTATGTATGTGGCAAGTGCCCCTTTAATTAAAAGCACCGCCCACAGCGGCCAACAACAACTACACAAAGATAACCACACAACAACAACAACAGCAAAGAACTAAATGCAAAAAAGAGTCAAAATTGAAGAAATTGTAGCAAAGCTCTTTTTGAACCAGTTTTAAAGGGTTTATAACCAAACCAACAACCTGCCACATGCCACTTGCCACTTGCCACTTACCACCTGCCACCCACCACCCACCACTCAACAAACTATGGTTTGCAAATATCAATCAGTGAATTTCATTTCATTTAAATCACTAATTGGGATTTCTTGGAATTCTTTCTTTTGATATGTCTGTTCGTGTGTGTTCGTTCACCTGCCACGTGCCACAAAATTACGTGGAAAATTGCAAAATTGAAATGCATTACACATGAATTGAGATATTTCAAATGAACCTTTCCAGCTAAAATGTAATAAATAAATGAAATTAAATCCTAAAGCTCAGTGTTGCCATCTTTGTGATTTCACCATCATCAAAATCACTTGAAAATCATTTGAAAATCCTTTGTAATCCTTTTTAATTTTTTTTTAATTTAAAAAGGATTTTCTTGTTGTCATACTAGTGTAGTACTGGTGAAGGCTTTGCCGCACAAAAGTAGGCAACACATTTTATCCATTTACCCAACTCTTTGCAACAATATTGAAAAGCAAAGCTTCGATTCTCGGCTTAGCTAAGCTTTGCGGCAATAGAACATGTTTTTTGCTCCACATTCTGTTGTCAATGTTAAATGACACAATTGTCGCAGCTGTCAGGTGTTTGTTCCACCGGAGAAAAGCTACACACACACGTACATATGTACATAGGTTTATAAATATACAATATTGTGTACAGAGAAATAAGAATTTCACAATGCAATGCAGAAATTGGTTTAGCAAATCAAAGAAAACGTGAAAAATGAACGAAAATTTTGTTCTTTTTTTGTGCCTTGTTGGTTTTTTTTTTCTATTCTGTTTCGGTTGCGTGTTTTGTAGCATTTCCACATCATAATTTAAGTACCTATTTGCATAAATAAATCAGTTTAGATTAGGGTTGATTTTTTTCTTTTTGTACTGGTACTTTTGTACTTTTTTTAAAATTTAACTTTCGTCTCTTTTTTCTAGAGGATCTATAAGTTGGGAACAATAAACAAAGAATGTTTCAAGCAAAAGCTTATAAAGTTTGATCAGCTAACAGATATATATATATATATATAAATATATATGCAACTAATTTCCCAACGCATTTATTACGTATACGTTTTTACTGGGTTACATGCGATAGAAATCGAACTGAAGTTTGATATTAATAATACAAAAAAAAAGAAAAAAAAGTAATTAAATTTGTTTATCGGCAATACAAACAACAATAATATCAATTAATATTATTCCTACACACACACACACACATACGCATACACACATGTTATTTTCTCTTTGTATTTATGTGGGCAGATAAAAGCTTACAATATTAACAAGTACAAATGTTTGAGTCGAGAGATCTTGACTAGGAGATACCCTCTACCAGAGTCTCTGTACCTTTGCATTTGCATTTGCATATGTGTGTGTGCGCATGTGTGAGTGTGTGTTATAACTTTTGGGTTTTAAAGTTGACGTTGTTTAAATGTTTACAATTAATCAATATTAATGTGAGGTTAAAAAATGTGAGAGCTTAATTGTTAAAAACAATGACTTTAATTACTATCGATAAACGATAAATTTTGGAAAAAAAAGGAAGACAGACAGATAGACTGATGAGCGTTTGGGAATATGAAGTTTGAAAAGCTTTTGAAGTTTTTTTTATCGATAACTACCACTTGTTTTAAAAAGTTATCGATAGCACTATATATATCGATCACTTCTTATAACTACCATTTGTTTTAAGAAGTTATCGATAGCACTATCTGTATCGATAACTTCTTAAAAAATAACTGAAGTAAATATTATAGGATTAAAAAGATGGAATATGCTTATTTTTTTTGCCACCTATAGCACAAATTCATTATGACCATTTTTTGGGGTAGAAACTGCGAAATACGAATGGCAAAAAATAATAAAATATTCATAACGTAATAAGCAGCATTATGTCGCACCTGTCCCTAATAAACACGAACAACAACAACAACAACAACGACGGCAATCGACATAATCATCGACAATAGCCTCAAACAATATCAACAACAACAAAAACAGGCAGCAAGCAAAATTAAGCTGAATATAATAAGCACACATTGACATAAACACACACACACACACACACACACGTACCGCATTGTTATTTTTCAAGTGCTGTCAGCCAGTTTGGAATTCAGTCCAAAAGAAAGTCAAACTCTTCAAGCAGCTTCCTCTTACGCTCCCCCCCCCCCCCCCTCTCGCAACAACAACAAGCACTTGCCCCGAAGAGCACCAAATGCAAATGGATGGAGGAGGAGGAGGTTGTGCGTCAAGTGGACATGTTATGCACTCTACTCCACGCTTGCCTCCACTCATTACGTGCCACGGCATGCGACATGCGACATGCAACTTCTAATTGCCGCCCATTGTTGTTTGGCAAGATGCAAAAACAACGTAACGAGAAGAAAACAAAAAAACCATCAACAGCAGCTGGTTGAATAAATGTTAAGCAGATTTAAATCAACTTTTCAATCAAATAAAGTATAAACAACTTTAGCTTAACTTTAAGGCTATCCCAATTACTAGTATGATTCATAGCCATAACATTTTTATATCATTCTTTGTTACTCATTTGGCTGAAAGCAGAAGAAAGAAAAAGAAGGAAAAAACGATGTCAAATGTGTTGCTGGATGTTGTCTGACCAAAGAGCAGATAAATATTGGTTTAAGATTGCAAAACAAAGATAAGATTCTCGATAACAGAAACGCTAAACGGAGTTCAATGTATTTTCGTAATGTTCAACAAAGAACTTCTTATGCAATACGTATAATGAACACTTAAAGAAAAGAGAATCAAAAGGAAACAAGAGTCATAAGTTTTAAAGCCGCATTCAAGAAGCTTTTAGTTCTAATAGGAAATAGTTCGACTTAAACTGATCAACTGATCAGGAACCACTTTTATAGCTTTTTATCACCATTTCAATGAGCAATTAAATAAACTGTTATACGGAATACGTATTGATCAGATGTTTGTGTACATCAGCTGTTTGTTAGCTCTTCCAGCTCTGTTAACCATAAACAAACAAGTATTTCTTATGTTAAGCCTCTGTTAATGAGTTCCCATATATAAACTAAAGTAGTATGGATGGGAAATGTGTGTGGCTTGGAATCAGGTATATATATATTTATATATACTGTCATAGCAACAACCTGTCAAACAATTTCTGATTGAAAAGAGTCTTATTGAGTGTTAATCTTTCGTTTCGTTTTCATTAATTCAATCTTGATTGGTTTGGAAAGTGTGTTTCCTTAGTTTGCCTTTGCATTTTTTCACATTTTTGTATGTACGTGTGTGTGTGTGTGTGTATGTGTTGCCCAAAAAAGCCAAAAACACTGGCCAAGACAATGAGCTGGCCAAATGGCAGCACATGGCATACGGAAAAAAAATATTAAAAAACTATGAAAAAATAAATAAAAACTCTTAAATGTATACATATAAAATTAAGTATATGTAGGTGTGTGTGTGCGTGTGTGTGTGTGAAATTAGCCATGGCCAAAATTGGTAAAAGCGTTTTTAGCTTGTCGCCGGCTTTGGTCATGTTGTTGTTGGTGGTTGTTGGTGGTTGTGGTGCTGTCAGCCTCAAAAGGCGCGACGCACCAGCAAAGAGCAATCAAAATGCCCGTCAGATGGCCGGCCAGACAGACAGATAGATGAATAGATAGATGGATATGATAGATAGTATGGATATACAAAGAAAGAGAGGGATAACAACACCAACAACAACACAAACAACAACACACATAAATAACAAAAAAGTTTGTTGTTGTTGTTGTTTGTTTGTTGTTGTTGTTTGTTTGTTTTTGCTTTTTGGCATTGTCTAATCAGTGTGTGAGCGCCGGATATCGACAAACAGACGCCAATTTGCCTGCCAATAAGAAATAAATATAAATACAAATACAAACACAAATATAAATACAAATACAAATACAAAACTTTATGTATATATTGCTTTTGACAGCTATATTCTCATATTGCATTTATTTATGTATTTTATTTATTAATAATTATTTGTATTTAATCATTGATTCAACACAAATGTTGATTTTCTCATCATTCTTTCTCTCCCTCTCTCTCTATCTCTCTCTCTGTTTTTTGTTCGGCGTTTCGGAATATTTATTGAGTTTTTTTCCCCGAATTGATTGAATTGATTTTTTCCGTTAAGTAAAATTCTGCAAAAGCAAAGTATTTCAACGTAAAAAACCTGCGTTATACTTTTTCTTTCTTGTTAACACACGTTTTAAGTTTGTTTCAAATTATCGATAACTCATCGATATTTTCGATATACACATGTTATCGATAACAATGAAATATCGAATTTGGTCAACTTGGAAGACGCGTTTTAAACTAAAGATGAAATAATGATAATCTGTGAAGTTTTTTATTGTTATCGGTTGAGAATCACCGGAGATATGGAACACTGAAGTTAAGTCAAGTATACTTAGGCTTAAACAGGGTTCAGGGTATCTGCTAGTCAGGTTTTCTTAACAAGAGTCTGCTTACTTGTTGTCCTTTGGTAAAGTTCTGCACATGCAAAGTATTTCAACGTAAAAACCGAAGTTTTACCTTTCCTTTTTTTTTTGTTAACACACGCTTTTTTCTGTGTACAACAATTGAATTATCAAAGAGGCAATTAAAAAAAAAAATGGAAAAGATTCCTTTCAGAAAGGAATTTTCATATAATTTCATTTAACATGCAATGGTTTATTTAAATTGCACAAAAGAATTTTTTTGTTTGGTTTGTCAAGAAACAGTTCAACAGTTTGTTTGTACCTGTTGGTGGTCGAGCTCTCTCTCTCTCTCTCTCTCTCTCGTTCTTTCGCTGACCCGATCCATTCATTATTAATTGTTTTGAGGTTTACTTTATGGTATTATTGTTGTTGCCATGACCATATTATACTTATAAATACATTAATGTGTGAGTGTAACAAAAAAGCTTTGAATGAGTTGGCAGACAAAAAAGAAAAAGGAAAGAAAACAGGAAAACGTCTAAAATCAAATCAATGTTTGGACATAAATCAAAAGTGTTAAAAGTCTAAGCAGCTGTAATTTCTGCTTTCTGCTTTTAGCTTTAACTTATTTCTTTTAGTCATCATCGTTGTTGTACTTGTTGTTGTTGTTGCTGTTGGCAGCAGCTGCTTTTGTTCTCACTTAGACAATGCCATAATAATAATAATAATAAAAACGAACGAAACGTTTTTTTTTTGTCGCATCACCTGTCTGTCAGTTTGAACAAACAAAAAGCAAAGCTTTGGATACCGATTACTTTGTACTCGTTTACGTATTCGTATTCGTATTCGTTTTCGTACTTATTACTTATTTCATAGTTATTTTGGACTTGATTGGAATAGTAATAACCTTGAATTACAAATTTTGAATGCCCAAAATTGTGTGTTTTGTATTTTTGGGTATAACAGAACCTGTTTCAAATGGAAACCTTTGAAACTTTTCTTTGATTCTTAACCGGTTTTGGAAAGAAAAAAGAATGGACTGCAAAATTCTTTCCAAAAAAAAGTTATAAATCTTTCTATTACATTAGTTTAATTTCAATAATTCTTTTGATTATATTGTTCATTCCATTTCGTAATCGAGTCATAAAATGTTTAATTAATCATTAGATGTTGACCATTTGATTTATTTATAATTTAAGCTTAACCAATACAATAAACCATAAAGAAAATACTCAGAAAATGTTATTTTTTTCTAGTTTTGTTTTTTATTGGGTTGTTCGAGAAGTAAGAAAAAGAAAAGAAAATAATCATAAACCAAGAATGATGAAATACTTTTCTGGTAACTTATTAAATCATACATACATACATACATACATCGAAATCGCAATACTATATCATTTAAATAAAGCTCTCAAGTGTTACTTTCTCAAACATTTGAAGGGTTATTGTTATTATATCGTGTATTGTATTTTTGTTGTACCTGTGAATTTGTCCAATTGGTCTGGTTAATTATTTACAAACACGCTTTTGTTGCAGTTGTTGTTGTTGGCTGTTTGAAGAATATGTTCGCACAATTAAAAGCTAAATTCATTGAGCACAAGGGGAACACGGTGAAGGGAGGCGGAGTGGCGACCAGCTGCTCAAAAACACAACGAGGGTTTGTTTTTGTGTTTTTTGTGTTTCTTTCTTTTTTGTTGGTTTTTTCAATTGGCAATTTTCATATATTTTGTTGTTGATTTACTATATATTCGATAGAGATTGTTGCTGTTGTTGTTATTTATATAAGATTTTCCATTTGTTGTTGTTGTTGTTTGTTTGACGGTTACACAATTGCACAAATGATGCATCCAAAAAAAAAAACCAAAAAAAAACTTGCAAATTGCAATGTGAAATAGAAATGCATAAAACAAAAACCCCAAAAAAAATAAGCACACACACAAACACACGAACACCCAAATAGTGGGTGAAACGAAAACAAAACAACAGACGATTGACAGACAGACAAAACAACGGTGCTTTGCAGTTACAGTTACAATTACTAAAACAGCAACAACAACAAAGTTTACCGCTGCGACAGACGACGGAGAGAGGACAACGGACAGCGGCGGCGACTTTTTTTCATCTAATTATGTATATATATATATATGTATGTATATATATACAGTCTGTCAATGAAGTCTTTTCGCGTAAAGAAAAATGTATGTTTTTTCACTTCACAGGCAAAAATATAACTGTAATATGGCTCTTAAAATTTTTTTGAAATTTTTTATGTATTTTTTATTTATTTCTTAATAATATATTTAAACAAATTTGATTATTCATTAAAGAACAAAAAAGTTATAACAAAAACAAATTAACTCTAACTAAATTTGACTGTCAAGAAAGTGTTTTCGCGTCTACTTTTCGGTGTAAAATTCGTATGAAATTCGTATGTACAGTTACATTTAATTAAATTAAAAATGCTTAGATCCATAAAAGTCCAAATTTTTTTGGCCAGATCGCTTGCCAATGAAATGAAGAATGATTGTATAATCACCATATCTCGATTGAATGTGGGCTATATCCATCCACGTACCTACCCTAAAAAAAAACGGCACCAGCAGTTGAAATCCCTTGAAAATTCAACGGCTGGTGCTGTTTTTTTTTAAGGTAGGTACGTAAAACGGATATAGGCAACATTCGCGAGATATGGTGATTATACAATCATTCTTCATTTCATTGGCAAGCGATCTGGCCAAAAAAATTTGGACTTTTATGGATCTAAGCATTTTTAATTTAATTAAATGTAACTGTACATACGAATTTCATACGAATTTTACACCGAAAAGTAGACGCGAAAACACTTTCTTGACAGTCAAATTTAGTTAGAGTTAATTTGTTTTTGTTATAACTTTTTTGTTCTTTAATGAATAATCAAATTTGTTTAAATATATTATTAAGAAATAAATAAAAAATACATAAAAAATTTCAAAAAAATTTTAAGAGCCATATTACAGTTATATTTTTGCCTGTGAAGTGAAAAAACATACATTTTTCTTTACGCGAAAAGACTTCATTGACAGACTGTATACTTTATTTTTTTTGCACTTGTAGATACGATTCTCGCTAGACCCTCTGGCGATCAAAAGTTGCGGCACTTATTGGATTTGTTTTCGTGTGTATGTATGTACGTATGTATGTATGTGTGTGTTTGTGTGTATATGTTTAAGCAACAAATTGTAGCACTTGCAGCAGCCGTGTGACAGCATTTAGCTTATGTTTAAGCACATACACACACACACACATACACACACACACCAACAACACAAACATTTAGATATACACACACTCTGATAGAGAGAGGCACAGACGCGATATATATATATATATACGCATACAAATGCGTTTTATACGGTTAGGTTTTTTTTTTTTTATATGCTTACAATTTTCTTTTGGCCGTCAAAAATAACGGTTCTCACTTTTCGCAGTGTCACAGAAAAGATATTATTATTATTAAAAAATAACAACAAAAAAAAAACAACAAAAGTTTTATATATAGACAACTGTCTATTATTGTTTATCTCATTGGAGGAGCTTGATTTGAGTTTTTTGATTATCGGATCAATTATTTGATAGTTTATTTCGTTAATGTTATGTTTTAATTCATTTATAATATTTTATTATTCATTAGTTAGCTTTTAACGGTAAACTTTGTTGTTTGCTGCGCGTCATCGTGGAAAGCTAAACTACGTCTATTTGCTGCTGCTGCTGCTTCTGTGATGTTCTGCTTGCGACTATGAAGGCAGCAGCAGCGGTAAACGGTAAAAACGGCAAAAACACACACATGCACACACATACACACACGCACACGACGCCAACGTCAAACGTTGCGTTCTTGACGCAGGCGCGCTCTGCCGCCGCCGACACCACCACTCTCACTCTGCTCACTCTCTTTTTCTCACTCTTGCTCGTTCGCCCACCACCACCTCCTTTCAAACAACAACAACAACAACCACAGTAGCAGCAGCAGCAGCAGCAGCAATGAAAGTGACAAGAGTGATTCAGGCAGTGTGCGAGAGAGCGTCTGACCAATCGAGAGAGAATTGTGTGCGCGTTTGTTGTGTAAAGAGAGAGAGAGAGTAAAGCAACCCACTGGCCTGCTTTGTTGCATTGCTTTTTCACTGTTCACACACACACACTCGCACACACACCACCACCCTGGCCAAAAATAGAAACCGATAACTAAACGACTGAATGGACTGTTTAGGGTTGCTTTTGTCACAGAGCGGGTTTGCGGCTGCCGCCACCTGAGGGTTGAATTTTGGTTTGATTTTTGGCATTGCATGTCCGTGCATGGTTGCAATTTTTGCAGCTGTCCCATTTTGTGTAGGTTGTAGGTGTTTATCGCCAGGGCTGGCTACAAAGCGAACGAATTGTGAATGCGAATAAGGGTTGCCAAAAATTATTCACAAACAAACAAAATACATACAGTACAGTACATATATGAACTTGAAGTTTTCAGCAGTGTTGTCACTGATTTATGCAAATTATAAACAGTTACTTTAGCCTTGTCACAAACCCTAACATGATTGTTGTCTCGACTTGCTCAACGCTCTCAAAAATGCGGAAACAAAAACAAAAAAAAGCATGTTTAAAACTCAATTGAAAACGAAATATGTGCAAACAATATCATGTTTTGTTGTACAAAAAAAAATAAAAATAAAAAATAGTACAACAATATAAAGTAAATAATAGCGCATAACTTCGTAACGTTGACTTTGAATTTGCATTTTAAGTTCACAAACAACTTAAACACTCATATATACATTCATATATAAACATCTGAACGTTTGCGTCAATGTCAGACAGAAACAACAACAACAAACAACAAGCAAAGCGCACGTTGTAAAAATAACACACACGACACAAAATATCAACGCAATATAAATTGTATTTTTTTTTTAAGCCAACTGAGCATTGAATGAACACTCTGCTCTCAATATGTATGCGCATATATACATACATACATACATACAAACATATGTATATGTGAGTGAGTGGGTGAACACACTAAAAATAACAATATCAATTCTATACACTTTTTTTTCTTTTTCTTTTTTTTTTGATAATTGAGTTGAGTTAAATGTGTGTTGCTACCTACATAAAGTTAAGTAAAGTTGTTGTTGCTGTTGTTGTTGTTGATTGTTTGTTGTCATCGTTTTTGAAATTCGAAGTGTAACAACAACAACAACACACACATTCTTTAAGAGCTACCGAACTACGCACGTTTGATTCCAATTGTCGTTAAAGAACGACAAAGTTGGTGGGTGGGTGGATGGACGGGGTGGGGAGGGGTAATGACAGGGCGTAACGGAAACGGTTAACGAGCCGGCACAATGCACAACGAAACGATACGATACGAAACGAAACGACGCACGACATACACACGACGTTACGTTTACGATTTCTTATTCGTTTCGTTTCTTTTTGTTTTGTTCTTTTCTTTGCTTATGAATCAATCTATTACGTTCGACTAGAACTCGTCAACTGAATTAGTTAATCAAGCAAAAGATAGCCTCAAGCGTCGGCGCGCGCGCTTTTGTCACGAGAGCAGCGCGACACAGAGAGAGAGAGAGAGAGCGCAAAGTAAGCTGCTGAGAGCGAGCGACGCGCACTGCTAAGAAGAAAAAAACCGAGAGTGAAAAATGTGTCAGGTATGACTGTTTGTTTGTGCGTGTGTATGTGTGTGTGTGTGTGTGTGTGTGTTTCGAAGCAGCTGTTTTTCAATGTGCCTGACACGCAATATACTTAACGATCGCATATATGTAGGTAATCTCTCTCGCTCCCTCTCTCTCTTCCCGTTGTATTCATACCTAAATATTTATACATGCTTAAGCGTTTGCAACATAACAAACGCTGCGTATGCGTAATGTTGCGCATACGACTCTGTGCGTGTGCGTGTGTGCATGTCAAAGAGAGCTCAAGTTTTAATTTTACCTTACTGTACTAAAGAAAGAGTATTAAATAACTGTTATTGCAGGTATTCAAATGAATTTTATCTACTTATGCAAACTTTTCTTTGATCTTTTCCAAAAAGAGAATCGCACTTCCTAAAGCTATAAAACATTTAACTCGCAACGGTTAATCATGCTCTCTCTCTCGCACTCTCTCTCTCTCTCTCGCACTCTCTCAACAGCCCAAGAGCTGTTCTCAATTTTCTGTGCGCTCTCACTCTCTCTGTCTCTCTCCCTCTTTCTTTCTTTCGGCTCAGCTACTTAGTTGCCCACGCAAATTATTTTATTGTTGAGCGCTTTTTTTTTGCGTTTTGATTCTACAAACTTTTCTATCAAGCATTTCACCTGCTTTTTATGATTCGTTGCCATTTCGATATATATGTATATACTATTCGTTTAAAAGTGCGTAATTATGATGCATGCATATACATACATACATACATACATACATACATCTTATGAATGTTCACGTGTGACGTCTTATTTTTTGGCCTTTTCTCTATAGCAAATACGCATAAGCGTAGGCGTTATACAAAGGCACCGAGTTGTGTAGGCGTCTCTCTCTCTCTCTCTGTGTGTGTGTGTGTGGGCGTCCCTAATACACATACATGGAATATGAATGCTGGTTATTAAGCTTAACTATTTCCATGGAATTCTCTTGCTGCTCAAAAGGATTTCCGAGTCGCTCTTTTATTAGCTTTTTTGTTGTTGTGTTCAACGGAACAGCATGTGGGGGGGCGGCGAGCAGCTGGATGGACGGACAGACAGACAGAGGCACCCTAATCAACTGCAGAGCTCAACGTGCGTGAGGACGCGCGGGGCAGGGTACGAGAGATAGAATGTAATGCCGAATTCATCAGAAATCAGTCAGCGATGCAAATGTGAAGTGGATTTCACGTAAGCCACGTCTACGCACATCACCCCACTCCCCACCCACACACACACGCGTTAGCATTAGTCTTCAAAAATAAGTTCGAAATAAAAGAAGAAACAGCTGGCTATATTTGTTAGCTGTTTCGTCGAAAGGGTGTGGGGAGTGGCACGATTTGATGATTAGTTTTTCCACGAATCGAAGTCAACGTTAGATTGCAATTTTAAACTCAATTTTTTTTTAGCTTACTTTAAGAAAGCTTAACGCTTATTTGAATGCCTTTATACACTAAACAAAGCGACACACGCTTTGCTAGAGAGAAGAAGGGAGAGAGAGAGTATAGCGTAACCAACGAAATGAAACCAAACCAAAAATTTTCAGCTTGAAGGCACATAAAAAAAAAAAGTTCCATCGTTCAAACTAAATGCACAATAGAGTTCCATATAAGATTATGTACATACATACATATGTATATATATAAACATAAGTATACCAATTTGTTATGGCACGCTTTTGTGAATTTGTGGGCCACATCCTCCTTACAGCCTCAACTTTGTACAAGTTTGCAAACGTTTGTTGAGTTTTTCTTATTTTTCAAGTGCAGCCAAAAAGTATGCAATGAAATTTTTTTTATAGCAATGTTGAGACTTTGACTTACCTTGAGCAATGTGAGAATCTTTTGCGATAGATCATAATCAAAATTGGAATATTTCGAGCTACTCATATCGTAAATGAATACGAGTCCAGCACGCTGCGTCTCCGTATCCTGTAGCGCACAATCGAGCTGATAGACAATACCCTGTAATGTTGTCGTATGCGATGCACTCAACGGACTATGCCGATTGGCCGTGAACAAGGCAATCGCCGCTCCCGACAATGTTCGAGCCGGCTAAAAAAAATGTTCGAAAACATAAATGAATGAATTTGAAAACTGAATTGAAAAAGTTCGAATTTCTTATTCGTACTTCACAGAGAAAGTTTTGTTTCTAATGAACCACAATGAACGTACCAGTATTGTGAATTTGCCGGTTTGCAGTTCGGTATACAATGGCTCCACATCCGGATCAATATTGTATAGGTATTCCCTTTGGCGTATCTGTTCATGTTGCTCGTATAAGGATACGGCACGCGGTATATCAAACTTGCGGGCGTACAAAAACTTGACGGCTGTCGTGTGCGATATGTTGCGCCTGATGGGCAATGTTGCCGCTGCCGAAGAAGTAGAAGCAGCAACAACTGTTGTTGTTAATGATGATGTTGTTGCTGTTGCATATGTTTCGTTTGCGAATGTTAATGTTGTTGGTGTTTGCTGTTGCTGTTGCTGTTGTTGTGTGTTGTTGGTTATGATAATGGCATTCGGGGAGGAGGCAACGGCAGCAGCGGTTGCTGCTGCTGCTGTTGTTGTTGTTGAGCCCAAATTGTTGCAGAGATCTATAAATTGTTTGACAGCCTGCAACAACAAAAATAGAAACCAAAAACAAGTTAACAAGTCTGTTTAATGTGGTGAAATCTAACCATAACCATAACCATAAACCATTTTCTTTCACATGATATCATCATCCGAAAATAGCTGTACTTAAATCGTTATAACACTTATTGCTCTGCTTATCTATATCTATATATATATATATATATACATATATGTAACTGACATAAATTTGTTTTATCATTACTGTCTTATCACTGCCTGTTAATCATTAAGTTTGCTTTCCAATCCATAAATCAATTTAAAAAAAAATTGTGTTTTTCTTTTCTTTTTTAATTAAAATTGATGTTTGTTGAAGATGTATCCCAAACATCGTGATGTCAATGCTTTAGAAATGTTTATAATTAAGTTTTTTCTTCTTTTTTTCAACTTTTTTTTTGCCTTTCAGTGCAATTTATTGTCAATGATGACGCCAAACTAGAAACAATTTGAAGCTTGCCTTATATACACATTTTTATATATATATATATATATTGTTTAGATGCTATCATTACTTTCTGACTGAACACCACGATGATGGTGATTACTATAATTATTATTATACTGGCTGACGGCATTATACAAATTATATATATGTTCTTCCATATCTCAGATTTTAACAAAAATTTCACAGTTTCTCATTATTTCGTTTCAATGTCTCAAACGCCGTCTCAAAGTTTGCCAAATTCAACCGGGAAGAGTTATCGAATATTTACAATTTTTTAATGTTCCAAATCTGAAGTCTCTAGGTTTTATAGTATCGGTCGAAGATGCTTCCTTCTGCCCCTAAAACCGTTTTAATGGGGGTCCGGGGTATAAAAAAAAACCCATTTGAAGAAGATAAATCGAAAATTGTGGTTTTCCCAGTAAGAGATAATCGGAATTTCCCGCTCTCCCTCTCTCTCACTCTATCTGCTGTGTGTTTGTTGATGTGCTTAATCTTAAACCACATTATCGATTCAACGGTTTGTTCCTTATCAATCCCGGGAGTCGCGACCAGCAAGCACCCAAAAAAAAAAGCTCGATAAGAACGGGAATATGTATAAAAATAAACATTTATATATATATATAGTAAGAGGGTTCCGTTAAAGATATATCAATAAAAGAAAAAAAGAGTCCGTCAATAATTACTTATTATTATAATTGAAGATAAATGTATAATCTAAGGCGTTAACTATTACGATTCCTGAGTAAAACAGAAACTTTTCTTAACTTAATACAACAATTTGACATATGGCATGAAATAAATCAATGTAAAACTGGGGAACTTAATTAAAGTTGAATCTTAAGAGGTAAAATAACAAAACTTGATTCGGGTTATAAAACGGAATATCTAAGACTTTCAAATCGAAGAGGCATAAGCTAACTTATTACTTGATCGAATCAAGTTATATATATACATATATGTATAGAACTTTTATATTTGTTTAGTATTTTGTTCAGCCCTTTTAGCAACTTTATTAAAGTGTTAAGAGGATAATAACCGTTCTTAACTAATTGGCTACACGAGCTTAACTTTTGACAGACGATTATCAAATTCTTTGAAAGGTCAGCAAAAATGTAACAAAATTGAGTTGGATTAATGTCAAGTTGCATTTCAGCATGTGGGTTATATATACACACACACACATGTATGTATGTGTGCAAACATATGGTTGTTGCATGTGGGTAACGAGAATACCGAGAAATGTCAAGTCACGCACACAAGCGGCACTAATCCGATTTTGATTGGGCTTAAGTTGCATTGCACTGCTTTTAGATGAGTTACAAATTCTACGAATTGATTTGTTTGCTAACTAGACTGTAGTGTTGTTGTTGTTGCTTGTTGTTTGTATATTAGTTTGTTGCAGCAGCGCATGGTCCCCCACCAACCCACCACCAACAATTTCTGCTGTGAAGTATGTTCTTGGAACTGAGCTTAACAGGATTCAGTCATGCGTTAATCGTTGAGTTGTTGTTGGCCAATTAGATAATTTTGCATGCAATAAGCGCGCGCGTGTGTTGGCGTTCCCCTCTTCAACAGCAACGTGCCTCTTGTTGCGTCAAGGTTGTGTTGTGTGACCTAATTAATGACTAATTAACTAATCACACCACCCACCTGATCTCGATTGCGTCGACGCTGATATAGATGCACCATTTTTGCACTTTCTGTTTCTGCTTTTGCACACACGAAAAAAAAAATCACAAGACAAGCTTATAAGGGATAACGGTTTATCGATATACAGTTGGCGACACTAAAAAGTTCGCGACACGACGTTTTCAAAGTTTCTTTCATTACTGAAATGAAATGAAACGAAACAGAAAAACGCAGTCGATCTGCCAGCGAAGCGCAATAACAATAACAACAACAGTAAGACAAAGGCATATGCTGATAGTAAGCACTGCCGCTGTTAACGCTGACCGCGACTTCGACGTCGACGATTGTGATTGTGATGACTAGCCGGTGACGCTGACGCCGCTGGCGTCGAAGCCGACGATTCATGCTAACGAACTTTATTGAGCCGAATTGCATCGGGGGTAGCCCCCGAGCGGCGAACGAACGTACAATCGAACGAAACGAGAGAGCGGGAGTGAAACGAACGTTTCAAACGGATCTCCGATCGCCGGTTAGGTACTGAAAATTCTTAGAAGGTAAATTAACAACGCATGCGCCGTTAAGACTTGGTCAAAAAAAAAAACGTGTCGCTATTCCGACGCCCTGGCATACCAACAATTTGAGTCATACCGTTGTCGTATCTCGTTTCTCTCCCTCTTTCTCGCTCTCTCGCTCTATCTTCTTCAATATGTCAACGTTGCAATCGCAGTCGCAGTTGACGTCGCAGTAGCAGCGTTCAGGAGGTTAGAGCATTAGTGTCGTCATCAAATACACATTACACTACGGCTACACCTACGCACTGAGAGAAATAATACACCTTAATACCTTACATATGTGTTTTAAAAGCAAGTTTGGACATAGCAATTTCTTTTTTAATTTTTTTTAAATTGGTAAATATTTAGAGTTTTTTAAAAACCTTAGCCTCAAGATAAAAACTTGAAACTTTTTTTGTTTCTTTATTTTTTTTAGCATATTTAATAAGTTGACAATTTACGTGAGATTTTTACGCTAATTTTTAAGAGTAATAATTTTTTAAAATTTTTTTTAGTGTTCGTGATGAAATGACGTGTCCGAACATGACATGACATCTCGAACAAGAACGAGAGAAAGAACATCTGTCTGATGAAATATATTTCCACGTATTATGATAAATTGCATTTGTAATGAAAATACTGGCTTTAAATAGAATTATGTAAGTTTTGTTTTGTTTTGTTGTTAAATTGCGAATAACGAACGTCATGTTTTTTTTTTTCTGAGTGTAAAGAGATGCCGCTTTTGGTTAAGGCGATAATTTTTGGACAGGCCTTCGATATTGATAGTGAGTGCGTCACCTTTTTAATTTCATTTGTTTTGTGGTCGGTCGCCCATTGTTTCCACGAAATCATTATATATACGTGTACATATATATTATCAACAGTGCCTCAGGCTGTAGCAACAGCAACAGCAGCATCAGCATCATCTGTTTTGTGGGTAAGGCAGATGATAAAGCGATGCGATGACATACGAATATTAACGAGAAAGTTCAACTTGAGGGTTTAATTTGTATGTCAACTTTCCGAACATTGCATACTCTCAAACGAAGTGAAGTCAAACTGTTTCTTATTTCATTTACAAGTAGATTATTCCCAACCCAACCCAACCCAACCCAAACCAAACCAAAGTTAAGCAGCAGCATATCAACTTTTCACTGCATTTAAGCTGTGTAAATACGTTAACGAAATTCAATTTCATGTAAATTGTATGCTAAATTGAACCCGATCAAGACCATGACGCCACATATATATACACGTATATATATCCCCTGTTTGTTTGTGTGTGTATGCTGAGACCAGGTCAGTTTTAATAAACGAGGCTGCCTCTAATTTGAGTCAACAACTTCAAGCTGTGTTGTCGCTATTTTCTTGTTGTTGATTTAGCTTTCACTTTTCTGCGCCCTAAACTTAACAAAAAACCAAAAAAAAAAGGGCTTATCAACATGTGACTAAGCCAAACAACATATATCTTATTCAAAGCTCATAAAAGAGCTTAACATATTTAAATTATTAAGTTATCGAAATCATGTTTTATCGATTTTCGATCCCAAAGACAACATTTGACTAAGCCAAACAACATATATCTTATTCAAAGATCATAAAAGAGCTAAATTTTAGAGCTTAATATATTTAAATTGTAAATTATTAAGTTATCGAAATCATGTTTTATCGATTTTCGATCCCACAGACAACATATGACTAATCCAAACAACATATATCTTATTCAAAGCTCATAAAAGCGCTTTATTTAAGAGCTTAACATATTTTAATTGTGTATCATTAAGTAATCGATATAATATTTTTTTTCGATTTTCGATAGGCCACACAAAATATATCTTATTCAGAGCTTATGAAAGAGCTTAACATATTTAAATTGTTTATTATTAAGTTATCGAAATCATGTTTTATCGATTTTAAATCCCATAGAGAACATATGACTATGCCAAACAACATGTATCTTATTCAAAGCCAATAAAAGAGCTTTATTAAAGAGCTTAACATATTTTAATTTTGTATTATTAAGTTATCGAAATCATGTTTTATCGATTTTCGATCCCACAGACAACATATAAGCCACACAATATATATATTTTTCAAAGCTCATAAAAGATCTTTATTTAAGAGCTGAACATGTTTAAATTTTTTATTGTTAAGTTATCGAAATCATGTTTTATCGATTTTCGATAGGCCACACAACATATATCTTATTCAAAGCTCATAAAATAACTTTATTAAAGAGTTCAAGGAGAAGAGCTTTACATACTAAAATTGTTAATTATTAAGTTATCGAAATAATGTTTTATTGGAAAATCCAAATTTTCATAGAACATAAAGACGAAAATGTTTTCTGTTTTCAATTATCGATAACGAGCGATACTAAAAAACCAAATCGAACTTCCGAAGAATATTGGAAATAGCTTTTAATAAGAATTGCTTAATATATACAAAAGTTTTTTTTTTTGTTTTTTTTTTGTTTATTTTCAACTTGAGTAAATAAATGTAAAATGGTTTGTTTGTAGATAAACATTAGAGTCTAAAATGGTTTAACAATATATTCTTAGAATTGTATTTTTGTTGAGTAGAAGATTGTTTTGTGGTCGCTTAGAACGAACACACACACACAGAGAGAGACACACAGACATAGACAAAGGTTGTGTGTTAAGAGAACAGCATTTCCGGTTGCGACGTCGAATAGCAGGCGGAACGTGCGGTGCCTCAAATTATTGGCCATTAGCTCTTTGAAGCGAGTTAATAGAGCAACAAGTGAAACGTTGTTTCTTTACAAAGCACTCATAACTGCGCATGCAAACTAACAACAACAACAACAGCAACAACAACAACAGAAAGAAACATTCCGTAAACTGTAAAACGCTTTAAAGCATGCACAATATATCAAAGATAAATAAAAAAGATAGAAGAAGCAACGGAAAGTTGAGCATAATGCCTTGGATTGACTGTAGCATGACAGTTTTCGTGGCCTAGGTTTAATGTGATTCTGATTTACAGCCAGAGTTGCAACCACATTTACAGTTGTATGAAATACAAAAAAGCTAAAAGAAGGTTTTAAGTCTAAGTGGTAAAAAAGACTATTATAGTAAGTAAAGTAAAAACTGAATATAGAAACACATAACAAACAAGTAACAAATGCTTAATTCAAACGTCTTGTTTTTAATCGGTAATAAGATAAACATTAAATAAATTCAGGAATTTAAGCAAAGTTGGTTTTCAATTGAAGTTCTCAACGACGTTAAATCAAATGTTGGCAATTCTATATATCCATTCGGGGCTAAAGAACCAACTACAGCAATATTTAAATCAAGTACAAATAATCTAGAATCAAGTAAAAATCGATCGATATACGCGACTTAAGAAATGTGATTCTTAAAGATAAATCAGGTTTGAAATGCTAAAGGATTTTGGAATTTCTGCTTTGAGAAGCTCTTAAAGGGTTTTTACAGCCCCTAAAAAGCTTTTGAAGCTTTTAAAGGGTTTTTACAGTCGTTCGACTATTTAAATAAAGCTTTTAAAGGGCTTTAACAGTCCTTAAGAAGCTTTTAAAGGGTTTTTAGAGTCGTTTGATCATTTTTATAAAGCTTTTTAAGGGTCCTTAAGCTTTTGAAGCTCTTAAAGGGTTTTACCAGTTCTTTGAGATTTTTTCTATCAGTGTATTTTTCAGTATTCAAGTATGTTGACTTATCAATGTTTAAGATTTTTTGCATCCAGTACCGACCAGTTCAGTTTAGTATATAATTAAAATTTTATATTGTATTGACCTTTTCTATTTTCTTTTGCTCTTCATTATGGGGGGTTCATTAAAGTCAAGTTAGACAAAAACATTGATTCAAAAAAAATTCCCCGACCGCTGATTTAGTTGAAACTGTTTTATTATCTCACGTTTCGCTGTTTGAAAATAATCAAAATCGAAACGTTAAACATAATACTTGGAATAATCTGAGAACATAGCATTAACATGATGATAATGATTGGCATTAGCAAAAGCTAAAAATGTGTGAACAGTTCAAAAGTTGCTTTTCTTTTTGTCATTACAAAATTATTAAACATAATACAAGCTGAAAAGTTCAAAACATGAATGAACATGAAAAGTTAATTGGTTTTTAATTGTTTACGCTTGTATATTTTATTTAATATGCAGATTGTACTATTTACTGCTTGTCTTGTTCTTCTGCGGGTTTTTATTTATTTTTTGTCCGTTATCCCGTTATCAGCAATAGCGTAGAAAGCACACAGGATGCAGGATATTACTGACAGATTGCCGCATTTGACACCAACCAAACGATTCATCCGGATACAAAGCCAGAACTCTGTCGGCATGTTGTTGCCACAACAACAACAGCAACAACCGGAAATGGCCGCCGGTTGCATTTGTGCGTAGCAACGCCAAGACTTTGCGGCGAAAGTTGTGGGAGGGTGGAGTGTGGAGGGGACAAAACACGCACACTTTCGCACAAAGTGAAAAATGAACAAAATTACTCTTGAAAGCACATTTAATATGCTTTTGCTTGATCAGGAGGGGTGAAGTGGAAATTTGACGCATTTGCATTTGCATATTGAAAAGATTGGTGAAATAGGAAAATGCAATTAACGTGCCAAATGAGATGTCGATCAACAATTAACATTCGAAAAACTTGGATGAGTTATTTTGTAATGTTGTTGTCTGGTTGAGTCAATAAAAAGAAAAAGTAAACAGAAACAAAAAGCAGCTGGCGTTTAAGTGAATCAAAAAAAAACAGATTGCAAAACCACTTAAAAACGTTAATACTTAATGCAATAACAGTTGACTACAATTTAAATGAATGACTAAGCCAACTTAACTTAACGCCGTGCTGCAAGAACTTTGGCAACTAACTGTTTATGCTCTGTTGCTTGTGTGTAGCAGTAGAAAGAAAATGCAACTTACTTAAAATATGATAAGCACACAATAATGTTTACGGTTTTGCATAGTCCATATGCATATCGTTGGTGAGTGTTGCCACCTTGTTGAAGTATTTGATTAAAAGTGGTTTATAAACCACTTTCTTTACTTCATTCATGCTATAACGTATTTGTTTAACCACAAAAGAGAAGCTTTATTGTCTTGGCTAATAATCTTAAAATAGTAGTTAAGCTCCAACGATTTTGTATTTTATCTCATTCTTAAAATATATGTATAGAATCTTGTATGTAAATAAATCAGCTTTCTACGAAGCTTTCTGAAGCTCAACATACACACACACACACACACACACACACACGCATAAGCATAGTTCTAAAGAAGAGTAGGTAGATAGAGAGCGAGAAGTAGCTAAAGTAACTAAAAGTCAGCGGCAGGTTTGCATCTGACAGCTGAGCTAAGCTAAACGGAGCTGAGATGAGATGAGTTGAGTTGAGCAAAAGCTAAAGGTAAAGGTAAAAAGCAACAAAAACCAAAGAAGCGCGTCTATAAATAGCGCATGAAAACCAACAAAAGCAATAAACAATACCAATAACAGCAACAAGAAAATCAACAAGGCACACACCAGGCGGCGGCTGCAGGCTGCAACTGAAAGTGATGGGTGCAGAATCTAAAGTCAACGTCAAACGGCGAGAGAGACTGACAAGCACCACAGGTGGCTGTCAAAAGCAGTCCCTCACAGTGAGGAAGGGGGGAGTTGGGCTAGGATAAGGATTGAACGGATAATGGAGACAAAAACCGCAGCCTGAACTGAAACTAAAACCAAGTTAATTGAGACAAAACTTACATAGTAGGAAATGAGAGTGGGCGGCGTGATTGAGTGAGTGAGAGAGAGAGAGAGAAGGATTGTTCATTAAGTGGGAGAGCAATATGAGTAAAGAGAGCGTAAGCACCTTTGCTATGCACAGGAAGAGGCGTCGATGACAGCTGGCATATTGGTAATCCCAGTCAACTTCTTGTTTCTCCATGCTTGTGTTGTTGTTGTTGTTGGTTAATAACGATCTTCTTTACAGCACACACACGCAAACGCACACATACACAATATGTTCACATTAAGCACTACACATTATCCGTATGATAATGCCATAAATTTGAACAAATTATTGAAGCACTTTGTAAATGTTCAATTAATTCTTGTTAATATTTGTATTTTGTGTTGGCTTTCTGTTATACCGTGTATATATACCGCACAAAACGAACAAGGAACAAGGAAAAAAAAAGAAGCAAAATAGCAAGCAAGCGCACGTCGATCAGGCTACAGCAAAGAGACAAGATGAACAACAACGCGACGCGGCTGCGACGACGACGACGACTGATGGAGCCAGCCGCAGTTGGCAGGCAGCAAAGTTATCCGCCAGCAACAACACACACACACACACCAACACACAAAACAACAAACAATGAAAACGGGCAGGCAAAGCTAACCGCGCAACGCAGCGCAACGCAAAACAGAGCAGCAGCAGCAGCAGCTGAAAGAGCGTGCGCAGACGCAGCAGCCCGGCCCATTACACGCTTTTTGTTTTTGTTTTTTATTGCTGCTGCCACTGACACAGTTCAATGTCAGCTAGCCAGAGAGTAACAGACAGAGAGAGAGAGAGAGAGAGAGAGTGAAACGAATTGTAAAGCTTACAAATAATAGAAGGATGTGTTATGATGCCTGTTAGCTTACAGTGTTCTGTTAAATGCTTTCTAACACTTTTGCTATTGTTTACACACACACGCACAGTGGGCCATAAAAATATTCGCATATAATAAAACTAAATGAAGTGCACATTTTGGCGGCGTGTCAAAAGTTAAAGCACACGCCTCGCTGAGCAGCTTTTGTGCTTAATTTGATTTATGTATGTACTTACTTACTTACGTACTGTGTTCATGTATGTATGTATGTACGTGTATGTATGTTTACTTAAGCTTAACTGCTCTTCTTTCTTTCTCTCCCTCCCCTATCTGTTAAGACTTTTTTATGACTTCTTATGAAAGTGTTAAGAAATTTCGCCGCCGCCGTCGTCGTTTTGTTGTTGTGTTGTCTCCTCGTCTCTTGTCTCCTCGTCTCTTGCCTGTTTGGCGGAGAGAGAAAATTTCACCCGCTGACTTGTCTGTTGTCTGTCTGGTCTGGTCTGGTCCGGTCCGGTTCGGTTCGATGCGTTGCTGATTTGGATTTGGTTTTCTATCGTTTGTGGATGATTATTATTATTGTTACTATTATTAATACTATCATTATCATTACGATTTTCTTAATAGACGCGTCAATCATTTTAATCAAACGGGGGCGTGACATTGACACTAGACAAAAGCTAATGTTTAATGCATACATATGTACATATTTCAAGCATTCAAAACTTTCTTTTATGTTTTTTTGTTGTGCGAGTATACATATTTATATATATATGTATATATTTAACTCAAAGTCCGCATCGAAAAGAAAACACATACATTATATGCATATACAAATATGTACATATGTCTATGTATATATATATTTTGTTTATAAACAATAATAAACTACTTGTCACAAACAAGTTTTATCTGCCGTTGTCCCGCTTAGAAAGTGATCCAAATGGGATTAGTGGGTCTCCATTTTGGTGGCTCCGGTTACGCAAGTGAAGTTTAAAGTTGGTCACACTGACAAATTGGTCACTAGCATAACGATAACGATGATGTGACATTTCTTCTGGCCAAAAACGTGACCAGCAAAGCTTTTCCGATCGATCCAACGAGTATTATGCAAGTGACTTCGAATTATATATGTTATTCATATAACACAAAGCTCTCAATTGTAATGATTGGGATGAGTTGTGTGTGCAAATTCACCAGGAGGTGACATGCTACAAAGTATAACCATCAAGAGCAAGCATTCAAGATTGGTTCATTCACTGGCTTTTTGTGTGTTGAGGATCATTTTGGTTCTTTAATTTGCATTTAAGATCACACAAAGGCATGAGAGAGTAAAAGTTCTTAGATTTTGTATTTGGGGTGAGTTGTGTGCAAACTCACCAGGAGGTGAGATGATACAAAGTATAACAGAAATGCCAGCAAGAGGAGGCATTCAAGATTGGTTCACCTTTGAGGATCATTTTGGTTCTTTAATTTGCTTTTAAGATCACAAATATGCATAAGAGAGTAAAAGTTCTTAGATTTTGTATTTGGGGTGAGTTGTGTGCAAACTCACCAGGAGGTGACATGCTTCAAAGTATAACAGAAATGCCAGCAAGAGGAGGCATTCAAGATTGGTTCACCTTTGAGGATTATTTTGGTTCTTTAACTTGCTTTTGAGATCATAAATATGCATGAGAGAGTAAAAGTACTTAGATTTTGTATTTGGGGTGAGTTGTGTGCAAACTCACCAGGAGGTGAGATGATACAAAGTATAACAGAAATGCCAGCAAGAGGAGGCATTCAAGATTGGTTCACCTTTGAGGATCATATTGGTTCTTTAATTTGCATTTAAGATCACAAATATGCATGAGAGAGTAAAAGTACTTAGATTTTGTATTTGGGGTGAGTTGTGTGCAAATTCACCAAGAGGTGAGATAATACAAAGTATAACAGAAATGCCAGCAAGGGTAAGCATTCAAGATTGGTTCACCTTTGAGGATCATTTTGGTTCTTTAACTTGCTATTGAGATCACAAATATGCATAAGAGAGTAAAAGTTCTTAGATTTTGTATTTGGGGTGAGTTGTGTGCAAACTCACCAGGAGGTGACATGCTTCAAAGTATAACAGAAATGCCAGCAAGAGGAGGCATTCAAGATTGGTTCACCTTTGAGGATTATTTTGGTTCTTTAACTTGCTTTTGAGATCATAAATATGCATGAGAGAGTAAAAGTACTTAGATTTTGTATTTGGGGTGAGTTGTGTGCAAATTCACCAAGAGGTGAGATAATACATAGTGTAACAGTGGCACCAGCAAGGGTAAGCATTCAAGATTGGTTCACCTTTGAGGATCATATTGGTTCTTTAATTTGCATTTAAGATCACAAATATGCATAAGAGAGTAAAAGTTCTTAGATTTTGTATTTGGGGTGAGTTGTGTGCAAATTCACCAAGAGGTGAGATAATACAAAGTATAACAGAAATGCCAGCAAGGGTAAGCATTCAAGATTGGTTCACCTTTGAGGATCATTTTGGTTCTTTAACTTGCTATTGAGATCACAAATATGCATAAGAGAGTAAAAGTTCTTAGATTTTGTATTTGGGGTGAGTTGTGTGCAAACTCACCAGGAGGTGACATGCTTCAAAGTATAACAGAAATGCCAGCAAGAGGAGGCATTCAAGATTGGTTCACCTTTGAGGATTATTTTGGTTCTTTAACTTGCTTTTGAGATCATAAATATGCATGAGAGAGTAAAAGTACTTAGATTTTGTATTTGGGGTGAGTTGTGTGCAAATTCACCAAGAGGTGAGATAATACATAGTGTAACAGTGGCACCAGCAAGGGTAAGCATTCAAGATTGGTTCACCTTTGAGGATCATATTGGTTCTTTAATTTGCATTTAAGATCACAAATATGCATAAGAGAGTAAAAGTTCTTAGATTTTGTATTTGGGGTGAGTTTGTGTCCGAATTCACCAGGAGGTGAGATGATACAAAGTATAACAGAAATGCCAGCAAGAGGAGGCATTCAAGATTGGTTCACCTATGAGGATCATTTTGGTTCTTTAACTTGCTTTTGAGATCACAAATATGCATGAGAGAGTAAAAGTACTTAGATTTTCATAAAAATTTTTGCCAAGAACGTTTCATTCAACCATTTCGCATACTAGTTTAAAATCTTAATTAACTTGGGAGCACAGCACAAAAGCTTTTGTACGGTTACTTTTTTTGTAAGCTTTGCTGGCAAAATGCCAGCTAACAGACCACAAAACGCAGAGCAAAATTAACAATAATAGTAGTAGTAATAACAGCAGCAGCAAAAGAGGCAAATGTTGCTTTTTTAATTATCAGAAATGGCAAAAAGAAAACAACAAAAAAAAAAAAAAAAAACCAAATAGTCCCAATCTCAATGGTGGACGAATGTAGGGCAAAAGACGCAAATAAAAGCTCTTCTGTATAAATGTATGAGCATGTGTATGTGTGTTTGTGTGTGTGTGCTTGTGAAGTTAGACACACATAATAAAAAGAAATACTCATTTCTTTTCACAATGTAAATCGGTCAAACCAATCAAAAAGGCTGAGTTAAAAAAATAATAATAATAATAACACAAAAACAACAACAAAAACAACAACAAAATCATTGATGGCAACAAGCAAGACCTGTCCGGCGATATTATCAACGCTCTATTGGAGTTCTTTCAACCATTTGATTTGTTTTTTTTTGCAATAACTTTTCGAAAGCAAAGCCTGATGGCCATTGGGAAAGCGCTGAGCAACAAACAATCATTGAAGACGAGGGATGTGTGGATGGATGGATGGACGGATGGATGGATGGATGGATGGATGGACACTGTTGTCGCCTGGTGACAACTGACCCGAAAGTATTCCCAGGCAAACAAAATGCAGTTGAAGTGTAGTAGAATATTGCAAACCAAGACTTGAGCACGCCACAATGCTAAATGGATGTGAGAGAGGGAGAGAGAGAGATGGATAAGATATGACAACCAACCACAGCAACAATAGCAACAACAGCAGCAGCATCTCCATTGTCTGACGTTTAATTTCCGCTGCTCAGACCACTGTTAGAAATATCAAACAACAACAACAACGAAAGCAAGAAGAACATGATGAACAACAGCAACAACAACATCTAAAAGCTTAAAGAACGCAGATGAGCTAAGCTGAAAAGAAGAAGAAAAGCAGTGAAGACGCGGCACAAAACAAAACAAATAAAAGTTTATTCGTACACTAGCAAAAAAGGGTATAAACTAGTTGAAACCCTGTATACAAATTGGATCAAGAGTTTTGTATCTGGTTTCGTAAACTATCGAGCCGATATGAAGGCTGAAGGCTCTATATAATTTGTATTTATAAGAAAGGAATAAAAACAAATTTGTACATTTGAAATTTGAAACTTTTTAGTTAAACGATGATTATGTCTGTTGCAATGCTGATTCACACAACCCTTCTTTGAGTACAGGGTATAAAGCAATGACGATAAAGCGCCCAAACAGAAGAAGAAAGCGTTGCGGAAGCAGAAGCACAAGGCAGCAAGGCAGGCAAGAAGCAAGTCGGAAAAAGCAAAAAGCAAAAAGCAGAAGCAGAAGCAGCCTACGAGAGTCTCGAAGTCTGAGAGCCTCGAGCAGCCACTCGGCCGGTCGGTCACATGTGGCGAGTTCAACAACCTGTGATTGGAATTAATAACCCAAGCAAGCAACCAACAACAAATACTGTATAACAACAATACAACACAACAACAACAACAACATTGCTAGAAAAATTTGATTGCTTCTCTGAATGGACACTTGGTTCAATTATGCACATTGAGAAATAAAAGAGGAAAAATCCCGGCGAAAAATGCATTTTGCTGCCAAAAAGTAGAAGCTGCCTTTAATTCCCATAGTACAGGATTTATTGATTGCCAATTGTGCAATGACCCAATTACGCCGAGTGTATTTTAAGTTGGTCAAAAGCATAATACAACAATACACAATTAGCTAATGGAAAGTGCTCAGAAAGCAGAAAGCATAAAAGTTTCATAGAACCAAGCAAAACATTGTTTAGCTTCATTTCTATGGTTTTGTAATTTGGAAAACTTTGTTAAGAACATAAACTTTAAAAGACTTCTAAAGTACAAAAAACCAAATCTTTTTATTATTATGAAATTCGCAAAAGCAACAAATTAAAAGCTTATCCAAAAACCCATTGATGTTGATGATATTATAAAGTCTACCTATATTTACGTTCACATTGTTGTGAAAAAGTTCTATAAATATTCGGAATTTGCAATGGAAAAAGAGAGACCGAGAAAGAGAGAGAGAGGGAAGAAAAAACCACATTTCTTTATATATTCTAAAAGGTTTAATTTTTATGCCATTTTTTGTGATCGTTTCTCTAACGAAAGTCCATTAACAATGTCAAAATAAATATATCAAATATTTTAAAAAAAAATCAACTTGTACTTAACTTAAGAAGAACCTTTAAAAATGTTCAAAGCTAAGCTTTAAGTTTTCTTCAAACACAAATGAAAAAAAAACTTAAAAACTTTGACAAAACCAACTAGGAATTGAAGTAAAGTTGGATTATGTTCGATGTATCATTGAAAGATATATATAATCAGCTGATTTAGTCACTTGAAAGTTGGAGAACAGCTGAAAAAGTTTGGAAATGTTTTTTGCTCAGTGCACCGCGTGCTATTATCAGAATATGTATATATAACCTTTTGATGCACTCTCTCATTAATCAGCTGATCATGTCTAAAAATAATATATACCTATATATATACATATATATATTTTTGATGTAAAGTGCATGATTGGAATAAAATGCAATTAATGTGTCAATACCCCAAACAAGTACAAAATCACATTAATAATAATGGATTTTTATTTTTTGTAGGGTATTCCGGCTTCGTTATATAATTACTTGCACTTCATTTAATATGTGCATTATTTATTTATTTTTTGCTATTTTTTTTGGTGCTTGTTTATTTTTGAATACACTTACTTTACTTTTTGGCAGAGAGGGACTAAGCATTAGTGGCTCCCGGTGATTGGGGCCGTTGGACCGGGGTAAAGGGAGGGCGGAAGGCGGAGGGTGAAGGGATTGAGCGCAGCCCCCAGGCTGAGGAAAAGAAATAGACTCGAAATGGCGCTTTTTGCATTTTTGGTTTGGGGTTTCTAGTTAAGAGATGATAAATGTTGGTGTTGGGGAGAGGGAGAGGGTGTATGGTGGAGGGTAAAATAGGGGTTTACTGTTCCATATTGTTGGGCTTTTGCTTTGTTGCTGCTGCTGTGTTGCTTTTGTGTGTGTATGTGTGTGTGTGTGTGTGTGTTTGTTTGTGATAGCGACGGCCGCAGCGTGCTGACCTATTTTCAACTGCACACTTTATACACATACACATACAATACATATTGGATTTATATTTTTTTTGTTTTTTTGCTGCACATCGCATTTTATTTTGTATATACATATGTACATATACTATTATGTTTTTGTCATGTATATTTTGTCATGAAAGTTATTGTTGTTATCTGTGAGCGGCTTAATCAACGCAAATGAGGAAACCATGCAGTCAGTCAGTTGTCAGTTTGTCAGTTTGTTAGTCAGCAACAGGCTAAAAAGAGCATTTAACAACCAAACACTCCCCCCCCCCCCTCCCCCTTCCAACCTACCGTCTCATTTCCTGGCAGAGCCCAGTCAGACTGGGTACCAAAAAAAGGTTATTGTACTTTTTGTGGTTGCCTTCAAATCAAAGGTTCAGAGGTCGTGCACAAGGATAGCAAAATCAACAGCAAACGAAAAGTCAGCTGCAAATGGGACACTTATACACACACACACACACACGAATGGTGACTTATTCACCACTGCTCGCCTATGTTGAAGTGCCTACTGTTTTTTTTGTCAGTATGCAATGGAACTTTAAGGAGCGTAGTTTTGGGCGGCGGAATCATTTTGTTGCTTGCTCTTTTCCATTAACATACAAACCCACAAAATAAACACATAGTTTGATTAATTATTATTAATATTATTAGATTTAATAAATATGAAACAATGTTGAGCTTTTTTTATGTGACTTTTTCGTATGTCTCTCTAGAATTCCAGCATATATATGTCTATAATTCCACCACACACATGTATATATGCGTGTTTAGGGGACCTGATGTCTGCCTCATTTGTTGAGCAATTTGCTTTATGCACATTGAGCTCTAACAAACATGCAACATTGCAATATCATTTCTGTATGTAATTACAGTTCAAGTGAAATTTCATTTGAAATTTGGCTTATCAAATCCCAATTAAGAAAGAAAGACACACAGAGAGAGGGAAAGAGAGAGAAACTTAAATAATTTTAATGATTCTCAGAAATCATCTTTCGTTTTCATTAATGATTTCAAAATACCTGGAATTCGCATACATCGAACCATTTTTGTTGCCATCATCAATTCCAAGTATTGCGAAATTCCATTTATATCAAATTGTCAATTCCAAGTAACTAGTTATGAACTGTATTAGGGACTGTCACTTCCTGTGACTGAGGGGAATATAATAGTATTAAACGTTGTTTAATTTTTCTTTGAATCTTGTTAGTCGGATATCGATTACAAATAATGTATATTTAAAAGAAGGAAATCATTATCTTAATTGGAAAAACAATTAAAGCCAACGCCATGTTCAACCTTTCTAAAATTTCTAAACTTTTAACTCAAAAACTTTTGAGATAATGTTGTTTGGACTTAAAAAGCTCATTTGAAAGGGTATACAGACGAGCAAAGATTGGCATCAAACAAAAATTGGCCAAACAAGTGGAAAATCGCAAAGATTTTTACTTGGAAATTGGGCAGCAAAATATAATAACTCAAGCGAAAGGCACTTCAATGGAACAGAAGTGTAAGTCAATGATAAATAAACAAAATGCGCATCAACAACACAAACACACACACAATTGTGAGTGATTCCGGTCCAGGGTGTGTGCAGTATGGGTGTGTGTGTGTGTGCGTTTTAATTTAGTGTGCGCATTGGAATTTCAAGCAGCTTTGTGCAAGGTCATCCTAACTCACCACCTTTCTACCTCTCTGGCCTATATATTTTGAACGATCCTGTTACAATAAATACTAATAGATGGCGCCACTGTACATCGCAAACAATGAACTTTACGTCAGCTGGCGGAAGTCTGAATTTGGGCTGGCAGCAAGAGAGTGAGGGAGACGAAGAGCAAACAATGCAAAGAGCAGAGATCTTTGTGAATTTGCACTCTTTTTTTTTTGTTTGTATCTAACTGTAAACTTGTTTTGCGATCGCAGCACACATTTTAACAAGCACTTTGAATTGCAGCAGCAGCGACAACAACACCAGCAAAAAGAACAACAAGAGCTGCGAACGGAAATCACTTTCCCTACTAAATGCAGCACGAGCGGAGCAGCACAAGAAAAAATAACTGCGATAATAGCGGCGGTTGAGAGGAAAAGAGAGCAAGAGCATGCTAGCACTCTCTCTCACAGACACACACACACACACATTTGAACTTTCATTTGTCCATGCCAGTGGTTGTTGTTGTTTCCTTTTTGAGTTGTGTTGTTGTTATTGTGTGATAACACCGATAGCAAAGAGAGCCAGTGTATGGGAATTTGTTCGAAATGCGCCGTACGGCAGGCACTGTGCTGATGTTGTTGTTTTGGCTTTTATTTGTTAATAGCACGTGCTAACATATCCCCCACACAACAACATACTCAAACACGACTGGCTTTTTAAGAATGTACACACACAAGCCGAATGTTTTTGCAAGTGCCAAATACTGCAACAGATTTTGATGGAACACAACACATTGCAACACACTCAAGATCCAATACACCATCACAAACACTCATACAAGTGCATGCACACCCACACACAGAAATAACGCGCACGCACACGCACAGTTTAAAACACGCAAGCAATTTCTACGATACATTGTTGCCCTGTTGCATTTAAAGGCATTATCTGGCACTATTTTAGAGCGTGTGTCATTTTGTTACTAACATATATACCTATATATACATATTTATCCAATTGGTTCAACAGTTCTTTGTTTGTACACTTACAAATTCTTGGTCTTGTTGTTCAACCGCTACCTCCGACGCCATTTTACGAATGTGAAACAGTATCGCCGAATGGTTTTCACCACACAAACAGCTGTTTTGTGCGCAAAGTTGGCTGCAAACGCAAAAATCAGCCACGTTAAGTTGGGTACGGACTTAAAATAAAGTTGAATTCCTCCACAGTCGCAACGCCTACAAAATAAACTGAGCTTCTGTTTATGTGACAAGCCAACTGTTTTTGTGCAGTGGTTGTCATTGTAGAGACATGGTTGTATTTCGATCCGACTTAACATTTGTAGTATTTTTTATGATCAACAGCCGACACTATTTCGTTACTTTACCCAAATTCAAATTGTGGCAAATATGTACATGAAGCTAATGAAGTAGTTATGTCTTTTACTTAAAAGTGCTAAGCAAAACAATAAAAAAAAATTTCTCATCTTGTAGAAGCGTTACAGAAAAATGGCAAAGTACCATCAAACCATCAATAATTAATTACACAAATTCTAATCAACGAAAATGTAATATTGCATAAGGGCAAACAAACGTTAATTATTATATGCCTTTGAATAAAGTGACATCGATAGTTGTTCTGCGCATTCTGGCTTTGTTGTGATTTAATCGTACTTTTAAAAGGTGATTAACATTATCGATAATTCACAGCTGTTAGCTTGACTGCGCGCACCTAACAGCACTTTAAGTCACACGTGCATTTAAACTGCCCGAAACGGCAGCATTAAGTGTAATTTTCATCCTTTCACTGCCGAATTTGTCAAGTTGAAAGAAAAAATCATGGTTAAAAAGAAAATAGACAATCGCATACGCGTTATGATTGAGAATGGCGTAAAGCTGGGTCATCGCACCATGTTCATCATAACAGGCGACAAGGCTCGCGATCAGGTTCCCATTCTTTATGATATACTCATAAAATCAACGGTAAAGGCACGGCCAACTGTTTTGTGGTGCTACAAAAACAAGGATGATGCCATTTCCAAGTAAGTTTGAATTACTGCATAATGAATTTCCACAAGAAATTACATTTTAATACGTTTGCATTTTGGCTTATTGTTGTAGTCACGGCAAGAAGCGTGCCAAGAAAATCGCTCACGGCAAAATAGACATTAATGAGGTGGATTTGTTTGATGCGTTCCGTGTGGCAACAACCATACATGGTCGCTACTACTCCGAGACGCATGCCATACTGGGCCGCACCTATGGCGTTTGTGTCCTACAAGATTTCGAAGCGCTTACTCCGAATTTGCTAGCACGCACCATCGAAACCGTCGAGGGTGGCGGTTTGATAATATTGCTGCTGAAGACAATGCAGTCACTAAAGCAGCTCTTCACAATGAGCATGGATGTGCACAAGCGCTTTCGCACCGAGGCCCATAACAAGATCACATGCCGCTTTAATGAGCGTTTGATCCTTTCGCTAGCCGATTGCAAGCGATGCTTGGTGGTCAACGATGATCTCACTGTGCTGCCCCTCAGCTCCAAGACGATTAATGTGGAGCCAGTTAATGTAAGCAACGCTGAACACAACACAAAAATCAAGTTTGTTATTCAATTTTGATTTTTTTTTCAAATAGCCAATAAACATTGGCAAGTCGGAGAACGAGGACAGCCTGAAGGAGCTTAAGGAGAGCCTTCTGAATGTGCAGCCAGCTGGCGCACTGGTTAATCTCTGCAAGACCTATGACCAGGGTAACGCAGTGGCCCAATTCATCGAGGCTCTCGTCGATAAACAGCTAAAGCCACCAATGTCATTAACTGCCGCACGTGGACGTGGTAAATCGGCTGCCTTGGGCCTCTCCATTGCAGCAGCCGTTGCCTTTAACTATGTGAACATCTATGTGACATCGCCGCATCCCGAGAATTTGATAACTCTCTTTGAGTTCGTGCTAAAGGGTTTCGATGGGTTGGAGTATCAGGAGCATGCGGACTACACAATCATTCGCAGCACAAATCCTGACTACAAGAAGGCAATTATACGCATTAATATAACGCGCAACAGTCGCCAGACAATTCAGTATATAGCGCCCAACGATACACATTTGCTAAATGCGGCCGATTTGCTGCTGATCGATGAGGCTGCAGCAATACCGCTGCCACTGGTCAAGAAGATGATGGGTCCATATCTGATCTTTATGGCCAGCACCATTAATGGCTATGAGGGCACCGGACGTTCGTTAAGCTTGAAGCTTATCTCGCAGCTGCAAAAGGAGAACAATGCACGTCCACCATTAAAATTGGATGAGTCCATACGTTATCAGGCCAATGATGATATCGAGCGTTGGCTCATCAATCTCCTCTGCCTGGACACAACCAATGTGCCGAGCATTGGTTCAGGCTGTCCCACGCCCGATGCCTGTGACCTTTACTATGTTGATCGTGATGCACTATTCTCATACCACAAAGCAGCCGAATCGTTTCTTCATCGTATGGTGCACATCTATGTGTCATCGCATTACAAGAATACACCCAACGATTTACAAATGATGAGCGATGCGCCTGCTCATCATTTATTCTGTTTGCTTGGACCTGTTCAGCGTATGGATCAATTGCCAGAGATTCTTGTTGTCATCCAAGTGGCGCTTGAGGGCCAATTACGTGGGCAAACGATATTAGATTCATTGGGTCGTGGCAAGAAGGCTGCCGGTGATCTGATACCCTGGAACATAGCCGAACAATTTGGTGACTCGCGTTTCCCATCGCTTTCCGGCATTCGCATCGTACGCATTGCCACACATCCCAATTACCAGCGCATGGGATATGGCAAGCGTGCCCTTAATCTGCTCAAGGACTACTATCAGGGAGAGTTTGCAAATTTCAATGAAAAACCGCCGGTCGACTCCAAAAATGGTAACATAACGTTTTGACATAATGCATATAAACTATTAATCTAATTGTTAATGTACATTTTTATTGCAGCTGTTGGCATTGATGAGGTGGAGGAGGAAGAGATTAGTTTGCTTAAGGAACAAATACGTCCACGCAAGCGCATTCCACCGTTGCTGCAACGCCTTCACGAACGCCAACCAGAGCATGTCGATTATATGGGAACCTCGTATGGCCTCACCAATGAATTGCTCAAGTTCTGGAAGAACGCTGGCCTTGTGCCCGTCTATCTTAGCCAGAAGGCCAATGAGTTGACTGCCGAGCACAGCTGCATCATGCTGTACGCTTTCAACAGAGAAGGGCATAATAAAACCTGGCTAGGTTCCTACTACGTCGATTTTCGTCGTCGCGTCCTTAAGCTAATGGGCAAAACGTTTCGCGAGTTCGAAACTAAGCTCTGTTTGGCGCTGCTTAAGAAAAATGTCGAGATAGAGAGTGCTGAAAAGTTAAACAAGCATGCACTCGACGTTTACTTTTTGCCGCATGACTTAAAGCGCCTGCAGAGCTATGCGAGCCAGCAGTCGGAGTTCCGTTTGATTGTCGATTTGCTTGGGGACATTGCCCAGCTATATTTCGAGGGTCGCATCGAGGGCTTGGTCTTGGATCGAGTGCAGAAGGCGGTTCTTCTGGGTCTCGGCGTGCAGGGCAAGACAGTGGACGCTATTGGAGAGGAACTGAACATGCCAGGCAATCAGCTGCTGGCCAAGTTCTATGATGCCATCAAAAAGTGCAATAACTGCATCCGCCAAATAATCGAGCAGCACATTGAGTCGACTATGCTGCAAAAGGAGCAACTGCCACGCGGTGAGACACTTGAGCCACTTTCCTTGTCGCTCGACAAGGAGTTGGAGCAGACGGCCCAAAAGATAGCGAAGAAACAGCGCAAGGACTTGAAGCAGCTTAAGGCTGAGATGCTCGATGAATATCAAATCAAGGGCAGCGAAGAAGATTGGAATAAGGCGCTCCAGACGAACGGTACCAAAGACAAGGGTAGCGGTCTGCTCTCAGTTAAGAGGTAAGAGGTAGCTATCGTTTAGAAAGAGATAGAAATAGCCAAAGATTAAACAAGAAAACTATGCAAAACATATTTCAAAATATAATTAATTAAATTTTTGTTTCTCGTTTGTTTCACAGTGGCGTCAAGCGCATGGATGCACCTGTGGAGCACGAAACGGATGCTGGTGCACCACAGACCAAAAAGAAGAAGAAGAATCCAAAAATGAAACGTGGCATGGGAAAATCGCTGATTTAGTTTTGTTTGTGTTTTTTTTTTAAGGGGGAATTTATATATTTATAACTTATAAATTGTTTTTATAAGTTTTATTTTATATTAATAAAACAAAAAGGGGGGATTATATTGACATAATCTAAATTTTGATGGTGTCCTTATTGGCCTTGGCCGCCGCAGCAGCCGCTTTACGTTGATCGCGCAAATCCTGAAAGCTAACACCGGGATCTTTGTGAGAGTTGCGTGGAAAACGCTTGATCTTGGAGCGTTTGCGGGTAACGGCAACTGTCGTTGGCAGCATATTGTTCTTCTGCAACAGCTTGAAGCGATCGGTAAGCAAATTACTTTCGGGCTTGACATTGCGTAAATTGCCGGCCAAATCTTCGGGCATGTTCACATCGACATCGGGCTCCTCAAACTTGTGACGACCCAGACGCTTTGTTTCGAACTTTTTGCGCTCCGCCTTTGATTTGCGTCGCTTTTTGAGCTCATTCAACTCTTCGGCGTCCTGTTTCACCTCATTACGGATGGATTTTATTCTACAAAAAATGTATTCGATTAAGTTAAGTTTATGGATAAAAAATGCCAACTCTAAGTGTCTAGCTTACCTAATCAAATCTGCGGTCTGTTTCTTGAGTGCTTTCTTCACTTCGTGCAGGCGCTTTAGCTCTTTTTGCTTGAGCTCCTTGTTGCGTGACTGTTTGCTTTTCTTTTTGTTTTCCACAGGCGCATTAACTGTATGATAGGCATTATTATTTTTGTCCTCCAGCTTCTCGCCATCAGCTTGCTCCTGCTCGTGCTCCTCCTCCGATTGTGAGTCATTGTCATCGTCCTTTATGCCTTCGCTCATTTCTTGAAGGCGTCGCATGTCACGCTCCTCGGGCGTTACCTTGCTAAACATGCTGGTGGTCACCCGTTTAAGATGCTGCTCCTTTTTGATAATGCCAGCCTCGCGATCACAAACCTTCGAAAGCAATTCCTGATGCGCCTTAAGCGACGGATTGTAGCTCATACCCGGATGCGGTGGCTCAAACTTTCTGTTAATACAAATTACATATGAGAGTTTATAAAATACTTAACAGAATTGAAAACAAGTTAATCTTACTTGGCCTTCGTGGTTTTGTGGTGCATGCTGGCATGCGTTTTGACCACCTTGCGGCCCACGTTGCCGGCAATGTGCACGGCCAAGTCGCGACTAACCCAACCCTTTTTGTCCTTAAGGCCAGGTATTTTATCGCGAAAGTCAACCTCCTGCCAAATGTCCTTATCAATTGTGATATCCTTCTTGCCACTTTTCCGCTCCGCCAAACGCTGATCCAACTTCTCGTAGTAGACTCCACGATCTTTGTTTGCCTGGCGATGTTTGCCCTTGGTCGGACAGCACACCTCCAACTCGATGTTGCGTCCGTTCTTCATCGGTCGCACATGGTTGCTATTGCGTGTAAAGAACAGTTTCAGTTTGTTTATGTACAATTTGATTATATTCCAATGTTTTACCGCTTGACAATGGGATCCTGTACTTTGGATGTGTTCTCAAGCGCCTGATGACTGCGCATGGGTTTTAACGCATTAAGTTTGCGCTTCTGCTTGATTGTCAGCAGGCTAGGTGCGCTTTTAAGGGGGGCCGTATCCACAACAAACAGATCCTCATCCTGTTTGTCCGTGAAGGTGCTGCAAAAAGATGATATGATTTTTGCATTGTTTACAAATCTTTTGCCGTTAGCTTACCCGACACGCTCCTCCTGGCGCTGGTCTTCTAGAAACTGTTCGACATCTTGAATGTCTGTTTTGCGCCAGGCAGATTTGTTTTTCTTCGAAATGCGCTTTCTCTTTATCTGTAAGTCCTGCGCAGCCATGGCGCAACAATTGCTGTTTTCGGCGAAAACAAATTTCAATTCAATTTCAACACGTGCAAGCTGCAAGCGTTAGACAGCACTCAATTCAAGCTGATATTTATGCAGGGTATTAGACAGCACTGGACGCAGTGCTGTAAAGCAATGGCTGGCAATCAGCTGTTTGGTGGGCCATACACGATACAATTTTAGACAACTGTTCTTATGTAGCGAGATAAATAGGGTGCCGCTGCACCGGCACAAAAGCACACACATATAACTGTTGGATTAAAATGAAGACAAACCTGCTTATCTAAAACGACACGCACAATAAGCCGTATGCTGGGTTTCACGCACACGACATGATAATCAAAAACACATCATAGCCACTGTTCAGTAAGGTTTGCGAATTCGTGCTGTGAGGGCGTGTGTTGTTGTTTTCTCTGTTTTTTTTTAGCGCTCAAATTTAAATTCAGCATTTGTGAAGCCAATCAAGCAAGTTAAATTGATGCGCGCCCTCCAAACACAGTACAGTCGCTCGCACAACGTTGACCACGTCAGACATACAAATCAGTATTCGCCGGTTAATTGATATCATTGTTGTTGTTTCGGTAGGTAAAGACACACATTCATATATACATACATATGTAATATGTTTGTCCTTATGTAAGTACGTGTATACGCTGACGTGTTTTAAACATATCGCCAAGCCATGTAAATAATAAATATAGAGCCAATTCGTTATCAGCAACAATATCAAAAAAAAAAAAAACAAAAAAAAATTACCGCCAATTGAATTAACCAATTTAATCAATTAATCTTTGATAAATCCCATATTGCAGGCCTATTCACAGTAAGGAAGATGAGCGAGCCAACATTAGCAGACATCTCCGCCAAGTTCAATGAGGACACATTGGATGAGATTATTCGGAATGCAGGCGGCACCAAGCATACCTCCTACAAGTTTGGCGAGGGCGGCAAGAAGGGTGACTCCTACTTGAGTCGTGTGTTTCGCCTGTGCGTTTATGGCATACTTGAGCCCGATGGCGAAGAGCTGGAGGTGAATGTGGTTGTCAAGGGTATGCCGCCAAATTTGCATCGGCGTCGACTCTTCCGCTCCACGGATTTCTTTCGCAACGAGATCCACTTCTATACGAAGGTCATAACAGCGGTTGAGGAGTTCCAAAACTCACGCGATCCCAAGCCAACGAAACCGTTTGTGGAGTACCCCAAGTGCTATGCGTCCTTGTGTGATGGCATCAATGATTTCATCGCACTCGAGGATGTCGGTATTCGTGGCTATCGCTCGCCAAATCGGTAACTTAATAGAGTTGACATATCCTAAGCGTAGATTCTAAATTTCTTACACTTTAAGTCAGAGCTACATTTCGCTGGAGGATGCATTGCTGACGATGCGCACAATGGGTCGCTATCATGGTGTGGCTTTGGCTTTCAAAGCGCTGGATCCAGAGAATTTTGAGAAGGCCGCAGAAGCTCTGGAAGAGACCTACTATAATGAAAATACGCGCGAATGGTATCAAGACTTTTTGGTTCTCGCCCAAAACGCGGCCATCTATGCGGTTGGCAAAACGCTGCCCAACACCAAATACGAAACGTTGGCCAACAATTTCTTGCAGCCACAAATGTTCGATGATCAAATCGATTTGGTGTCCACACGCTCCAAGCTGAGCGTCTTTGGGCATGGTGATTGCTGGACACCAAATTTCCTTACACGCTTCAACGACGAGGGTGTGCCACAGGAGATAATCATTATTGACTATCAGTTGGCGCGTTGTGCATCTGTTGTTTTGGATATAACCTTCTTCATTTACTCCTGCACCAGTCAGCAGTTGCGCGAGGAGCACTTTGATGAGCTGTTGCGCGCCTACTTGGAAAGCGCCCAGGCACTCATTACGGATCTAGGTGGCGATGCGGAATCTGTCATTTCGTGGGACTCTCTGCAAGAGGAACTGAAGCAATTTGGTCGCTTTGGTGTCGGCATGGGCATTGAGTCGCTGCACATGACCTTGCTCGAGGACGACGACGTTCCCGATTTGGATGCAATTGTTGAGAATGCTGTACTCACCGATGTTTGGAACATAACACCCTTCGAGCAGCCCGCCAAGCAGCAACGCATTGCCGAAATGTTCAAGCATGCCATCGATCAGGGCTACATCAAATAATCCCAGTTGTTGGCACTACTTTTCCAAAAATTACTCAACACAAACACCAGATGCATTAGTACACAAATCCCAAATGCACAATGCTTATCTGGGTGCAATTTATATATGTATTATGTATTTTTGTGGAACTTCTCTACGACAGTTCTATATAACGAATGTCTTGATTGTATTTGTATTTGTCCAACGGGAGTTTTGTCTCGGCTTCAAGCTTTTGTACACGTATTTATCAAATTATTATTGACCCTAGAACTACATGATCTAAGGTGCCATCGATTTTATTTTAATATTAAGCTATCTGCATAAAAATTTATAAATATTGATTGAATTTATTTTCATTGTTTGTTATTATTATCTATGCGATGGTAACTTTTTATCAGTTAATGCGGCAAATTATACACTTTGCCAATCTGAAATTGACTAAATCTACATTTAATAACAATAAGCATAAAAACTAATAGATATCGACTAACACAAACAAAAATATACCCTTGAAAAAAATATTTTTCTACAGCAGCGGTCGGGGAACCGGGGTAAAAATGAAATTTTTGAGGGTAAAAATGGAACTTTTTGTTAAAAAGAATATATATCTCTTCGCCATGGTGTAATATCAACTAACACATACAATTTTGGGATAATGATTAAAAACGTTCCCCGACCGCTGCTCTACAGCAGTCTTATCAGTCTTAGTGTCAGCCTAAAGGTATGCTGCAAATAACAACTTAAGCCAAATCCCTAAGCTGCGCTACATAAAAATTCGAAACGTTTTCGGATTTGTTTGAATTGTTTCTTTCTCCTCTGGAAAATAGAAATTCAATTTTTATTAAGTATTGCATACAGAAGACTCAAAAACTTACAATCGCACATACAGTTTTCGAAAGGTAGTGTAAAAATCTAAAATATTACTGAAAAATGTTTGTAAGTGTGTTGACCGTCACCGAGCAAGAGAGAGGCAGAGAAAAATGTAATGCGGTGAAATTTTGTGAGAGGTATTCCAACCCTCAACAAAGCAATTTATATCAGTAGAACGCTCTCGCTCCCGCTCTCTTTCTCTTTTGCTCGCGTTTTTGCTCACGATCAACAATGGGAGAGCTGCGACAGTGTTGCCAACAATAAGCAAAAACAGCTAATTTTATTTTTAGCATTTTTGTTTAACTTTTTTATTATTTTAATAGTTTTTTTCTCTTACAACTACTTAATGGATTTAAATTAAACTTTACAAATATATAGCAGAATTACACAAAAGCTTACTTTTTTTTTATGATATTGTGTGATTGTGACTGCTCTTTGCTGTTGTTCTGTCCTTAGTGGAAGAAGCATAAAAACAAAGACAAACAGCAGGCGGAGAAGTATTTTGGATACGAGGCAGAACCTGAAGTGATAAGATAATTAATATCATTCGATAAATATACATTGTTGGGAATAAATTGTGCTTCTAACGTGCGTTCAAAAACTTTTTTTTTGTTATTAAAATAATTTAATTGCTTTTAATATTTTTTTCTAATATTCTTGTTCCATTTACATGGAATTTAAGTCGCCGTTTGTCGCCCTTTCGGATTGACATAAGATGATTCTTCTATGATATTAATTTCACTTAACTCGCTTAATCAATACAAAAGAAAGGAAAATTCATTTGCCGAACTGAAAGTGTAATAAAAAAAATAAATATACTACAAAAATGCTTTAAAAAACTTAATAAATTGATGGTTAAAATTTCAAAATAAATTCCCAGCACTACCAATTTTTATTTAATATCAACCAATTCTATCTGCAATTCTAACGTCGGGTGACAGAAAAAAAATGGCTGATTCGGCATCACTGGCAAGCGACGACGCGCTTTAACATGAACATCGCTAACGTTGCATGCCTCAGTCTCTCCACGCACGCGACGAGCTGCGGATCATCTGCTGCGATCGTCGTCCGTACCAAGTGGTAGTTCTGAACAAAAAAAAAACTATCATTAAAACCAACGTATTTATTATTACCATTCTTTTTTTTCAACATTTTTTTTGTATAATAATCGCATGTGGAAAACGCGACGGCATTCGAAATGATGCCAATGCCATGTCTGGTTGTATGCCTACCTAGATGCATATAGTTGTACGATTCTATATATATATGTAGACATATGCATATATATAGTGTTTAGATACGTGATTCGCGTGTGTTTGAAGTTTCTTTTTTTTTTGATTGTTATTATCAATGAATGTTTTGAAATCCATTTAAAATCGATCAAGAAAAGAAAAATTTACAAAATTGTTTAAAACGAATTGCAACAAACGAAACAAATGTTGCATTAATTGTGAGTGCATTGCGACTAATTTATTGATTGATCGATTGATTGATCGCTCAAAGTGTAACAACTAAAATTCAAGCTGCATGCAACAACAAATTAAACCAAATCAACGCCGAAAGATAGCAACCGCAACAACATAAACATATACATATACATATTTATACACACAAATACATACAAACATACGTATAATCCAACATAAGCAAAAAGGAGCAAAGAAACAAACCGAGCGAGAAAAATAAATAACGAAAAAAAAGTGAGTGATTTATTTAATACACAGTTATAGTACTATGTACGTATGTTTGTACGTATGTATGTACGTACGTATGTATGAAGGCGGCATGATCATGATCATGATCATATTTATTTTACTATATACATATAAATATACATACCATACTATGTACAGACCGGACAAGACAGATGGAAACGCAAGGTGTGGCTGGAAGGAGGTGGAGAGGGGGGCTGCGCGAGTAGGTAGGAGGGGTAGGAGGCTTGGGATTGCAGACAGAACTCATAAGCTTTGTTACGGTTATGTTTATGCCCTGTTTCGGAAGCAGACCGCCGACAGTTGACGTTGTTTTTTTTGTTTTTTTTTTTCTTTGCTGATCATCTCTCTCGTCTCTCTCACTCTCTTGCTCTATGTCCCGTTGCCGGTCCCGCTTGAGTGTAAGTGTGTCTGTCTGTGTGTGTGTGTTTTTGCTGGCTTGGGGCTGGGTTTTTGCAGCCGAAATGGAATGGAATTAAATTAAATCAAATGATAAAAAATATAAATCGAGTGTAGAAACAGTGGCAGCCCTCTGTGTCTTTACGTGCGTGTGTGTGTGTGTGTGTGTGTGTGTGTGCACAGCTTCGTTCAAAGCAGCGAAAAAAAGGCAAACATACATACATACAAACATACATACACAAAAACGAAATGACAATCGGAATCAGAATCAGAACCAGAATCATAATCGGAATCTGAATGAGAAACCCCAAACAGTCCGACTGAGCTGATTGTTGTTGTTGTTTTTGTTGTTGTTGCACTGATGCACTGACATTAGGGGGCAATGTATGAATACAAATACACATATTCATAGACGCACTTAAAACTAATGGATATGCTAGCCGTACACACACACAAACACACACAGACACACACGTACAAACATATATGCCATAAAAACCCGGGATCGGAAGGAAAATACAAAAAGGGTAAAACAGCAACAACAACAACAACAACAACAGAACACAGACACTAGGGAGTAGGGTGAAGAAGTTAGATTATATTCTATTTAGTTCTCTTCTGTTCGGTTTGGTTTGTTCTCTGTTGTCGGCGGCGCACTTGTTACTTGGGCTCCTGCAACCGGTTGCCATCATCCCATCATAAATATATAAATACTATATAGACAAATACATTGAACTCTTCCTGCTGCTGCTGCTGCTACTGCTACTGCTGCTGCCATTTGCTTACATAATGAGCGACGACCCCTCCATTTTTCAATTCAAATGTCAAAATTCTGTCTACTTTAGTGTAAAAATAAATTGCTTGCCCTCCAAACTGCATCTGTATCCGTATCCGTATACGTACACGTATACGTTAATGTTTTTGTATCTGTCTGATAAGATTTACTATATATATATATATTAGCGCTAATCATTCGCCATTTGGATAACCTCTCCCCCTCTGCCCCATTACGGACAGTTAATCACACAATATCTGCTATATTCTGAGCTATTATTAATGTAAAGTTTCATTAAAATCTAATCAGTTGTTATGACATATTGTAACATCCATACAAACTCACATTTATAATATAATTGAAAAAGATATTCATAACTTATATTATGAACTTTCAATTATAAACTTAAGCCAACTTAAGCGTTTGTTTAGTAATTATGCAGAATAATTGTTTTTTAACATTTGGCTATTAATATTTGGCATTCAACGAAATGTTTTCATTGTTCAAAATTGTTGTTTTGCTTATCGATGGGATCATTAATCAACATCAATCAAAAATACATCGTTGTACAATGAATATGCAAAACATCAAACATACATACAAGTATATAAGCATATGTTTGTATATACCTTTTTGTTGAAAATCTTCAGATCTTCTGTTTGCTTTTTCGATAATAAAACTTTTTGCGTTTCGAAAAAGTATCTTATAGATAACCAAAAATTCCCAACAAATCTCATGATAACTTTATATAATACTTACAAAATATCAGTTCTGTTCTTTGCATACGAAACAAGCTAGAAGGCTCTAGTCTAGAAATCCCGGCTAGACGATACCCTGAACCCTATACTAATGTGTTTGCATACTTGACTTAAATTCAAGTTCCATATCTCCGGTGTTTCTCAACCGCTTTCAGTAAAATTTTCAAAGATTGACATTATTTAGCTTTATGTTTCAAACGCCGTCTTAAAGTCTTACAAATTCAAGATTTTGCTGTTATCGATAACATGTGTATATCGAAAACGGGAAGAGTTATCGAAAATTTGAAACAAACTTGTACTGCCTAGGGATTTTGTTCTTATGTTTCAAATCTGGAGTCTCTAGCTCTTATAATCTCGGACGAACGGAAATCCGGACGGACAGACGGAAGATCAGACAGACGGGCATGGCTATATCGACTCGGCTGTTTATGCTGATCAAGAATATATATACTTTATGGGGTCGGAGATGCTTTCTTCTGTCTGTTAAATACTTTTGCAAGAAACCTTTTTCACCTATTTTTAATGAGTTCGTGGTATAAAAATCAGCTTTGATTTTATTTACAGGTCATCTGAGCGTCGAGTTGTTATTTTATTTGGTTTGGTTTGTGGTTTGGAGCTTAAAGTTAAGCAGTTTTTCCGAGTAGGTTTACGTTTAAAAGGCAGACACACACTTAAACATTTCAACATCCTAATGCGAATGGCATTCCAAAGTATTAATGCCTAAGCATTTAAATGAAAATAAATTGAAAGAAAAACAAAAACAAAAAGCAGCTGTCAGCGGAAACATTAAGCTATTTAAGTAATGATTTCGACAAAGTATTATTGTAAGGTAAAAATTTTTAAGAACCGAGAATGTGTTGCAGGGTATTCGATTTGTTATTAATACTAAATTCATTTATAGTTTTGCTTTTATAAACTAATTCTTTTTTTCTTTTAAAAAGTAACCAAAAAAAGTTTTTCTCAAGTTTCTCTTTAAAAATAATTCTCTTTACTTTCATTAACATTAACAGACATCAAGCGAGAGAGAGAGAGAGATATAGATAAAGAGGGAGGGAGAGAGAGAGAGAGAGAGATCGACAGAAAGAAAGAGAGAGAAACAACCTTTGGGGAATTTCACTAAATTGTTGCACAATATTCATGTTGTTGTTGCTGCTGCTCATGGCGTATTAAATTAAATTGTTGCTGTTGTTGTTGTTTGCTTTCATGGAAATGTTTTTGTCTTTTTAATGGTTTGTCGCGCACAACAAAAACAAAAACAAAAGCAACAATACAAAACCAACAACTAATACTAATAGGCAACAAGAATTCAGTTGACATTCTAATGAATGCCTCTAGCGACTGTTGCCTGTTGTGTTGTTGTTATTTTTTTTTATTATTATTTTTATTCTAGTTGTTGTTCCTTAAATTTCTAAAAAGATCTTAAGAGGATTGAAATTATCAAACTTTATCGCATTCATTTTTTTATTCATCCTTTTTATATTGCTTTTAGTTTGGTGGATGAAAACGATTATAAGCAAAATTTGTAAAGTTAAAATATGAACAAATATCAAATTCTATTGACCCAAAATCTCTGAACAAAAAACGAAAAAACTCTTTTTAAATGTTTGCGTTTTATTTTTATTTTTTTTTTAGTTTTTTTTTGGCGACAGCCGCCTGCTGTTGGCCTAAAAATACATAAGTATAGACACACATACATACAAACAACGACTGAAGGGTTGTGTTTTATACATTTACACAATGTACGAGTACGTATTGACATAAATTTTATAATTGCTTTTGCACGTAAAGTTTGTTACAAAGCGACAAATGAAATACTCTACAAATCTGGAATATATAAAGTTTAGTTATCCTCAGCCTTTTCGGATCTGATGTTCAATCTATTGTGATATTTGCCACTAGTCGTGACTAGGGTCCAAGATACCCTGAACCCTGTACTTTACGCTCGTACAGTGAGTTTAGTCAGTACTGCATACTAGACTTAACTTAAATGTTTCATATCTCCGGTGTTTCTCATCCGATGTCAATTAAAATTTGCACAGATTGTCATTATTTTATCAAATGTTTCAAACGCTGTCTCAAAGTTTTCCAAATTCAAGATTTTGTTGTTATCGATCACGTGTTTATCGGAAACGGGAAGAGTTATCGAAAATCGAAAACAAACTTGTACCGCCTAGGAGTTACGCGAACTTACCTTCCAAATCTGAAGTCTCTATATCCTGTAGTCACTGACATCGACGCGTTCATACGGACGAACAGACGGAAGGGCAGACAGACGGACGGACGGACGGACGGATAGACTTACAGACGAACATGGCTATATTCGGCTGTTGATGCTGATTAAGAATATATATACTTTATGGGGTCGGAGATGCTTCCTTCTGCCTGTTACATACTTTTGCACAAAAACCTTTTAACCATTTTTACCCACTTTCAATGGGTTCAGGGAGTAAACACTAAAGTTGAAAGATTAAAATCTTAGACGGAAATTTGAATTGCTTTTGCATGAAATTGAATTATTATCAAGCTATAAATTTTAAAGTACTATTTACACCAAATCACTGAGATTTCGTTGTTAATTCTGTTCTATTATTCTTTTTTAAATACTTATTTTTTTCTACATGAAAGTGAACTTGTTATCCATTTGAGAGGTAAATTTTGTTGGTTTTTTTTTGCTTTGTTTATGAGTTATGATTCGCAAGGCTCTATCTGGTTTTTGTTTCAACTATCCTAAACTGACAACTGACCCATTTTGTGACTGAATGAACTGCGATGTGTGGCGTCTTGGTTCAGTTTCAATTATCACCGAGCTGAGCAAAAGAAGAACACCGAGAATGCAACAAAAACAACAACAACAAGAACATGATTTAAATTGCTGTTGCTGTCAGTTGTCAGACAACGGCGATAACAAACGACGGCGACAGCATCGAAACGACAGGGCGCTGCACGCCTCTGCCTCCATCCATTCATCCATCTGCGTTCATGTGCGTCAGTTGCACCAAAATGTATCTTATAGATACGCAACTCTCTTCTTCTCTCTCTCTCTCTCTTACTCTTCCTTGCTATCTTGCTGACATATAATCATCTTACAAAGAGCACAACGTGAGACACTGATGTGGCAGCAGTTTGTTGTTGCTATTGCTGTTGCTGCCTTAATGTCTCTGCAGGCTTTGGCCTCCGTTGCCGTCCGTCGTTGGCATGTGTCGTGCACTACTTGCCGTATATATATATATATAAACTCTAGCTAAATCTGTCTGTAGTTTGTTCAAAAATATGCTACACTTGATTTTCTGTTGTTGTTGTTATTGCTGTTTTTGTGGTTGTTTCTGTAGTTGACTGCGCTTTTCATCTCCTTCCACATGACGTTCTCAACTCTCCTTAACGTCCTCCATCCACCCACCTCCCCTCTCTCGATTTTCTTCTGCCAGCAGCAGCTGTCATCGTTGCACAATTCGCACACTTTCTATGCTGCTGTCTAAGGAGCAACAGCAGCAGCAACAACAACAACAACAATATAACAGGTCAGGGACATCGAGAACTCACGTGGCACAGTTAACAAAAAAAACATTCAAGAAAAGTGTTAGCAAAATAGAGCTTTTGTGGACCTTTAGTAATGCCACACTAAGCAACCAAACGACAAAGGAATTGTTGTTTAAGACATTCCACTTAACTTTACAAATCAATTTTGGCCTCAACAAAATTGTTAGATGTACTAACGATGCTCGCGAACATGTAGCCAAGTAGGAGTGGGACCATATATTAAGTGGAAAAGATCGCTCTATATCCAACATAGGATGCGAAAAGAGTTCATAGTTAGAGCACGCTCGAAGATTCGAACTGCAAAGAGATAACTTGGTTGATTAGGTCAAAAAAATCATTAAGTTTAGTTTGTGAAAAAAGGTTACGTCAAACTGAAGATTTCTTAGTAAACGTACGAAGGAAAGTTAATGTTATTGTCCCAGTTAAAAGCCCTGACTGCAAAGAACAGATATTGTTTTTGCACCGATTCTGTTCTATCATGATGAATCCTGTTTTTGGACTATACAATATCCATATTCAAGAATCGGTGGTACAAGAGAAATATAAAAAATTGTTCTTAAGTAGAGGTCCTTGAATACCTTCGATCAACGCGTACTGAATGGGAGGAATAATATCTATGAGATCCACTCAATGCGATCTAGTGGCTTATTATCAAGAATATAATTCTAAAAAATCGGTCATGCGTCTTTAAAAAGACATAAATTTTACATTTATTGCAATTAAGATTCAATTAGTTTTCTCTACACTAAGCTTGAAATTCTAGTTTTTGCATAATTCACATCATCAGAATCTGAAATAATTTATTACAAACGTAGATCATATATAAACAGTGCAAATAACCAAAAGGTCCAAGGTGACTTCCTTGTGGAACACCAGAAGTGACCTTAACCGTCTTGGAGATAGACATTTTCGTCCCCAATAAAATTTACTTTGAATTTTGAAGATATCATTTTAAGTCCCTGAGAAATCATCTGTTAAATATGCTGATCTCTTGGTACGAAATTTTTCATAAAAGATAACGTTGTACTAAAAATAGGATCAGTTCATTTAAAAGACGATTTGTCAGAGACAAAAAAAAGTTTATATTCAATTTTTATACCCTGATCCCATTAAAAATGGGAAAAAGGGTATAATGAAGTTGTGCAAAAGTATGTAACAGGCAGAAGGAAGCATCTCCGACCCTATAAAGTATATATATTCTTGATCAGCATCAACAGTCGAGTCGATATAGCCATGTCCGTCTGTCCGTCCGTCCGTCCGTCTGTATGTATGAGCCAACCGATCTCAGAGACTATAAGAGCTAGAGACTTCAGATTTGGAACTTAAGCTCGCCTAATCCCTAGGCAGTACAAGTTTCTTTCCGATTTTCGATAACTCTTCCCGTTTCCGATATACACATGGGATCGATAACAACAAAATCTTGAATTTGGAAAACTTTGAGATGCCATTTGAATTATAAAACAAAATAATGATAATCTGTGAAATTTTTATTGAAATCGGATTATAAACACCGGAGATATGGGACATTGAAATTGTGTATGCAGTATGCTGTATGCGCGTACACATACACACACACACTTGCAAGCACTGACTGTACGCGTAAAGTATAGGGATCAGGGTATCGTCTAGTCGGGATATTTCGACTAGAGCCTTCTTACTTGTTATATTTGCGTAGTGTTATTAATTTTGAGGTTTCTACAGTGGAACGAGGTTATAATATACTAATATTTGACCAGGTAATATACTATATCTATATATATTATATTATGAGTATACCTGCTGTTTGTATCTGAATCCGATTTCGATTTCGAATCGGAAATAATATAAATTGTTCGATTGTCAATTGATTTGCAAATTGTTCTCGTTGTTTGAGTGAGTGACAAAGTGACTAATGGAGCAAGTGTCTAATTGAGCAACTGACAGATGGCAGATGGCATTGGGCCAATAAATAATGTAGACGACTGCAAATTGGCGCATTTGTTAAGTTGGCCGTAAGATCAAAGTGAATAACATTGCCAAAACAGTTCCAACCATTTATTATATACATAAATACATACATACATACATATATGATGTTTGATTTACCGAAACAACAAAGCGTTAAGAACAGAAATCCAATAATACAACGTATATTAATTCAATTTGCGTCGAAATGCGTTTTTAATAGTCGAGAAAAGAGTTGGGGAATTGAAAAAAAAAAAAACAGGTGCTGAAAGACAAGCTGGTAAAAAGGAAATGGTCAATGCCTTATGGGTCATTTCCGATTTGAGTTTCCAATTAGATATTTAAATTGCTGAACGCGGATCGCTAGCTATAATGAGATACCAAGAAAATTGTAAACCATAATTGATCAGCTAATGGAAGTAACATACAACCCCTTACCACCTACCCACACCCTTACTCCACCTCCTTGCTCCATCACATTGATCGCCTTTGTTGCCGTTGCATTTCAATTATCAATTGATTCAGAGCACCAAGCATCGATCTAGAGTTCAAACATATACAAAATATAAGAGATAATCATATTGCCTAGGTACACACATTTATATATATTTATCTTCATATATATATGTATGTATATTACCCCTTTTAGTGCTCTTGGGTTTTAATGGTCGCCTCCCTCCGCCGTCAGCAACAATTTGAAAGCCCACTCATTGAGCTGAGTTTACGTCGTTTTACGGTGCCGGTGGCCATACGCGAGTAGTAATGGTTGATTTTAATTAAATATATCTTCTTCCTGTTTTGCCGTTTCCATTAAATTCGTTTGGCTGTTGGTTTGTCATTGCCGTCCGTCATTGCTCTATGTGCTTGGACTTGTGCTCTGTTCATTACTACACTCACTATATAGTAGTACTATGTGTACTATAAATGTCGAAAAAATAAATAGTTACACTCTTTCCTATTCCGACTTTCTACAACAAGTGCGATCAGTGCAGCGTTTTTTTTTTTTTGGTGATAATATTATTTTCTCTTTTTTTTTTTTGAAGCAACTTTCTTTCGTGTCGAGAATGGTTTTCTAATAACATTTTTACATACTTATTTTAGTTTGAAATTCAGCAAAGCAAAAATACTGCATGTTAAAAGTTTTTCGATGGACTTGTTTTTTGTTGCTGATAAGTAAAAGCAAGTCTGGTTGCTATAACTCATCTAATAGATGATGAAACGATGACTCAATAAACTAATGACAGACAGTATCGGTTAGAGCAATTAACGGGCATTAGACACAACAGCTGCAAATTAAATATTGATTAAAACGATTAGCGTTATTACATCGATTTTTTGAATACCACCCAAAGGCCTTTAACGAGGAGGCCAATACTACTTAATAATCGCTGTTGCAAACGGAAGTGAAGCCACTGACTGAGTGGAACCACCATGGCCACTGTTCTCAACTCCTACCCCTTCCTTCCTGCCATCCCTCTTGTCTCCTGATGTCGTGTACTTTACTCCAATGACTGACAGCCGCTGCATAAATAATAATTGTATGCCATTTATAATAGTTTCGTTGTTGTTGTTGTCGTCGTCATCGTCATCGTCTCTGACGTTGTCGCCGATGCAAAAAGGAATCAAACTGCAGAGCCGAGCAATGAACCGAACCGAACACAGCCGACCGCTGTAGGGGATTTGGGTGGGGGACGGATTTGGTTTGGCGAAACGCTTAAGCACCCCGTTGACATTAAAGTTGATTGCAAACTGTACGCATTTATGATGATGATGGCTGTGTGTATATGTATGCTGTTGATGATCATCATGATGATGATGATCATGATGATGATGATTTTATTCATTATGGCGTCGCATTATCATTATCATCATAATCAACATCACCATTGGCCGCCGGTCACTTTTATTAGTTTGCCTTTGCGCGCGCGTTTTTAATGTACCGATTATGCAGCGGTACAGCAAAGGCACCCTGCTGTTCCTTGTTCTTTCTTTCTTTATGTTGTTTGTGCAATTTTGCATTAGTTTGCAACACCATATCAATCAAAAAACAAATCTCTAAATAGCTGAGATTCCCCCGCAGATTGGCTCTGATGAGTGTGTGAAAAGCGAACGCCTGGGAAATATTCACAGAAATACACAAATCTCAATTTTAAGTTTGTTAAGCTATAAATGCACGAGGCTTATAATCAGGCATTTACCATTATCTAATGTGCTTCTTGTTTGTTATATATTTATCCCTTAGCAAGCACCACATTCGATCGATATTAATGTGATCACATCGTCTGTCCTCTCCCTTTCATGCGTTAATTTTAGTTTTTTTTTGCACAAAAGTGCAAGAGTTGCTTGTCGCAGTGCTGATAAACGTTGCAATCTTTTTTTTGCCATTCACACATCAACAGCTGATATTCTTTTCATTGGGTAACCAGCTGATCTTGTAGTACATTTTGCATAACTTGATCACAACAAAACCAAGGTATATAAACCATTATTCAATAAACTTATATTTAACTCTTTTTTTCTGTTCATCTTTGCAGAGATGCAGACATTAATACAGCAAGGCAGCGCAGCCAGCATAGCAGCACCACCACCACCACCAACAACAACAACAACAACGAAATTAACCACGAGTAGCAGTAAATGTAACAACAATAATAACTTATCATTAGCTATAATGCACACAATACCAACAACAACAGCGACAACAAATTTAGAAAGCAATATTAACTCCAAATTTCACAAACGCCGGCGAAGGCGACGCTACCTACAAAGCAACCGCAGCACCACCAGCAGCGCAACAACAACAGCAACAAGAACAACGAAAGCAACAGCAAAAACTAGAAGTAATTGCAATTCATATTTAAGTAAAACGAGCGCCTATTTGACGCTGCTGCTCCTAACCACAACATGTTCCTTGTGCGCTGTGGCCGCCGCAACCAAAGCAACCACCGCCATCGCCTCTGCCACTGCCACTGCCACTGCCTCAACTGATGGGAGTGTCAGTAGGTTTGTGTTGCCCAGTTCACCATGTGCACCGCAGCATTGGTGGGATCAGGTGCAAGACAAGTGCAAACCGTGCACCAGTTGCCAGGGCGAAATGATACCCTTGCGACCCTGCCAGCTGCATATTGATACCGTTTGTGGTTCCATCTACGATCTGAAAATCGATTGGGTAGTGCTGGCCAAGACGGAGCCAAACTGGAAAGAGGTAAGCGAAGCACTACTTCATATACTCCGTTATATATCAAATCGAATTTCGAATAACAAACTTGACTTCTTCAACACTGCTTTTTCGTTCAATCAAAAAAGAATTCTATTCTCTTACGAATTTTCCTTACAATAAACATCATCTATTTCATGAAGAGTTTCGACAAACATTTCCTAAAAGAAAATTAAACTTATAGTCTAACAACAAATTCGCATATTTTATTGTTTTGTGTGTTAATAGAATGTATTATCTATTGTTTTTATTGCTGCAGCGCCGAAAGTCATCGGAATATGAGCATTTTGAGCAGCCAACACCACTGCAGCATTTGACGCACGAGCAGCTGCAACAGTTGCATGAGGAGGCAGCCAGTGCCCTGCCCCTCGATTGGCAAACGGGCGCCCTCTTTATCGCCGTGCTCGCCTGCCTCCTATTCTTTACGGTGGCCGCCTGCATACTCATCCATCATATGCGCCAATGGCGTCGCATGGAGCGCCGTTTGGATCAAGGTGAGAGCACTTTTAAGTTTCTTTAAACCAACTTCTTTACTAATTTCTCACGATTTTTATTAGTAACGATATCCCATCGATATAGAGATTTTAAGTTACGCGTTTTTTACTGTACGCGTTAAGTATTGGGTTCAGGATGTCTTGTTTACAATATATAGCACACACCGTTAATAATAGCCAATATTTTTGACCTGCCCTGCCTTAGAATTCACAACTGGCTTTGAGTGGTATGGGGCTTTGCTAAGCTTTCTTAAGATCTGTTTAATTTTTCTTTTAAATTATGGTTTTACAACTAAATATTTAACACATTACAAACACACACAAGCACACAGACACATACTTTCAAGCACTTTGTGTACACGTAAAGTATCAAGTACAAAGTTCAGGGTATCGTCTATTCGGGGTGTTTAGACTAGAGCCTGCTTACTTGGTATAGGGTATAATGGTACGTAACAGGCAGAAGGAAGCATCTACGACCCCATAAAGTATATATGTACGCGCTAAGTATACGGTTCAGGGCATCTTCTAGTCGGGCTTTCTCGACTAGAACCTTCTCAGTTGTTTGAAAAGTGGCAATTTAAATGAAGTACAGCTTTCGTACTCCACCAATAACTAAGACAATTTGATTGTGTATGCCAGAGTTATGGGCATTCCAGTTTTTGACCCATGCTGTGACTTTCACACGCCTCCGACATGGGGCATGGACACCTATAGACCCCCGCCCCCGGCTCCAAGCATAACGCTTCGTGCTTTAAATGCATGACATGTTGCACTGTTGGTTGCGAAGGTTGCAGCGAGTCCATCGATTGGCTCCATATGGTTCCATTCCCAGCCGAAACCCAGTTGCATCAACCGCCTCTAACCACCTTCACCCGCTGGCTGCTTAGCATGCCCAGCGTGTGTGTGTTTTTGTTATTTGATTTCTAGTAGAAAGCTGTTGTTGTGAAAGAAAGAAACCAACAACCTGCAGCTGCATTTGGTTGGGAACCTAAACGTGGCCAAGGCACATCAACTCAACGTTCATACATATAAATAAGCCGATGGACATGGCTCGAACGAAAACACGACACTTTGATGTATGGAAACTAACCGAAAATCGCCATTGTGGCATCTCCTCCTCCTCCTTTTGCTTCTGTTTCTGTTTCTTAACGAATAAAATGCAAAAGACGTGGGTCCTTTTTTTTGCGCAGATTTCCAATGAATTGCTGCACGAGCTGCAAGAAAGATGTGGTAGTTGCAGCAACAGCAACAGTGAACCAGCTGAGTTGCATTTTAATTAGGCAGCTTAAGCTGCCCTCCAAAAGAGTAGCGCCTACGCCTTGAGCCAGCGCCAAAGTAGAACGAAACGTCAAAATATTTGGCGCATATGCGTCCGTGATGTTGCAACAACGTTGACAACCAGCGACGCATACCAAGCTTCAACAATAACAACAAATTCTATATACACTTGTCGTCATTATGTTTATTAATATTTTTATATTTTCTTGCCAACTTGATATGTTAATTCATTTTCGTTTGGGCCGTGTCGGTTGAGTCGTGTTCAAGCTGACCGCAAACATGAGTTCCTATACAGAACAACAAACCACAAACGAACATGAAGGGTAACATATTTAAGACACAATGGAAATGTTTTAAGAGCAGTTGCCAAAGGAGCAGATCAAAGGTTTACAGGAAGCTAACTTCATTCTATTTGGCTTTAGCTTGTTTGGATGATTTTTCTCAACTAATTTTCGCTTACTTTTTCTGAGAAAAAGATTTAAAAGTCCTAATTAACTAAAACCTTATACCAATATCTAGTAAAAATAATATTCTAACATCATTTAATGCCTCATGCGCAATATTAACTTTAACTAAATGCCAGCGAACAACAAAAACAAACAGTGTGAATTTTCCACACACACACTTATCCGAGGCTATTCCACCCACGGGTCTGTGTCTAGGGCGGCAAACAGTGAAAATTTATGCTTTGCTTTGATAGTTTTCCCTGTTTTTCTTATTTTTTGTTTTCCGTGTTTTCTTCTTGTAATCATAATTCAGCGCGTGTCGACGTCGACGTTGGCGTCGGCCCACGCAGCGCACAGCAGCAAGAAAAATGCATTTGTGTCCAGTGTGAGAAATGTATAAAGGCGGTTGCAACAAATTGTAAAAGAAACACATAAAAATTGAGAAAAGCGGAAGAGACGCAAAGAATGATAAAATGTCTAAATGAAAAACTAAACACTTCAGCACTTGTTAACGATCCGATCACCTCTTCGCCCCCCCCCCCCCCCAATAATGAAAGCCGGAAATATACACTGGAGGAAAACATGTCCAGGTAGTAAGACACGTGCATCGGAAGAGTAAGAGTCATGTATATGTTGTTAATGTTGCATGCCACAATGTGTGTTCGTGGCGTGTCTAACTCAAGGACAAGCGGATGTTTATAGACCACAGAGACGAATCACTTCCGTGGCTATATAATATAAAAAAATAACAAAATTATGTCACAGCCCCAGCCCCAAACCAAACGAAGGGCAGGAAATGCCTTGCCATTAATGATTCTGGCTGTTGTTGTTGTTGTTGTTCTTGTATCTTGATGCAACAGAAGATCGGAGCGAGTCAATCGAATGGATGGTGGCATGAATGAGTTGGTTGCACTTGGGACAAAATGCCATTCGACACTTCTTGTTGCAGAGTTTTTCTCGTTCCCGTTTTCGTTTCCCATCTTCTAAAAATAGTCCTTCAACTCGATTGGATAAGAGCTTGCCACGTTCTTCTTCTTCTTGGGTCTGTTCTTGTTGATTAAATATTGGACCAGCTGCTGCCGGAGTTGAGTACAGGAAGTTGTTGTTGTTGCTGCTGTTGATGCTGCTGTTGTTGTTGATGGTTAAGGAAAGGTGTGACTGGTCGGCATTCAAGCGCACAATTGACAATTGCCCCCTCCCCTTGCCTGGCACGCGCGCGCTCATTGCTTGCCTCAGCATGAAAACGAACGAACAGGCGATAAATTTTCTTAATGTGCGTCAGCTGAGCAAATGCAGATTCACCAAGCAGACTCAAGCAACCATCGGACCATCGAAAATAATATACACTTGCAGTTAGGACACTGAAGAAGTTGGTAACGTGTTCTGTAATGCGTTACAAACATAATGAACAAATTGTTATACCTAAGAAATGCAAATATCGCTTAAATGTTTTGCAGGCAGCAGACTCTCGATCGTCGATCTTTTTCTGCTCCCAACTTAACGATATACGGCTTGTCCAAAAATAGCAATGCAGCCAGCCTGCTTTCCTCTGCCAATAAAGATGGGAATGGGAATCAAACGAAAAAGAAGCTCTGCTATACGATGATAAAGGCAATATGCCCAACGAGCTTCAAGTCGCAAACATGAACGGAAAATAAAAAAAAAACAAATCAAATTCGATCGTGATAATGATAACTATTGTTGTTAAAAACCTATGTCATACCCCTCAAAAGTAACGCATTTTGTTACACCTTTGTATAATAAGTTTGTAGATATTTTTACTACACGATAGTTGAGGATCTAAAGTAGAAAACAAACTCATTCAAAGATATCTTTCTGTAGTATACATAAGCAGCTCATTATAAACAATATAATACTGAGATCAATTGAATAACATGATCTGTTTCAATTGTTCAACTTTAGCTTGCTTCATTCCTCTCACTGACATACTCCTCAAAAGTAATGCAATCTTGTAAGACCTTTGTATAATAAGTTTGTAGATATTTGTACTACACGATAGTTGAGGATCTATAGTACATAAAGATCTAAAAAGATCTCAAAGTAAACTCAAAAGATATCATTCTCTAGTAAATATATGCAGCTTATTATAAACAATATAATATTGAGATCAATTGAAACACATGATCCGTTTCAATTGTTCAACTTTCATTCTTTCATTCTCGCTCTCACTCTCGCTCTCGCTCTCGCTTGTGTGGTAGTTCTTTGTTTCTTTCTGTCGGGATTTGCTGTTTTCACTAATCAGTTTGCTAGAATATTCTTGGCATATAAATTCCATGGAAAATTTCACCCAATATAGCGTATGGTATATGCCAAATAAACTAACATTCTATATTAACAAGTACTGAAAATCTTACACGTACTTATAGCCGTACGTACTCATAATATTGCCGTATTCCCATAATAGCCGTACTCTTGCGCTACAGATTACTCTCATCCCATCGATTATATACTACTTTGAACAAATTGAAAATAATTGAACTGCGCAAATTAACAACAACAAAAATTGATATTTTCTTACTTTCTGTTGTTCCAATTTGGTATTTTCATTCTGCTTTTCTTAAAAGAAAATTGTTCAATGTACTGCTGTTTTCATCATTGCTTTTTGTTGTTGTTGTTGTTGTGTGAAAATTTTCGCTGGGATTGTTTATAATAAAAAGCAAAGAACCGAAACGCAGCAGAACCGTTTCTTCGCGTCTGTTAAGCAATGGAACTTAATTTTTGTTGTGTGTGTGTGTGTGTTTGTGTGTGTTGATTTGTTGTTGTTCTTATTTTTAGTTTTACCCGACGTGTGTCGATTTTTGTTCTTGGTTCTATTTTGTTGATTTTCATCTTTGTTGACTTCAGTTTTAAAAATAAATGATAAATTATCTGCTGGCTGTCTATATTTTTTTTCCCACTGCCACGCCCATCATTTACGCCCATAGCGCTTGTTTACAAGTCGGAAATGCGCACAAAACGACCCCTGAACGACCCCCTTTCGATTTCCTGGCACTAAACACGATGATCATGACGATCCTCATGATGCTGATCAACAAAAGCTGGCAATAATTATTGTTGTGTTCGGGCCATCATAAATATTTTATCAGGTCTTATGGTCGTGTTTATGGCGGCTATAACCGGTAGTCGGTAGTTCATGGAACTTGCGAAAAATTTCTGTTCTCGATTATACAGATCGAAAATACATATATTTGACCTTCAATGACTAAATAAAGAAATTATTTTAAGCAACAATGTGTTAAAGTTGTTCAAAGTTTTGTTTCTTCTCTTCAGTGACAAACATTAATCGCTTAAGATGTATATTAAATAGGTATTAATGTTTCTGTTACGATAACTTTTCGATATACTATCTATACCTGTAGCAATTATTCTTTTATAGTTTCTAAATTTAATATTTGGTTCTTGGTTTTTGTTTTATTTATTATACTAGCAAAAAAGTTGTAGGGATTTTTATACCCTGAACCCATTAAAAATGGGTAAATAGGGTATAATGGTTTTGTGCAAAAGGATGTAACAGGCAGAAGGAAGCATTTCCGACCCCATAAAGTATATATATTCTTGATGAGTATCAACAGCCGAGTCGATATAGCCATGTCCGTCTGTCTGTCTGTCTGTCCGTCCAGAGACTGACTATAAGAGCTAAAGACTCCAGATTTGGAACTTAAGCTCGCCTTATCCGTAGGCAGTACAAGTTTGTTTTCGATTTTCGATAACTCTTCCCGTTTCCGATATACACATGTGATCAAAAATTTGAATATAGAAAAACTTTAAGATGGCGTTTAAAACATTAGACAAAATATTGACAATCTGTTTAATGTTTATTGAAATCGGTTAAGAAACACCGGAGATATGGAACATATCTGCATATAAGTTGAGTATGCAGTTTACTTGCAAGCACTGACTGTACGCGTTAAGTATAGAGATCAGGGTATCGTCTAGTCGGGATTTCTCGACTAGAGCCTTCTTACTTGTTTTATTTCTAACCCTAAACAAAATGTTTCTTACCTAAAATTCCAGATGTTTTGCTTTGGCTTTGACAATTGTAAACAATTTTTGAGTATGTTTTTAAATCCTCTCTCTCTCTCTCTCTCTTGCAGATGTGGAAGAGTTGTCCACAAAGCTAATGGCCAAGCTGGCCGAGGTGCAGAGTCTTGATGGTGGCACCTTCTTTATAGGCAATGCGGATGCGCTGCGTGCTCTGCCCGGGTCAGCAACGGCATCGGCGTCGCAGTCGGGCATCTTTCAGCCGCAACATGTGCTGTTGCCTGGTAAGTGTGTCAAAGGTCAAACCACTTGAGAAACAGCCAGCTCGATGCGCCTGGCCTGGCAGGGGGTTCGACTCACTATTTAGCATAGGCAAGGAAATTTGGGACTTGGATTTGGAACTGTGATGAGATTCGTTGCAATGGCGTTGCAAATACGCCGCGGGGGGTGGGGTGAGGAGTGGGTTTGCATACCAAAGACGAAAGAATTTCTTTTTAGATTTATTATTATTATTTTTGTATTGTTTCGTGCCGTGCTCCTTGTTCTTTTTTTCGGTTTCGGTGTTCGTTTGCAAATTTGCATACAAATTGGCCATTGAGCCCGTGGGCGGCGGCCTCTTGGCGGCGACAATAGCCGTTTAATGGGGCCCATCCAATGCGATCGCAATTGATTCCATGGCAAATGCAAATCAAAACGTTGCACGCACTGAATTTTAATACAACACACAAACGCACACACACACACACACATATACGATTGTCATTCAATTTTTGACAGCCACGCTTGTGGCCCACAGCTCAAACTTTTACTCATAATTCTCTCTCTCTCACCCTTTCTCTATGTTTTTTTTGTAGTGGAAAAGCATGCAAAGCATCAGGAGCGACGCATTCTAAAAGCTATGCAGCCGGGCAATGTTTACATTGAGGAGAACAATGGAGGAGGAATCGGAGTTGGAGTGAAGCTGTAAAATTAATACTACATACATACATACATTTGTTGTTAACTACTTAAGTGTACGTTTACGTCATACATACATACTACTACACACACACACACGCGCAAGGCAAAAGTTTGAAAGCTGAGAAACAGAAAGGAAAAAAAAAGAAAATTCTATCATTTAATACTAAACAAGCGTACAAGTATATATATATTTGTTTGCCTAATATTTAATTTAAATGTTATGTTGACTTGTTTGTAATGCAAAAGGCACAGCAATAAATTACTAATACTATACAATTAATACAAAAACAAAAATGATGAAAAGTTATTTCACGAATTTAAATAAACTAATACCAAACTGTTTCTAAATGCGAAATTGTCAAATCGTTTTGTACATACAATAAAAAGAAAGTCTTTTATTATTATTATTATAATATATATATATATATTTTTTTTTTGAGTGAGCGTGAAAGGCGAGAGAAAAGTTACAAACTATGAATGCATTAATAATACTATATGATTAACAAATTTCTACTTAATGTAAATATATATTAGAACGATCGAACAAAATCGTGACGAACGTGTGGAACATAACCAAGCAATATTGTCAGCATATCAGCTACTATATGCTTTATCATATATTGTCTCGTGCATATTGTATATCATGCATACTATATCATATCGTTCATTCATAACCCTCCTCCACACACACACACACACGCACGATTATACGATTATACATACATATATATAGAGAGTATATTGAGAACATATTGAACGTGCACGTACACATACACATAAAAACATACATATAATTATGATAAAGTGCTTTTTTTGCAAAAAAATATTCATTTATTGAAGGATTATCGATATTTAATATTTCATAATTATTAAATCCCATACGAAAGAAAAAACAAAAACAAACAAACACAAAAAACATCGAAAATAAAACGAAACACATAAAAAAGTAAAATTTTAAAAGTCGAACAAGAAGTACATAAAAATGCAAAAACAAAAACCAAAAACACAAGAAGTAAATGAAAAACAGAATGAGAAATGTTTATAATTTTAAGTGCTATAAGTGTGCAACAATAAAAAGTTTTATAAATTAATTCACTTGAATTTTTGTTTTTTTTTTTTCTTTGTTTCATTGTGTGAAGTGAAGGCTTTCAAATGATTTGATTTCCTGCCTCCCCCCAACCCATCCATGCCACAATTTCAAAGCGTGGGGGAGGGGGATGAGTTGTGGAGAGTGTTTGTCGGCAGATCGACCCTGAAGATTGTATTATATTAAATCTTTCACTCGATATTTATGGCGTGTTGCTTTGAAATTCTCAACACGAATCGAACGTGTTTAATTATATCCCATTGAATCTAATGTATTTTGTTGGAAAATTTATGAACATTCAAACTGACGATTGACCTATAGCTATTGCTATCGCTATATCCATATACAACATGCATACGTAAATACGCATATAGTATATATATACAGTCTGTCAAGAAAGTGTTTTCGCGTGAAGAAAAATGTATGTTTTTTCACTTCCCGGCAAAAATATAACTGTAATATGGGTCTTAAAATTGTTTTGAAATTTTTTATGTATTATTTATTTATTTCTTAATAATATATTTAAACAAATTTGATAATTCATTAAAGAACAAAAAAGTTATAACAAAAACAAATTAACTCTAACTTAATTTGACTGTCAAGAAAGTGTTTTCGCGTCTACTTTTTGGTGGATTTTCGGTGTATAATTCGTATGAAATTCGTATGTACAGTTACTTTTAATTAAATTTAAAATGCTAAGATCCATAAAAGTCCAAATTTTTTTGGCCAGATCGCTTGCCAATGAAATGAAGAATGATTGTGGAATCACGATATCTCGAGAATGTGGCCTATATCCATTTTACGTACCTACCCTAAAAAAAAAGGCACCAGCAGTTGAAATCCCTTGAAAATTCAACGGCTGGTGCAGTTTTTTTTTAATTTTAAGACCCATATTACAGTTTTATTTCTGCCGGGAAGTAAAAAAACAAACATTTTTCTTCATGCGAAAACACTTCTTTGACAGACTGTACGTAAGATAATCAAATTTCACAAGAAAACAAGTTAAAATGTGCTCGCTAATGGACGATTATCAACATGGAAAATAATGAAAAAAAACCTTATACTAGGCATACCGAAGACTATATAATTTTTGATTCAATGCCAGCTTGTAGTATGTGTTCGTAGGATAAGTTATAGTTGTACATGTTTTCAAGATCGTTGAAACTGGAATAGTTTCTGTAAGGGTATACAAAAAAGCAAGCTGGCAAAAGCGAATGTCGCCAATATTGCTGCTGAATACAAGAAAAGACAGAAGGCAGATAGAGTGCAAGAGAGAAAGAGACGGGGTAATAGGGGAAATGGGAGCGCGCAAGGCAGGAAACGTCTTTCAATGGAAATGAAAACGAAAATGGAAATGTGCAGAAGCATATAAACATACATACATACATGTATGTACTATGTGGCTTACCCTACCTCCCCTCCCACACCGCCTCACCATCATCAACCACTTTAGTCGCAGTTGCTCTCGGTTGCTCGTGGGTGCCTTTTAGCATTTGAAAATTTGCATTTCTCATATTTGACGATTAACATTGAAAAATGGAAATGGCAAACGACAAACGCTTTTGAATTTATTAATGTTTTGCTGCTTTTGCGTGCAGTTGTTGCAGTTACACAATTAAATGCTTGTTAAGTCAACAACATTATTGCCATTGCTTATGTGTTGTTGTCGTTTGTTGTTTGTTGTTGTTGTTGTTGTTGGCACATCAAAGCGTGCGTTTTGGTTTGGCCAAGGCAAAAACAGAGAGAAAAAATAAAAAAAATGGCGACGCGACGACTGAATAACGCGCAAACATTTCTAATGAAAATCCCAAGACAACAACAACAACAACAAACGGCACCCATTTGTTTATTCCAAGCACGAGCCGTAAGACTTTCTTGTTTGTTGTAGATTTGCCAATGCTGCCTGCCCCCATGTCTTGACTGGCTAACAGAAATTAATTAGCTGCAACGTGGCATAAATTAGCAAAAATTATAAAGATAAGAAACAGCAGAGAAAAAAACAACCAACCTAAACCAGACGAATGAACATTGGCAGCTGGAACGTTTTAACTATTATGCTATAGATACTATATTAGCCACCTAACTGGCCGATCGGGCTATGCTAAAATCATCTGCAGTTAATAACTTATATCTGCATGGTCCATCACTTTTTTGGGTTATCGAGCTGAAACTTTGGTCAAGGTTTGACTTGCAGTTGCGATAATCACCCAAATCGGACCGCTATATCATATAGCTGCGATACAATTGCAACAACAAGTAGGCCTTGCAACTATGTATAATGTTTGCCAATTATAATTATAACAATTATATTTTGCATTAATTGTTCAAAAACTTAAAATGCATGTTTATAAAATAATAACTTAATAATCCTTAAAATGCAACTCAAGAGTTAAATTTTTTTAATTTATTCTCTTTAAAATAACCCAATTTTAGTTGTGTTTGATGGCAGGGAATTCGGGGCACGTGTTTCGAATACGATTGGAAGCTGCCAACTGGAAACTGGCAACTGGCAACTGGCAACATTGTCTGTCTTCAGCTGTGAGCTATTGTGGCACATGCCAAACTCATTTAGAGTATTTTTAACATGCGTACACGAAGCCGGCTGTCGGTTGCATTGTCACAGCTGCCACAAGATGAGAGGCTGCAACGACAACGACAACAACAACTGGAAGTTGGCTGCACTTGAAATTGATAAAAAAAAAGTCGAGCGTGGATCATACATAAAAAACAAAAAAAAACGCAGCGAAATGAAGTGAAGTGAAATAAAATGAGATGAGATGAGATGAGATGAAAGCGGAAGGAAGTGAACATGAGCCTGGGGCAATTGTAATGCTAGAAGCACTTGAAGCACCGAACAGCTGCTCCTCCGTTCCCGTACGCCGAGGAGGGGACATTGAGGACGTTGCCATTAATCCATTTCGTGTTGCTGCTGTTTCTAGTGGTACGTGATTGCCAGTTGATTAATGTATCAAACAAAACAAAAAAACAAAAAAATAGCGCCACGAATAGCGCCACGTTTTTGGCAATGAGCGTGGGCGTCCCTCATCGGTGGGTGGGCGTGTGTGGAGAGTGGGGCTTGCGGAGTAGGGTTTGGCAGTAGTGCTAGTTTAAAAGCTTCGAATTTCATTCACAAAACGCAAACGTAGCCGATCGCACGATCTCCATACAGAGCGAAAGGCAGCAATTGGAATGCGCCAGGCGTCCGTTTTTGGGCCTGCCAATTAGCCAGAGCCAATAGGGCACCAAAATTGGTTGGCCCAAAGCGTTTGATACACTTTGATTATCGCTTTTGGCTATACGATTTTGGACGTTGCGTTTCCGCTGGCCGAGAAACGAGCAAGCGACGGAAATGCGAGAATTGCAAAATGTGCCGACAATTTCTTAACTTTGTTTTTATCATTACGTTACAACAGCAGCAGCAACAACAACAACAACTACACACAACAAGCAACAACAACACAGTACAATAACAGAAGTCTATTTATAATTAAATGTACATGCATTTGTTTTTAAAACAACGGAAATTTGCAGACATACATATAAACATATGTGAGAAAGATCCCGAAACGGATGCTGCGCCAGGAAATGATCAACAAGAGTTTCCTGTGGTCAACCCTTATCATTGGATAGATGCCATTCGTATTAGATCCAAACGACTGCTCTGAGGCATTCAATCAATTAAAACAAATGCATATTGTTGAAGTTCTCATGCTGAAAAAGGAAATGGCTTGAAAAAAAATCATTATTGAGCTGACAAGACAACTCAAATTTATTATTCATTGAATATGTACATATTTTGGTTTGCAAATCTTTTATTGTGCAGCGAAAGAAATTGAAATTTGTAGTGCGAAATCTAACTATATTTTTTATATATTTTTAATTTATTCATTTATTTTATGTTTATAACTGAATGGAAAGTATTTATACTGATGTCAAAGATAGTTGCATAAAAAATACTTACTTTCTCAATGTTACTACAGGGAGCCAATGTTTAAATTATTTAACATGTACTTTAACCAATAATAAAGCTTACAAATGTTAAGCTTTAACTCAACAAGAACAAAAAGCTTAATCTGCTTTCAGAGTTTAGATTTTAAATGTTTACCACAAGGATTTCAGCCTTTGGTTTGTGTCTACGCTGAACTTTCTTCGTTAAGCGTTGTGGGTACGCAACGAAGTGTGTGTCTTCGCTATCATAGCAGAGACACTTAAAAGCGAAGCTCAGACTCAACGAAAGTAAAAAAAGTAGTATATTGAAATAGAGATATGTAGATGTTAGAGTCAATGTAGTTTTTGGATTTGCTTTTTATTTAGTTGTCGTTTTAAATGCATGCTTTTTAAAATCAAAAATGAGGTAGCAGCAAACTAGCATATTCAAATATATCTGCTCTTATTAAACTGACATGTTACCAGATTAAAATGGAAATCAATAACCAATCAATCAATATGTCTAGTCAACCTTAACGAATAGTTTATAAGCCAACAAAATACCGGCTTTTGTTACCATATTGTATTGAATCTAACAGTTATTGCTTTCTGTTGTTCGACCTGCCGGCACCCTGTCTGCCCTTATCTTTATTCTGTTGTTGTTGACGTCAGGTGGCAAAATTGGCGCGATTTCCGCCGCAAGTTTTGGGCAGACAAAACTACCATGACAAAGGCAACAATGGAAATGATGGCGACCAACTTGCTAAATCACCAAAAGCCGTATCTTTAGCATCTTAACGGCCAATTTAGCGTCGTGCAACAAAAAGAAGCACATTAAAGGCAACAACTAAGACAAAGGCAAATAAGATAATAATTCGAGGAATATAAAACAAACGAAATGTTGGAAAAACCCCTTCAGGAAAAGTCTTGGCAACGCCGTCTCACACTTTTCCCGGTCCAGCACCAGCCTCCTTTAGTGGCGGCAAAGCAAAGTAAATCAGAATAAAGAAGCTATCCGAAGCTTATACACTCTTTTACTTAAGCTGATTAGAAAAAGTCAAGAACTTCGATATCAATAAGTTTTTAATTATTGACTATTGTCAAAAAAAAAAACAAATATATACGATACCTTCAGTATGGATACTATAAATACTCTTTGGAAACAATAGACAACACTTCCTGCAAATAATACTGCATTTTCAGGTAATAAAATAATTTTCACTCGAAATTTATGGTAAAAATAAAACTCTACACAAAAAAAATCAACTTTCCGAAGTCATAGTTCTCTTAAAACTCAACCGATCATGAAAAAATTCCCGCCTTGTATCGCAGAGAAATGCGTAAATTGCCCAAAAAAAAAACTTTTGCGACACGTCGCTATTTCCCGTAAGTGCCTTAAAGCAGCGTTAGAAGTGAAGCTACGGGCCACACAGTTGTGTGACGAGGCAAGATGCCACTGCTGCTGCTGTAGCTGCTGGGCGTTTATCATTCGTTTGTTATTTAGCGAACCCTAGAGCCTCCACAAATAGAAGTCGCAGCAACAGCAACAGCTCTTTATTATCTGCTTTTCCCAACTCACTTTCAGAACGGCCATTCAGCGGCTTGCTTAATTTCGCGTGCCGTAACACACAATTACACCAAGAAAGCTCGTGCAACAGGTAAACATTAAGAGCATGCCTTTTACTTTAACTACAAATCCATAATTTAATGAAATTATGTACGCCATCAGTTTAAAACTTATTTATTTTATTAGTTTTAATGTAATCAGATATTTTGCGGTTTTTATTTTTGGTTGTTTTTGTAAGCCCTGAACCCATGAAATGCGTTAAAGTGGTTCAGTTTTCGATAGATTTTAATATACACATGAAATCAATAACAATAGCTCTTGAAATTATTAAACTTGGAAGCTGGACGGACAGACGGACATGGCTAAAGCGAATCGGCTGTTGATACTCATCAAGAATATATATACTTTATTGGGTTGGAGATGCTTCCTTCTGCCTGTTACATACTTTTGCACAAAACCATTTAACCCTTTTACCCATTTTTAATGCGTTCAGGATATAAAAAACCCTATCAGAAAAACAAGCGCATACTTTAAGTGCCAGGATCTATATGAAATTCAAAAATAATTCTATAGATTGAGACGCAACATTTAAAGTAAACAGCGGAGCTTTCATTAAGCTGTTGCCCTCACTGGCCCCTAAGACGATTAGCCAAATTGCGAAAATCAATGGGCAAATTGGGTGGTGCTCAGCGCTTAGGCCTCATTAGCTGCGTTTTTCTGCGGGCTGCGTTTTCGATTTCCATCAACGCCAAAATCTCGAAAACTGTGTCCGGTGTTGAACGGTGTTGATTTTCACACAACGCAGCGTGAAATTAGAAATCAACAACGTGTCCTTTCACATTCACATTGCCAGCTTGTCGATGTGTGTGAGAGAGAGAGTAAGGGTAATAGCAGGGTGTGCTTCAGGTGTTGTTGAGTTCTGAACAAATCAGTTTTGGCTGCAACTGCAACTCGCTGCGGTCAACGTCTGCCGTTGACAGAACAAATTAAAATATCCTGACGCCATGTCTGTCTGCCTCACTTTAGAATGTGGTTGTGTGCGTGTGTGTGTGTGTGTGTGTGTTTGTGTGGTGGGCTGTGCTTCAGTTAATGACCAATTTGCCAGGCCCAGTCAAAAACTCCACTCCAGTTCACTCCACTTGTGTCAATCCCAGCAGCTGTCGCAATTCGCGTTTCGGATTTTGGTAACAATGTCGCATTTATCAGACTCAGACTTCTGTGCGATAAATCTTAAAGTTACGAAAATTGGCAACCAAACAAAATGCGGGCCTGATAAGCAACAACAAAAACAACAACAAGACAAACAACAGTCAAAGGACTCTGGCTAAGTGGCAACAATAACAAAGATCCGCTTGGAGAATTACAACATGTCGCTGTTTGGAGACGAAATTTGAATAAATTTCAAATTCGTGAGGCTCCGCCACAAAAAAAAGTTTACTCTCAGCTACAATTAACTTTTAAGTATAGCATTTTACAGATACCGCAGATAACTGTTGTCGAGATATACATGAGCACACGGCCAGAGGACAACTCACTACCTCGACATAACATTCCCCTCCTCCCATGAGTCAAGTAAGTCCATGTTCTACGCATGCCGAGGGGGTTGGCAGTTTGAAAATAATTTCATGCAATTTATCATGTCACCAGAGCCGAGCCGCATTCAACCACAAGACCAATGGTAATAACATCGAATTATGTATACACTTTTTTTTTCTAACTTATTGTAATTGATTGTTGAAATAAAAAGTTATTTAATGTTGTTAAGAAAATTGTTTTAGTATAGTATTATAACGACATCTGATTATTATTATTTTGTATTATTTTGTTTTCCATTCATACCTGCCTATTCACCCTTGCCCTTGGGCGAACAGTGTATGTGAAGGAACAAAAGTGCGTGCGATTTCCGCATCCGCATCCGTTTTTCTTTGGCAACCATAACGAATTTTTGCATAAATACAAAATATGAATACAATGCCTACAAACACTGTGACTGCTGCTGCTGCTGCTTTTGTTGTTGTTGTTGTTAATAGCCAATCATTTATCTAGCTTAATGAAATTTGCGAGAAATCCAATATATGTATGTGTGTGTGTATGGAGCGCAGCATGTTCAACATTTATGGACCCGTTATTAGCCGCTGCTTTGATGATTCCTTCAAGCCTTGAACACTATCTTGAACCTCTGTCCTGTCCTGTCAATGTGAATGTCAGCGTCACGTGGCGCCGAATCGCAACAATTCCCATTCTTAGCTTCAACTTTTACGCCATTCTACTCTATTGTATTCTTTCATTCTTCAACCCCCTGGCCAAGCGCGCGTCACGTGCGCAATTAAATTGACGCATTCTTGACGGATTCGCTTTGAGGTATTCTTGACTTCTGCTAAAGAGCAACAAGGGAATTGACGATTAGAATGGCCAGCCACTTGGGCAGCCAACGTTGCGTTGCGTTGCGTTGACATCATTAATCACATGAAAATTGTATTCGTTGTGCAACTCTTCAAAGGAGCATTTCAAATTGTTTCCCATTTGTGGTTTGCCCAAAGTTTCCTTTTACCTTTTGCGGTAACAATGTCTCAAGACAAAACAAAAATTATTAGCATAATTTTGAAAACATGGCAACACAGATTACATTCAGCAACAATTTAAAGAGAATTTTTTTCTTTTTGGTTAGGGAAAGCTGTACAAACTTTAGAATATATAACTTTAATATTGTATAGTGTAAAAAAAAACAAAATAACTTATTTATAAAATTGGCTAAGATCAATTTATTTTACCATGCATTCAGAGAGATTTTAATACCATAATACTACCGATAAAATCCAAAGAAATCGTAATGCAAACGTTGCGTTTGTCTGACGTAAAGGTTTAAGCATTCTATATTTATTTATATATTGTTATACCTCATACATCGATTAGCGGCTCAACATTTATTTGAACTATCGATTAGCGAGAATCACAAATTTTCGCAAGTCATACGTCAAAATATTAGATGTGTTGACATTCGTTTTCGCTTAAAGTTGGCTTTGCCTAAATGGAAAAGATGAACATTTGAGTTGAAGTGAAAATAAAAAAAGTTCGTAACATTTTTTCGAAAACTAAAAAATTACGCAGAAATTCAAAGTAGCAGAGAAGAATAATAAAAGTGAATCAACGTTCAACAACAAATTTGGGTAAGTTTTAGGTTTTCTTTTTTTTGCACAACGTAAAATGTTGTCAATGGAATTCTAATGTTGTAGTTGTTGTACCCCAAGCAAACATTTTAGGCCTACGCGTAACTAAACATTTCGATTTAGCGGCGGTTGACCTCAACGAGGATGACTGTGTCTGTGTGTGTGTGTGTGTGAATGTGTTTGTGTGTGAAGGCATTTTGGTTTCAGCCACAAAACACAAAAACCGCTTAACATTAGGCGGCGGCGGCGGAGAAGCCGTTTAAATGACATTTTGCGGCGTTTAACCAAGTTTGGCAGCAAATGTGAAATGGTTGCATTGTTTTGTTGGCTAAATAAATTTTCGCGGCAAAGCCCTTTCCGCCACAACCACACCTACCCCCGGCCATGTCGGCCATGGCGTTATTCCAACAAACATTTACGAAAATGTTCCAAATGGCGCAATTGGCAATCGACGCCACAAATCGCATTTTAAGCCTGGCGTGCGATTAGTTTAATTGCCAACGGTTAGGTGCGAGGTGCGAGATGCGTTGCAAGAGAGGAGAGAGGGAGGTGGCGTGGTAGCGATGCAACAGGACACTGCATATACATACATTTGCATACATTTGTGCGGCCAAAAGCTTGCGCTCCCTTAATGTGAAAATAAGGATTAACCAATGAAATTTATAAATGCGCCAGCTCCAACTGCAACAGTTCTCCATCCTGCTCTCTCTCTCTTCCTCTCTCGCTGTGTACTGTGTGTGTGTGTTTGCGAAAATTGAGTGCATAAATTGGCCGCATCTCTGTGTGTGTGTGTGTGTGTGTGTGTGTGTCTGTGTCGCATCGCCCGACAGGGCAATCTATTTTGGATTAAATCAAATCGAAATAAACGATTTTTAATGGCCAGCACGCAGCTCCTGGTGCAGCATCTGACTCCAACTCCAACTCCAAAAAAGCTACACACACATATATATATATATATATACGCATTCTGTTGCGAGTCCGGTCACAGTGGCAAAAACGAGGTCATTAATTATTTCTTCAAAAGCAAAAGATAAGCCGGAGCAGCGCGACCGAGCGACCCTGTCGGCCGGCTGGCCGGCAAATTAACCCCCTCGACTCGCATCCTTTTTGGCGTTTTGTGTCATTAGCTTAAAAACCGAAACCAGAAAAGGACTCAGGACAATGGTCAGCATTGCCTTGGCCCCAGCTTACACACACACAGACCGACACACACAGACAATACACGCGTGTCCTGGGCAACTGTTGTTGTTTTGTGGAAAACCAGCGACATCAGCTCCGGCCGCATGTGCCACAAAGATTAATTAATCTTTAAGGACTCATTTGTGCTCCTGCTGTTTTTGCTGCTGCTGCTGCTGCCAGCTTCACTCATTAGGCATTTAGACATTTAGACATTTGCATGTGCAGGCGACACCAACATGAATTTATGGCTCAGGACTCGCCCCTTGGCATGGGCCTCCTCAACCTTCTACACTCCGGTCTCGTCTGTAGTTAAGCTTTCTGGCATGTTATAATAGTGTCAGTATCGGTTAAATCCACAACATATATAAAGTTTCAATCAAGCTTACCCAATATTCCAATCGAAGTTTTGGTCCTTACCTTTTTTGTTCTCATATAAAATTAGTATTTGTCTTTATTTTCTTTTCACCCTCATCAGCCATGATTTTAGTCTGAAGATTTTATTTAGTATTTGTCAAGCTTTCTGTGTCCAGTTTCATGGAGCGTCGCCGCTAGGCATTTATTTTGATTATCAATTGACATTAATTTCTATTTGTTGGTTTCTTATCGTAAGCCGCATCGTCATCATCAGCATCAACAACATCATCAACATCCTTATCATCATCAGCACTGTGGGTTTTGATGGGATTCTCGTGACCTCGTAAATGACCAGCTCAGCTTATGCCCCATATATGTACGTGTATATAAAACTAAGCCATAGTAAAGATTTAGCTACATTTGCTGTGGCATGCCACATCGGAGGCAAACAGCCAAATCGCACCATGACAACACAGCTATTCCTTAAATGCCCTCGTCAATCCACCCCGCAAATCCACCAGCAGACCAGCAGTCAAAGTTTTGTGTCGCTTGTTTCATCTGTAAAATATTTACGGCTTATTATTTTCGCAGGTTAATGTCTTTGTATGTATGTGTGTGTGTGTGTGACATTTAGTTGAGAGCAAAAGTTATCGCAGTTATCCTTTGATGCCTGAACAACGTTTTCCGTTAATTTATTAGCTTGCATACGTGAATTATTGTCGTCTAGAGTTTTCAAACTCTTTGACATTGATTGGCAACTGGGAATTGCCATTGCTAGCGGGGCCAAAAATACCAACTGTAAATCTGTCTCTGTTTGAATGGAATGTTTTCATACCCAACATTGTTGAGCATCTTAAAATCTTCAAATATTTTACTTATTTACAAAAACCAAATGCGTTTTTAATGTTCTCTGTCTTATCCACTGTTGATTTGCCCGTACAAGACCAGTCACAATAAATTGCACTCATTTCGTTGAATTTGCAAGCTTTTGATCAACAACCCAACATTGCGTGTATAATACCAATAGAAGCTTAAAAAGACACATCTGATACCATTGAATCTTCGCTCGGCAATCTCCACTGCAAATTTTAATTGCACAAGAGCTATTAATTATTTATTTTATTATTACATCTCATGTTTCATTTTTAGAGATGTCTTGTTTGTACGCTTCTTATCGATAAGTTGTCGCAGGGCTTCAATAAAAATCACTGTTAAAACACTTAAGCGCCACTGTTATGCAATCTTCGAGTATGTAAATATTATGTAAATTAACATAATCAACTGTAATCTTCCTCTTTTTTTGGCAATCACAATTACAAATTACAACAAATAAAAAGCGCTAACTACTTACAAATTCTAGCATTTACCACAAAAGTTTTCGTTGATTCAACGTTTTGGTCGTTAACTACTGTTTAAAGATTGCATAAATACCATAAAGAAAAGGATTTCCACTTCCTAAACATAGTTACATACGAAGGAAGCTTAAATATATCGTGAACACTTAAATATTATAAAGAAAGAGATCGCTGTTATGCTTGTATGTGTGTGTGTGCTTTACTTCTAACAGACGCCGCGTTTTCTGTGTTTATGTTTATATTTTATTGCATTTAGTAAGCAAAAAAAAAGAAGAAAAGCACAGCTTCCATTACATGCGAAGCGAAGCCGCGATTAAAAGAAACACTAGTGTAATTTCTGTTATTGCTGTTTTTTTTTATTATTATTTTTGCACTACGCCACTTACAGGTCTATGAAGTAGGCGCTGTAACTGTACTTAGCATTAAAGCATCGAATTAAAATCAGTTTTACAAACTATCTTGACAAGAAAACAACGAGAAAATACAAAAAAGTAGCGAAACCAAAAATAAAACCATTAAAGAACTCGTCAGGTGAGTGCATTAAGCCCAAACGATCGTTAAATTGGCAAACATCTTTGTATGTGTGTGTGGTTTTCTTTTCTACTCGTTGCTATTGGGCGTTTTCTCTTTATGGGCAAACTTTGGGCATAAAAATGCGGGAAGCTTAGAGATAATGATGCGCTAGGTGGCTGACAACTAAGACAGTGCCACGAAAAGGAGTTGCACCGTTAAAATGATTAATGATGTGTGTGTGGCATAGATGTTAACGCCTCAACACACACACACACACGCACCAGCACCAGCACACATAGTACAAAATCGTAAGTTGTTGCGACAGATGTTGTCATAAATAAAAAACCAGCTAACGGAAGCGGAAGAGGCAGCTGAAGACGCTTCCCCTACGCGTGTTAAGTCGCACGAAGGCAACATGTAAATAAACACACTCGCATTCCCCCACACACCACTTACACACACACACTCGCATACATACATGCGAGCACAACACACGCACTCTGATTTATGCATATGCGTATGCGGGCAGAAGTTGTAGGCGTAGTCTGCTTGGGCCACATTAATGTCAAATCAGCCGCATAAATTGCCTAAAACGCTCAATTTATTTAACGAAGCATACCTTATTTTTTCTTGTTGCTGGTGGGGGTTTGGGCGTGTCCACGGGGCGTATGCGCGACAAGTGTATTCCGTTAGTTCATAAATGTCGCAATCATTCGGGCAAGGCCAAAGCCAAAGCCAAAGACTTGTGCCATTGTGTATGAATTGGCTCATTGCATATTTAAGCAAACGCCACATTCGACGCCTTTTACGTTGCATGTGGGGCATGCGAATCCCTTTTTTCGTTTATTATGCGCATCGAGTGGCAATTGTTCACAATTCCAAAAATGCCAACAACAGCAACAGCTTCAGCAACCGATTGCCAAACGGGCAACTGCCAACTGACAATTGGCAATTGCTTAGGAAGTCGTCATCAATCGACTCGCTACTAGTTGAGGAGAGGAGGAAGATCAGGGAAACAGCAGGCAAAAGCAATCAGAACCGTGTTATAGACAGATATACATATCCCAGCCGACAAAGACTCATAAAATTTTTAAAACGTTTTATGTGTGTGTTTTTGCTTGTGTTTTTGAAGTGTTGAGTCGACTTAACAAATACACAATGCAAAAGTGTTTTTATTGAGAGGTTTCAGCTGATCGATTAAACCATTGTAAAAGAAAAAGAATGAAAGATTATAAATCGAACTTTTGTGTACCCTAAACAAAAATTACTGCAACTATTTTCTGTTCATTGAAACTGTTTATATTTGTTCGTTTTATAAATTAACAAGTAAGAAGTAAGTCGAGAAATCCCGACTAGAAGACACCCTGAACCCTAAACCCCTGAACCCTTCCAAATCCGGAGTCTAGCTCATATAGACTCTGAGATCGACATGATCAAGAATGTATAAACTTAATAGGGTTGGAGATGCTTCCTTCTGCCTTTCACATACTTTTGCACAAAACCATTTAACCCTTTTTACCCATTTTTAATGGGTTCGGAGTATAAACAGTATTGAAAGGGTTCTTAAATGATTTTATATCTTGATTTATATTTCAAGAAGATTAGTGAACAATGGTTAAGATTCTCTATTTTAAAGAGTATCTCACTAGTCATATATTGTTTTGTTTGCCGGTTGTTCTCATTGTTATGCAATTGCGCTACAGTCGTGACGTGCTGGACTCTTCGTGCTGCATGTGTGTGTGTGTGTGTGTAAACATACATACGTATATACTACATTGATATGCGTGTGTAGGTGTCAAGGGTATTGTCCTTGCCCAGGCAATCTTTCCATCCTGCCATTCAGCCGTTTCATCCAGCTATCCTGCCATTCGCCGTCTCACGAACATGAGCGCTCGTTAAACGGATGAGTTAAAAGTCAAAAGCCCTAAAGGATTTTATTTGAATTGCGGTCTGCGCCAGCGTTCGACGTTCGCAACCAGCGCACCCAGCCTCTCTCCCTCGGATCTCGCACCATTCCCTCACACCCTGGCTACAACCCCCAAACCCAGGGACCGTGTTGTGTGCCATGTTTTATTTAAAGTTTATCTACGCTGCCTTTTTTTCCACTTCCTCAGCCACTTGCCGCTAATTTCGCGCCAAGGCTGCGGCAAAAAATATGCACCACATAAAATGTGGAAAAATATTTTGGCGCAAGACAAAAAACACCAACAACAGCACAAAAGGGTTTTTTTTTGGATCCTTTGGCTCTTGTTGTATTTGTCGGCACGTCGCATTTCAAAGCCGTGTTGAAAAATATTTGAAATAATTGCATAAATGTTGCTGGCCTTGTGGATGCGAGAATTTTTTTTTGTGTGTGTGAAGCTTGCGTCTTTAAAAGCGCAATAAACCAGCTAGCCAGGCTTTGGCATATACGGTTATAGAAGCTGGTTTCCTTCAATATGCGAGGCACGTATGGTGCAGTTAAAAGGTTTTTTGTTTTTTAAACCGGTACAATCACGTCTCATATAACACATATCCAAGAAATTTTAAAGCAGGCTTAGCTTTTTTTGTTCCACCTTAACCTTTTGGCAACATTTTACAAATCTTAGACGAACAGATAAAAAAATTTTGAATACCTTCAAAATTTTCAATATATTTAATACATTTTTTCCGCAGTTTTCAAATTTAAAGTTGAAGACTTTGGACTTTGTACATTTGCAGTTACGAATACGGATCGTCAATCTCACTTAGTTTCATAGGTCTTTTAGGTCTTTATTTGGAAAAGGTTCTCATTCTGAGGCAACTTTAGAGCATGCCTGATCCGTCCATTGGCGCTTCGTCGCCCAACTGGGCAACTCTAGCCTCAAATGAACCAGTACGCATTTTAGGTAAGCAATCAACATATACACCATTAACATCAGTTCTTACGAATACCGTTTTTTTTAATTTTTAATTAAATAGCTAATGAGCAACCGGAACCAACTCAGGCCCAATCGCTTCCGACTGGTCGCATGTCGCCATATGCGCCTGTTTTCCAGCCCGTTGGCTCCTATGCAGCCGAGCTGTTGGCCCAGGAACAAGCGGAACAGCTTAATCCGCAATGGCAGTTACCGTCACTTCGTCCCATAGAGCCCGACATTGAGAGCTATGTTGAGCAGTCTTCATCTCAGGGACCACATCATCACATGCGACCGCCCGAGCATCCCATGCATCTCGTTTTTGCTGATTCAAACCACAGGCCACGAATGGAACCAGCTCGTCGTCCGGGCAACAATCCCAATGAACTAGAAGGTTTTCGTCTTGAGCCCCCCTATCGTATGTGTTGGTCGGAGATTGAACAGCGCTTTGTACCAGTTCCGGTACCGCATCCAATGCCGCCACATACGCAGTACCAAATGGAACATGTGCCGGCTCAAGTAGCCCGAGATCGTCTGAGCCAGGAGAATGCGGAGGAGCGACACTTTTTTGATCGACAGCAGCAGCAGCAGCAAGTTCCAACAAATTTCCATGAATTGGCGCCTGACAGAGAACCCCTGAGGCGGGTATCGGTTGAACTACAATCAGAACCGCAACACCCAACAGAATTTCATCCCACAGGTTCTTGCAACGATCTGGGACAAGAGGCTGCAACGGGCGACCATCAGATGGCACAGTCAGACGGTAAATATTGGCAAAACATCTCACGGCAGCAGCATCATCAGCAGCAGCAATTGCGGCATCAACATTATCAGCAGCAGCAACTTTTGAATCAGCAGCAGCTGCAGCACAAGCAACAGCAGATGAGACATCAGTTCAAACAGGAGCGACAGCAACATGAGCAGCTATTGCAACAACAGCAACAGCAGGAGCACCAGCAGCAGCAGCAAATGCAACTTGAACAGCAGCATTACCAGCAGCAGCATTACCAGCAGCAGCAGCTGGAGCATCATCTGCAACAGCAGCAGCAGCAATTGCATCAACAGCATTATCAGCAGCAGCAAATGCAGCAGCAACACTACCAACAGCAGCAGCATAATCAGGAGGAGCAGCATCATCAGTACCAAAAGCAAATGCAGCAACAGCAAATGCATCAACAACAACAGCGTCATCATCATCATCAGCAGCAGCAAATGCACATGCAGCAGCAAATGCACATGCAGCAGCAACAACAGCCGCGTTATCAGCCGCCAATTTTTCGACCACCGATCCTTCAGCCGCCAACTCCGCAACAGCACCAGCGCTATCAGTATCAGCAGCAGCAAGAGAATCTAATGCATCAGCGTCAACAACATCAGATGCAGCAGCATCATCTTCACCAACAGCAATTGCAGCATCTTCAGCAACAGCAGCAATTGCAGTTCAAGCATCAACGACAACAACAGTCACCACAGCTGCCAACTCCAGCCTCGTCGCAACCAGCATCTTTCAACCTTGACTACCAGCGCGACATGCAACATCCACAGGCCGAAGGTGCTGCATGGCATCAAATGCATAATGATATAGAGTCTCCAAACGCCCTTTCACAAGCAGATTCCGAATGGAGTGACATGGACGATTGGATTGTTATAGATCAACTAATTGCTGATCATATAGAAGAGCAACAAGATCATCATCAACATGACTCAAACCAGAAGCAGCAGCTGCCGCCAGTACCAATGCCGCCAGTATCAATGCCGCCAGTATCACTGCCGCCGGTATCAATACCGCCAGTATCAATGGCACGCGAAAATAGGCAAGAAAGAGAGCAGCAGCAGCCGCAGTTTTTACGGATGGATCTGAGAGAGCAGAACATAGCAGTATCAATGCCGCCAGTATCAATGGCCCGCGAAAATAGGCAAGAAAGAGAGCAGCAGCAGCCGCAGTTTCTTCGGATGGATCTGCAAGAGCAGAACATATCAGCTGGTGTACAAGAAATGATGCTACCTGAGGAACAGTATTTCGGTCAGCAGCATGGTCAAACGGCACCACTGCCAAAAAACGAGCCACATGACAGTGCTGACAGTGCATCACATCCGTCAACTCATAAGGAACCATCACGCCACGAATGGTGGAAGGAAATGCAGAAAAACTTTGGTGCAGTTGCACAACCAACGCCACAAGAACTTGCACAAGGTATGGGACTTCAGATATCAATACCACAGCTACCAGGACCTTCAGACGCAAGATCTGCTTCACCGATGCCCGACAGATGGTCGAAAATGGAACAAGCGCCAATTGTGCCACAGCCAGCATTGAAGTTGTTTCAAGACAATGACTGGCCAGAATTGAAACACAAAAATGCACGAAAAGCAGGCCGTGGTGTTGCACAACAGCTGTCAGTAGTGACAGAGACGCCAATTAACAAATGTTGGTCAGAAGCATCACCAAATCACGATGAATCAGTGGAACATAAAGAAGGTCAGCTACCAGTGAATTTCTTTCAAGAGCATGATTGGCCGGAGTTGAAACAAAAATATGGATCAAAATCACCGTTTCAGACAGTACGTTCGCACAGTGAGTGGAAACCAGCTCAGACTTCACCTGCACAGGGCACATGTTGGCAAGAAATGCAGCAGAATATTACGTCAGCTGCATCACCAAATACCGGAGAATCAGTTCAACTAATAAAAGAACCGGTCTTAGAATGTGCTCCTGCACAGCCTCCCGTTCTACCACTATCGGAAAACGAATGGCCCGAATTGAAGCAAAGAGCAAACAATTGGAGACCGAAACAGGAGCGAAAAGGTGTTCAAAATGCACCACAGCTACCAGCTCAGGCAGTTACTTCACACAGCGAGTGTTGGCCACCAGTTCAGGAAAATGCTACAACAGTTCCAATCGTTTCGCCACAGCCAATACCAAATTGGTTTTCCGAGAATGATTGGCCAGAGCTTAGGCAGAAGGGTGCACCAAAGCCACACTCTCATAAGGTACCTATTAAAATTTCTAATGCAGTTGCACCACCAATTACAGAGGAAGTTAAGCAACAGGTTGCAGAATGTTCGTCTGCACAGCCGGCGAAACCGAATGAACAAAAACCTAGTCCACCAAAGCCAAAGACTGAGCGAAAAGCAAACGCTCCACAGCCAGCGACTGAACAGAAGACTTCTGCAGCAACTTTATCACATCCATTAAAATTTGTATTGCAGATGACCGATAGTGCTGCTACTCCGCAGCCAGAAGTGCAGCCAGCAGTACCATCTCTACCCAAAGATTCGGCAGAGACAGAGCGACCGGCCGCTTCTGGTGCACCGGAGCCTTCAGCACATGAAGGACCAGCTGACCAGAACGATACAAAACAGCAGAAACCGCCAACGGAGCACCGTCGTGAATGGTGGCAAGCGGATGTTTTCACACCGCAGAAGCATGGACAAAATCAGCGCGAAGTTGTGTTACCACCCGAATGGACTCCGTATTCCTATGGTTCGATTTCAGCCGTGGACATCCCAGCCGCATTGTCAAATACCGCAGACGATGGGCTAGATCAGAACGATGAGGCGCAAAGCTCTGGCATACCTAAAACGACGGCAAGCTTCAACAAATCCAAGATGCCGTCTTCTGAATCAGAAATCGGAGCAGAGTTTCCAACCTTTCGGGAATTTGCCAGCCAATTGAATGACTGCAACCTGTCTAGCCCGGAATACCTAGGCACATTAAGAAATCTTTTGGTACGTGCTCACAATCTTTTGCTGCCTCTATTGAGTGGTCGTTTTTCCAACATGACACCTGTTCAGATGGCCGCCTACACCACTGGCATATTGGAAGTACCGCCACTCCATCCGAGTCTTTTTTTGCCATCAGTAAGTTTCTACTATAATGAATCTTTGTTTTTAATGAAGTTCCCGTTTATTCTCGTGCAGAATATGGAGCCTTGCGATCCGCAAAACCTGTCTCCTGAGGATCTGGCGCGTATGCATGTGTGTCTATTCGGTGGTTCAGGCTTAGCTTTCGATGTGCCAACGTCAAATACAAATCCTTATGATACACAATCACAAGCACCGGAACGGATTGATGCATGCACACAGACCGATTATCTTTGCTGGTGCATGTATATGAACAGGTATCCGCCTCCGCCACTGCCGTCATCCTCACCTTTGTTTGTACCTCAATATTCTCCTTCAAACGAATCGGGCACCTCACTGCCCTTAGAATATATGTACAGACCCATGGGTGAGTTAGCTGATCTTATGCACATGAATAGAAAGAACTTATGATACTTGCTTCCAGGGCCCCGGTATCACTCTCATCATTTTAGGCGTCACAATCAGACCGGTCGCTTTGGCTATAATGGGCGATCGCGTCATGGATCGAGACAGATGTGCGAGGAGAGTACCGAAGGTCGCGGCTATAACACGGATCAAACACAACAGCAACCGTCTAGCAATATATCCTCGCATCAGTCACAACAGTCGCCACAGTCGCCGCAGACGCCACAGTCACCACAGGCGCCACAATTGCAAGAGTCACCTTTGTCAATACTTCAGTTACTGAAAGAAATCCGACAACGCAAGCAGGAGTTCATCGATCAACCATCTAGCATAACGTCTAGCGTCGAGTTAAGCTTGCCCTCAATTCAGTCGGGGGAGCGTAGCTACCAAAGTTCGTCTGCTACATATCCCATTTCACCTCACAGCTCGTCGATCCACAGCATCAGCAGCGGAGACAGTAAGCACTGTGGTAACAATGGCGTCGCTTTCAATCAGTTCGAAAATAACAATATCGATCAGGAAGTTCGGTACACGGATGAGCAGCGTTACCGCGGCTCGATTAGCTCTTACGGAAGTCAACAAAATTACAACAACAATTCGAGCTCTCAGTCTTCACCGGTATTGAGCAACATATTTTCGACGCCGACGGGCCCCGTAATGCCCTCATTGCCTCGCGTCTACTTTTCACGTGCGTACGGCAGAAACAGCGATAATAATCGACCCGTGATCTTTGATATGAATTCTAGCGACAGTCCAACTTCAAATTTTGCAGAGCTGTTGCCCAACATCAATATTGGTGTGACTATGCTAAACAATTTAGCACGCGAATCGAGAGCCGCATCTAGGTTGAATGGAAATAGCGGAAGCAGCAATACGAATGAACCTGTATCTCCCATAATGCCACAAACGGGCGTACAGAACATCGATATGCTATCATCTCATTCTTCACCAATGATCTCGAATGGAAGCTCCTCGATTAGTTTGTCAATGAACAATTGCACTATGGATTATCAAGCCAACGACAATCAAGCTGAAAACTATACAAATACTGATGATGATCATGAGAGGGCATACAGTCCGGGACACCTTAATGGTAATGAGAATAAATCATCAGACTAGCTCAGATCAATGCAATCAAGCAGTTTGACAAATTTAAAAAAAAAAAACAACAAACACAAATTTCACTGCACAATTAAAAAATGTTGCGATTCAATGGATAATCATCATTGAACCAAAGCATAACACAAAAATCATAATCACATAAAACACAAGGAATCAATACATCGATCTTACTTAGTTAATTTTTATGTATTTGATAACACTAGTTTGATACTTTAAGGGTAACGAAAAACGCCTAAAATGAATGCCAAGTTTCATGAAATGATATTCATATCATATGTAAAACGCAAATCATATGTTTTTCTACCCACAGCAAACTATTCTCACTTTCTACAATCAATCTGTATTGTTTACACATAATACACATATATACACAAACATACACACAAAAAAAGCAAATAATTATTAAAAAGAAGAAATGTATCGTTTATCTTTTATTCCACAACTAGCCACGAAAGTAAACACCAGGGATAAAGGCACCACAGACAGCAACCCTAAATTTCATAGAGAGTTATGCCTTATACCATTTAATAGGCTTTTTATATTCATATAACGATGTGTAAATTTCAAATCGCTGCATTATGTTTAAATTTTTTACGTTTTACGCGAAACCGAACGTAACGAAACGAATCGAAAAGCGTAACAAAACTTGGCTTTTGCCCAAGTGGCCAGAACTGTGCAACATGAAACTCAACTCAAGTTGCAAGGGTGACCTAAGGAGTTTGTGTGTGTGTGTTGGTGTAGCTGGGGAGCCTTTGCGCAATTGTGAACCCTTTGAACTCGAAGCGTGTGAGTTGCAATGCAAAGTTAAACGCCTTCAAGCTGAAATAATCGGGCTAATCTTTTACGCTGCTTGCATTTTAAAGCGCTTACATTTTTTGTTTTAACTGGCAGGGTGAGCAGAGGAGAGGAGAGGGGGAGGGAAAGGGTTAGCCAGTTAACATTTTGCATGCATGCTTGCGCTAGCTAGCGTCTGCTGCCCCCCTTGCCACACTCTTCTCTCTCACAGATGTGTGTGCTTTGGATTTTTATTTATAATTTCCTTTTTTTTTTGCTTCAAATTGCAATTAAATGCGTCGCGCAAAGACAAATAAAAATATTTGCAGGTAAACAATTTAAAAGCAAATAAAAAATTGCATTTTAATCAGCTTGAAATCAGACGAAACATTTTTAAAGAGCCACAATCAGACTTACCTAGTAAATAAAGATATTTATTTATAAATAATAAATAAAATAAGGAAAGATATTTCGCTTGATTTCAAATAGCTTTTAATTTTACTTTAAAATTTTCTCGAACTCAAAATGCCAAAACAAAGATTTAAAAAAGAAATTTGTTATTTGTCTAAAACATTAATTTATTTTTAATGCATTTTTGTTTGTTTTTTTCAAACTATTTTTATTGCTTGTATTTACTAACGTTGTATTTAAATACTTAAAACATGCATACTATTATTTTTGAATTAACAATTACTACCTGAAGTAAGTGTTCTTATACATTTGTGGCATTTAACAGAGCTTTACTGTTGTGTGTGATTTTTTTTTGTAATTTGTAGTTTTTTTTATTTTATTTACGTAGTTCTTGTTCATTCGAGTATTTATTTTTATTGCGGGCTATAGTTTGACCAGAAAATTAACGCCTGCATGACCAAACGGGAAATGCATTGAATGCAACCACATTGCTACATTTTTAATCTACAATTAACCACAACTGTTTGGCGGGACTGTGCGTGGTGGGGTTAAGTAGCATTTGTTGGAATTGCCGCATTCAGTGGACCGACCCAACTCCAATATCAATATTGATTCTATTAATTATAAAAACATTAAGTGCCAGCCAACAAATGTAATTAAACGCATTAAAACAATTGCAATGTGCGAGTAATGTCGTTCAAATGCAGCTCGGACAGCGTTTCTGGTGTCCTGCTCCTGGTGCTAGAGTTCAGGTTCGGGTTGTCGGGTTCAGGCCACGTTGCTGATGCGCGCCGATAAGCACGTTTTCAATTCGCATTTGCAGGTGGACAGCAACCAGCATAAAGGTAAAGGAGGGGTGGATGCTGGAGGAGTAGGATGCGGACGGGGACGGGCTTGCAACATTGGACGCTGCATTGGTGCTGGATTTGTGTGGCCATTTGGTTATTGGAGAGGATTGTCGCACATTAATGACGAAATTATTGTTTCAATTGCTTTCAACTGTTGTCAATGCAAATTTTATGCAAATATTTTTCGGCGGCATCGGACTCTTAAATGCCATTATGGCCAATAAGTCAATAATTATTGCATGCCAGCCATTATTGTTGTTGTTATTGTTGCAAGCGACAGAGTGAAAGGCCCTCCCCCACCACCACACCACACCGCATCGCACCGCATCGCACCGCACCGCACCGCACACAATATGGCCAATTCCCCAAATAGGCGTTAATTACTTTTATCTGCGCATTGTCACACTACAAAATCGGCAACAGCAACAACAATAAAAACAACAACAGTTGTTTATGTTTGCTCGCTTTTTGGTCAAATTCAATTATTAATTTAACACTGTATTGTTTTTTCGTGCATAAATCAAATTTTTCAATTGTTATGTTAAATATTTAAAGATTTTTTTGTTTAACAATTTATTAGCTAACTAATGATTTAAACAAACTTTTCGCATTCAAAACAAATTTTAGCTAATACAATTTTTATTATATTTTATTTTAAATTTCTTTACGGAACATCAACAATTTACATGTCATGCCGAAAAGTAGGCAATGCTTATTTAAATATACACATTCAAGAACCCAAAAGCAGTCACAGCTCCTGATGATGGGTATGGAAGTTGCACAGGACTATACTCATAAGCTGTTGCTTATTGCTGTTGCTTCACCTCCCACTGCCCTCGATCCAAATAAGGTACACGCCTCGTCAAGCTTAGGGGTCGTATAATATAATTAATGCTATGAATTACTTGAGCTCCATACTAAGCCAAATTCAGTGCACACACAAGCATCCAATCTAAGAGTGTTGGTGTTAAATGGGGATACCGAGGGTCAGCAATGGGGATCCCTGTTTTTTTGGTTGTTGGTTCTTGTTGTTTTTGTTGTTGTTGTTGCTGTTGCTGGGTGAACTCCAACACGTTGCTGCTTGGTCGGTCAGCCACATGCACTTAATTGCTTTATGAGGCGGTCAGTCGCTTGTTATGGACTTCAATTTGATTTTGCGCGAATGCTCCAACACGAGCAAGCGGTCCAAGGAACCAAGGGAGGAAGGTCATACTTGTGTGTGTGTGTTTGGGGGTAGGGGGGAGGAGGTCTAAATGAGACATTGGGGATCAATTATTTAGTCGGCGCATTGCCGCAAGTCAGAGACATAAGGCCGTTGAACCAACCCAGACAATGTGTGACCCGATCAATGCACATTTTTTAGCTGATGCAAAAGTTTTTTAATCATGCTGATGGCCATCATGATGATGATGATGATAATGAGAATGAGAATGCGAATGCGAGAGACACGTCGCAAGTGCGCAAATTTTTTATGCCAGTTTACAGCACTTTTAGCAACGTGCGAAAAGCCAAAGGTAAATAAGGTAATGTAAAGGAAGTCTGAAAGAATGAAAACACTTCTGAGATACACTTTTCGAGAGATTTGATGGTTTCAATCAAAATTTTTAACAACTAATGAAAAAATAAATAATAATCGCATGCGATTTAATGCATTAAAATATTATATTAAATATTTTTGATTTAGGTTAAAAAAAAAGAATACAGTGTTTACCAAACAAGAAAAAAAAACGCAGCTAAACTAAAATCGACAACTTTGCAGTCGCAGTTGCAAGTACAAGTTTGCCTTGAAGTTAAAGTTGTAATGGCTTTTTAGTTTGCCGCACCAGCAACACCTTCTCCTTTCCTCCTTTAAGAAGAATAAAGATACTTGATACCATGACAATGTATTTATAAAATCTTTCCTTTTTTTTTTTGTTTCATTTTTATTGGCGAGGAATGAAACTATTTTGTTGTGCTTTATGTTTGGCATGTGCTTGTAAGAATTGTGGAATGTGAAGTGATGAAATGGGGATGGGAATGGGAATGGGAATGGGGTTGGATCCAGTGCAATATAAAGCACTTAAAGGCCATGGCAATGAATTGAAAGTATTTTTTTTTCTTTTTGACCAGTGTCCAGGGCAACGTCAGAAGCATCATATAAAGTATCTTTATGTATGTATTAAATGTATACATATTAAACATTTTTGCACATCATTTGATTTTATTTGGGGTAATCATGCGTTGGTGTTATTATTTTCCATTTTCCTTTTTCCATCACTATGGTGCTTGGGTATAAAAAATTAAAGTGAGAAATGTGCCCCAAGGCAGTTGCTTTCTGTATGAACGTATGTGTTGTTTTGGCAGCCGTCTCAGACAATTATAAAGTGTATGTGCTACATGATATTTCCATTTTGGCACTTAAGTCAGCCAAAGTCAATTATAATCAACGCCTGGCCAAAAAAGCCTTCACTCCACATTCACTTTCACATTCAAAAGACAATTGCCAAGCCGTGTTGTGAGTCGCTCAACGGCAGCTGCCGTCACGCAAAAAGGATTAAAAAGCATTCACATTCGCATCTCCTTTAACATAGATACAAAGCTGAAGGCGAGTGTGTGTGTGTGTGTGTGTGCGTTAACTTATGCAAAAGTGTTTTAAGACTTCAGCTGATTGGCAACATACATTGTAGAATTTGTTGCCGGCGCTTATACAGCAAGGTAAAGACATTTTAGCCGTCGGCAATTCGAAAACAAAACTGACTTAAAGATACGCTTCAAATCCCATATATGTTGACTTATGTTATGGGTACAAAATCAACGTACAAAATCAACAATCTATTCATACATGTAGAATTTCACATATGTCCTAAAACTTCATTCACTTAATAATTGTTAGACGAAATAAAATCTTTAAAACATGTTTTGTCAGCCTTAACAGTATTTAACATGGCCAGATTAAATACACTTACTATTAGCATGTTTGCATTACCCGCTATAAATTTAGCATATGAAGTGCTGTCCGTCTGTTTTTGGTCGGTCGGGCAAACAATTTGCAGCCTCGACTACAATGCCAGCAAGTAGAAGAAGTAGTAGGAACAGCCGCAGCCGGATAATACCAAGTGGCCACAAAACTTAATTGCTTTATTCTGGGGGCTCCAAAAAACAACTGTCTGATTCTTCATGCCACAACGGACTGCTGCTTCTTCCTGAACTGGGACTGGGACTGGGCTCGACTCTTATCGCGGCGAGCCGCTCCCAAAGAAAAAAACAACCGTCAACATCGTCAACGGGCGTCGAGTTGCAACTGTTTCTGTTTCAGTTACAGAATGAGATTCAGATTCGGATTCAGATTCAGTTTGCTTGTGCTTACTGTCTCTGTTTCTGCAACGCAAATTATATGCAAACGAGCTTAATATCCGGCCAAACAGACGCACACACTCAGTGAGAGTCACAGTCAGAGGCAGTAGTCTCGACCGAGTGTGGCACCTTCCACACTGCCACACGTTCATAACTTTTACGCAGCAACGAATTTCGACTTCAACTCAGTTTTTATATAGAGTAGAACCCTAGCTTTAGTTCCAAATAAACTTGTAAAATAAATTGCATTTAAACTAAATAAGCTTAATAACTAAATTCAAGAAATCAAGTTATTATCTTAGACAATCTAAGATGTGTTAAGTATAGGTGTTAGTTTGATTAAATGTACTAATTAAATGTCTTTGATGTGCGGTCTTACTGAATAACTTGCAACGTTTTGCACAGGAAGATATAACTAACAACCTAATAGCTTAATTCGCTACCATAACAGCTTATGCAACCTCTAGGATGTGTAAACAGAATGTTGTTGCATTTATGGTGCTAATTAATCCAATTGGTTTACTAATTTATATTGCATACCAATTACTGAAATGTGTCGAATTAAGTTTGGTATGCAACAATGCAACTATAAAGTGACTCAAAATCGGGTATATTAACTATGGGTATATTATCTTACGCACAGCACAAACGGTAGACTTAATCGCAAAATGATAGCATATGGCTCTTAGGTGAACAGGTAGTGTTTACCTAAAGGGTATCTGCAAGTGGAGTACATTGCACTAATACACTAACACATTTACCATTTACATCTATCATTGGCCACAAATATTTCAAGTTTCAGCACAAATAACTCAACTAGCGCTCCAAACGCCACACCATCCCCTTCTTTTTCTTTCTGTGTGTGTATGTCCATGTGCATCTGTGCGTGTGTGTGTGTGTGTGTGTGTGGCAAACCGCCGCCTGATAATTTCTCTGCACTCGACTGATAACAACATTTAATTTAATGCCCGAGGTCAGCAATATTCCATTTATTATTGGATTAAATTCGGCAGCAAAGTTTTTCGTCCCAGACTCGGCAGTTAGTGGGTTGTGGATGTTGAGGGGCGGTAAGGCGGAAGGGAAACGAGCGAGAGATCCGTCGTCCACTATCTAGAGTTGGGGATATGCGGCGACTGTCCTTTGTCCAGGATATAAATTGTGTGCATGGCTTTTTTACAACTTGTTGTTGCCGTTTGCAAAACATACATAATACATACATATGTATGTTTATATATATATATATATATGTGCCAGGCGCAGGGCGCACTTGTCTCACTTGTCGTTGTCGTGAACGACACTGTCCTAGCCATGTCCTGGCTACTGCTTCTGCTGATGCTATTGCTCGCTCCATGACTAGACGACAGGAAATGTATTTCACATTTTTTATGTGTCGTTTTTTTTTTTTTTTTTTGCGTGCCCCATGAAATTTGCATGAGCCGCAAGTTGGCAAGGATCTGGCCTGGACGTTGTTGTTGTTGGTGTTGCCAGCCTGCATGCCATACGAACTGATGGCTTGAGTTGTGGGCGGTTGGAAGGGCGGGAGGATGAGGGCATGACAAAATGCCCATAAGGGATTAGCAGCAAATCGCAGCCTCGTCGCTGGACAACGTTATTTGTTATTGCTGCTGTTGCTGTTGTTGTTGTTGTTTTGGCTGCTGTCACCGTTTTGCATCCTGTCGGCATTTACTGCAAAACTCATTTAAGCCAAGTTATGCGCATTATGTATATTGTGCCGCACCGATTTGATGTGTTCGTTTTGTTTTTCTTCTTTTTTTTTAAGGTAGCTTGTTGCTTTTTGTTGTTGTTGTTTTTAAATGAAACTTAATTGTTTTAGATGCAAAGTCATCATCATCATCATCATCAGCAGCAGCTGAACGTTGCAATGTGATTGTTGTTGGTATGGGTTAAGGGGTAAAAAGTCAAAACAAACAAATGTGGCGGAAGGAAGTATCTCACTCGAGTCTCAGTGAGGCATAAAGCCCACACAAGCACACACACACACACACACACACACACACACACACATGGAGAAAAGAGACATGAATGAATTTATGCATGAAATTGTCGACGCCCGCGTCCTGTGTTTTTGGGATGCCTGTGGCCTATCGAAAGGAAATTGAAACAAAACCTCATTGGAAATACAGACACACACACATTCAAATACATTCACATACGTGACGTAGTCAGACAGGCGCACAAATTCAGTTTCCGTGCAAAATTCACTCACTCGCCGCCAACAACAACAACATTTTCAGCCAGCTGATAACGATTACAATACGTATATGTGGATGTGTGTGTGTGTGTGTCCTGTGTGTCTGTTTGGCTCTGTTCTAATGTGTCATGCGGGTGCCAGAATTGTGTCTGCCCTTCTCTTTGAATCTAACTCAATCATCAGCAACTACCAAGCACAATAAACTATTCGAAAACACTCACAAGGCGATCGTCTATAATCAGATAAAACATTGTCAGTTGAACAAAAGTGAAAATAATTAAAATTTTAACTCAAAACTAAATACAAAATCTAAGAAAGCATTTGAAAATGAAAAATAAGTGTTGGCACTTGATATTTGAACAGCTTGTAGACTAAATTTTGTTAAGATTTATGAATTAAATGCATACAAATTATTTGGTTATAAAAACAAAAAATACATGAAAGTTTTGTGAAACTCAACTTGTTTTTTGTCAAAGCTCTTTTCAAATGCCGTTATTATGTTAACATCAACCTTAATACAATTAATTATGCTAAGAAATTGCTTGCACTGACCTTGAAAATGGGCCAAGGACCAAAGAGTAGCATTATGCATTATCTTAGTGCATGCACTCGTAATTAAGTTATTTACGGTCCAAGTTTGGCATCGAACTTAATCAAACTGCTGCAGCTGCAACCACAAAACTGATGATGATGAAGACATACGATGCAACCTAGCTATGTACAGTTGAGAGGTTATAAATTTGTGTGCAACAAAATTAGTTACAGTTGACTCGGCTCGAAGGCTCGAAGGGGCCAAAAGCAACGAGACCCAAAAACAAACACCCGCATATCTTGGGTCTATTCAAGCAAATCACATTAAAGCTCATTTGTTTTATCAGCTGCATACATACGTGGCGTGCAACCAGCGGTTGTGGCAAACATTGCCCACAACAATAGACAAAAGGCAAGAACACAAGGATACAACTTCATCTGATACCGATTAGTTAGTTGGCTAGTAAGTGAATTTTGTATGCTCTTGTTGCAGTAACTAAGCCTTTGAGTTGCCAACAAAAAGGCCCAGGATTTAATTATATAATTCAAATTTATAATTGACCAAATTTGTTTTATATATACATTCCCTAAATAAAATCAATAGCTTTGCTGTCCACAAGTAAATCAATGAAAAAAGTATTGAAGCGATCAACTAACGCCAAAAATTTAAGTTGACTAGAAAATAAATTATAGCATTTAAGTAAGTTTCGAAAATTTTGCAAAAGCGACATGAGTCAAAGTCAATAATTTAATGAAAAGCAACAATTTAATAAGGGCAAATTTCTAAAATCGACAAAGAAATCTAAAAAAAATGAATACGTTAAAAAAATGTTTAATATAGTTTGGCCAAGCTAATTTTATAATTTAAATTTTAGCTATGCTCTTTCTATGCATTTTCAAAAACGCTAAAACATACAAATACCCTTTCGAAAAGTCAAAACTAGCTTTTACCCAAACCCAGGTGTTTCAGTTAGCTTTTGTTTTGGCTGCTGCCGTTGCGAATATTTTGCCGTACGTGGTCCACTGATAAAATCGTCAACACACACACGCACTCACACGCATAAACACACACACACACCCGGACAGCCCTTTAGAGCAGCTGACGTTACCCATTTCACAAAAGTCTCTGCCGCTTCTTTGGGCAAAAACTTTTCTTAACAAAAGTCTCAAATTTGTTCCAATGCAAAACTGTCGTTTGGCCGGGCGCTTATCAACAATTGCCCAAGTGGAAGCCCAAGTATAGTTTTAAGCTGCTTAACAGCTTCTTTGCATGTACACTGAAAAAAAATAAAGGATTTCATTCATTTAAAAGATTGACATTATATTTCATGGTTGAAACATTTTTGGAGCGGTAGGACATACACGCAGAGTTGTAAATTTAAACGATTTATTTTTAGAAAAAAAAACCTTTAATTTTCTTTTGAGTAAAATTGTTTTTGTTAGTGCAACACCATCACCACTTGCAGGAGCATCAGCCGTTTGGTTTGTGGACGCGCTGGCAACTTGATTTAGTGCTCTCTGACCTGAGTTAAAATATAAACAGCGGCGTCTTGTGTTACCCCGTTCGAGAGCCACAAAACTTTCTGTGCGCTGCCGCTCCAGTGTAAAGACATAAATGGGATTATGATCTTATCACGTCCAAGGAGAGGCAGATGCAGAAGCAGAAGCAACGTTACTTGGCGGCCAGACATATTGGTACATTATAATAACACCTTCTGTTGGCCAACTTAAAGCTAGGCAATGGACAGCTAGTAAGTGTAAAAGGGGGAGCTGCTGCTGCTGCTGCTTAGACAAACAAGTTTGCGGCGCAGCTTTGTCAAAGATTTATTTCTTGAGGTTAAGCGACGGCTGCTGGCCAGGAAAATTTTACTCGTAGTTTTTCGAAACCCCCCCAACCAAACCAAAACAACTTAATATGGAAAATTTTGCAAGTACGAGTCTATTTGCCAAGAAGGCGACGTTGAAAACTTTCTAGCTAAAGCAGACACGAAGAGGGAGGGGTGGGCGGATGGATGGCTGGCTGGCTGGAGAGCGGGGCAATCTTTAATTAAGAGCGGATTAGTTGGACATGGGTTCGATTGGCAGTCGAACCACCTCCTCCTGCCTGTGTGTATATGTGTATGTGTGTGTGTGTACTTTTGGGTCTAAACTTCAACTTCTGTTTCAAAAATCCTGTTCTCTTTCCTGTTGTGGTGAATCTTTGCTCTTTTTTGGGTTTTGCTGTGATTTGCATCTGTGGTTGAGCAACCACCGAGAGCAGCAGCAGCAACAGCAGCTGGCTTCATTAGTTTCCCCATCCACCTTCGTCTCACTCTCTCTCTCTCTCTCTCTCTCTCTCTCTCTCTATCTATCTTCGCACTTTTAACGGCATCTTGTGGCAGACTTTTTGAGTGCTCCATTAAAATTTAATGCGTGTAAAAGAGATCGGGAAGGCAGGCAGGAAGCCGAACAAGCAGCATCTAGTCTAGTTTCGCTCTTTTAGATTAGCTGTCAAAAGTTGTTCAATTTAATTTCACGCCTGCAACGCTCAACGCCCTGGCGCCATCTTAATGTTTGTGTTGCCAATTTTTTTTTCCCCCCGTTTTTCCAACCTTCTTCTCTCGCATCGCATCTAGTACTATCTCTGTGAGTTTTTAATGGCTTTGGGAAATTGCACGCGCCGTTTACGCGCTCGTTAGACAAGCTTTGAATGTGCCCAATGTACTCAAAATTTCAACATCTCAGCATCATTATGGTTATTGATAAGGCCACAAACCCCTCAAAAAAAAAAAAAACCAGAATCACTCCATACCTTTGGCACGGTGTCCGTCCGTTTCAGTCTGCTTAAATGCGCTTCAGCATGTTTTTTAGTTGAACTGGTAAGTAAGTAACTTGATTTAACTTGATGGTTTTTGACTGGCAGTTCGATTACTGATACCAGACAGTTTATGAACCTGGTAGATACATTTTGTAGTTTTAATGAATCAAATTAGTTAGTAACTTTAAGTAGATCACAACATATTAACCCTTAGCTCTTAAACCTTAAAAGCCCAATTTGTGGCACCTACATTTAAACCTATCTGCATGTCTTTTGCGGCTTATTAGCTCGTTACCCGAAAAACAAAGTCCATTATCGTCGTACTCGTAAACAGGCGTAAGACAAGCCCCAATTATTTCCCCACACCCCTCAAAGCAACAACAACTAACAATCATTTCTCACTCTCTCTTTCTCTTTCTCCATCTCCAGCTCGTGCTCTCTTTGCCCTGCAATAAAAAATTAATCACAAGGCGACGGCAAACTGTGGCTAAAAAGAAAATAACGCTGAATGTGTGGTACGCAACCTAACCTCATTATCCCGGCAATATCAGCTCTAGCTAATGTGCTAATGTGCAATTTCGAAAGGTGCTTACGTTGTCAAGTAGTGTGAAGATGACGATGAGCTCTCCCTTTCCGCTTCTTTCATTGCTGCCCCTTCACGCCAATTGGCTATTTTCACAATGAATCACAAAGCGGACAGCATATGGCACATACTACTTGCCTACAGGCCACAATCTTCTAGCACCTGCACTGAAAAAAAATATATATATATGTCTATTGCCATAAGTTACAAGATGACTTTTGCTAAAGAGAAATATGTTGCATATGCTTGTAGAATAATTTTTTTATTTCATTTCACATTTTTTCCTTTCCTTAGTTTAAATTTCATAACTTTGTACAATACAATCGATGTTTTACAAAAGTGAAAGTTTTTGCTGAGTGTGCTGAGTGTGTCTTTGTTGTATGGTGGATTGGCTCCTTGAACTTGGCAAGCTTATTTGGTGGCAACTCCTGTGGCGCTAGCTGGCAAAACTGCAATTAATTCCCAAGCTTAGAATGAAATCTAATTGCTCGTTAGCGCACTGCGTTGTCCTTCCTCGTTCCGCCGGCCCATCCCCATTCCCATTCCCACCCCCATCACAGCTCGTAAGATCTGTGTCTGTGTGTGTGTGGCCTGTTGTCTTTTTTTCGTTTATATATTTAGTTAACTGCTGATTACAGCAGTTGTTGCTCAGTTTTTGTTGTTGCTCGGCCGGAGGGAAGCCCCACCAGCCTTTGTCGCTGCTTACATTCTTGGATTTAGGATGTTTATCTTGTGTCTAAGTTTTATATTCTTAATGTTTTCTATACCCTAAATAAGTTTAGTCATTTGGGTACATTATTTAATTTCATTTGGCTTTGTTTCGTCTTTAGAAATGCATATTAATAACGTCAAAAATGTTTGTTTCGTTCCTTAAATAACATAAAGCATTTATGAATACTATATCTTAGCTTGATTCGTTCACAAATTCATTATCTTTAACTAATCTCTTTTATGACGCATCTTATCTAATAAATAATCTATTTTCTAAAGACATTTTTGTTCTTAAAATTATCTGGTTGAATCACTTTTAACATTCGCATCTCAGCATTATTATTATTTTTTCTTGAAAGTTCTTTCTTAATCTCACTACGTGCAAAAGATTTTTATTATTTCTCATATATATTATCAATAATATTCTCTTGCTATAATGTTTTACTATCCACTGGATATATTTAAGTCGTTCATACCGATTATCAACATTGCCATGAAGGCTACTTTTTTTGTATTCCTTGAGTCCATTGTGCTTTTGTGTTTTTGGCGCTTTGCTTTTGCTGCCTGCAGCATTAAGGAAAATGTTTCCCAGCAGGTTTATAAAAAGGAATTAACGGCACTTCTTCCTTCTTTACTTTTGCGCTCTCTTTTGCTCTTTTGCTTGAGGCTGAGAATCGTTTAATGAGCATGTAACTCTAACTCTAAGTCTAACTGTAACTGTGACTGAGACTGTGACTAACTGTGGCCGTCTTATAACAGTTGCTTGGACCAACAAATGTGCTGATGTGGCCCAAAAGCTGCTAGCCATAATGTGTAGTGTGTGCCTGTTGGCGATATTTTTTTGTCGCGTCATGCGATTGATATAATAGTATATCATTTCATTGGATACTAGCTCAAAGGAAATGTAAGTGGAAGTTGGAGTTGGAGTTTGGATAACTTTCCCATCAACTTTCTCAATTGCCATTTGTATTTGGCGCCCTCTGGCGTAGCGTTTCAAATTAATTGAGTTGTTTTGTCGGCTGCTTAAATATTTAACTTTGGCCATGGCCTTTTGTTGCCTGCCTGCCTGCCTGCCTAACTGACTAGCTGGTCCGTGGTTGATCCTTTTGCTGCTTAGTTGGTCACTTGGGAGTGCACACACACACACACACACATTCGCACACACACACACACATTCGCACACCTCCTGCTCTGTTGGCCAAATATTCACCTGTGCGAAACTTTTGGCATTTTGGTATTTATGGCTCATGTGGCGCTGTTGCATAAATCACTGACAATGTAAACATGCGTCCATACCCCAAACCACCCAATCACAACCCTGCCACACAGCCATGCCACACATTTGTATATGGATATGTGTGTGTGTGGTGCTGGTCAGGCCAGAAATGGCCGAAAAGTGTTGACCACAATTAATGTTATGAGATAAGTTTATAAAAGCGCATGGCTCGCTGCGCTCGAAAGCATGTCAAGAGCCCCACAGCAACACAAAGAGAGAGAGAGAGAGAGAGAGAGAGAGAGAGAGAGAGAGTGAGAGAGAGATAAATAAAGAGAGAGAGAGAGTGCTGTTGTGTCGTGTTAAGTCCAAATGTCCTGTTCATAAAATGCAAGACAACAAGCAGTACTTTGTGAGTGTGTTTGCCTCTGACAGCTACCCTTAACTTCAATTGAAAACGCAACTCGCAACATGCAACGGAAATTAGGTATCGTTTACATGGACGCCGTTACCTATTGTTGGCTCTCCTTTAACAGCACGTTTATCGGCCACACTCTCTCACATCCACACAATCACACATCAACATCCATTATGCACCTTTTCAGTGTCTGACCTTTTTGTATACTAATACTAGCTTGGCTAAGCTCACAAAGGCGCATAACATAACTGGTAGATTTGTCAAAATCGCTCAGCGACTGCCATTTTAAACCGGATGTTGCCAAACATTTGCCCAGTCATTTCTTTTTTCTCCTTCTACATTTTAACGTTTTAAATTTTTTTTTTTTTTCTTTTCTTTTCCTTTTATTTATGTTGTTGTGATATGTTGTCTATGTCAATTTTGGGGCCAGAGCAAAGGCTAATGGACTGACTGCATTCGGTTTCGGTTGGGGAAAGGGAGGTAATGGAAATTTTAAATTCTTCAAAAGTTAACGTAAAGTCGTCAACAGATGTTAAAGTCAATCGCAGAATTATTATGAAGGTAATCAGAAACAGATTTGAGAGCAATTGGAATAAAACTATTTAAGCAAAAATTTGCATAAATGATACAAGTGGCTGACTTATTGATTGACTGCTATCTACCAGCAGCCAAAACGGTGAGACATATCGATATGTATTTTTTTACATGCACCTGCAATTGGATACATTTTGAGGTCAAAAGTTTGCCGTTGTAATGCTGATTCAATATCAAATCAACTTATTATTATTATTGTTCTTTCCGTTTGCTTGAAGATCAAGTGTTCTAATCCGCGTATCAATACCACCCACTGCACCACTTCCTATAATGCCTACTCGCATATAAAACCTTAAATTCATATGGTATACCAAAAATGTGTCGACAAAATTGTGGCAGCAGTAGCAGCAACAGGAACAGCGGCAGCTTCCACATCTTCAAACAAACAAAAGCCTGGCCAGAAATGTATATGCGAAATGTTGGCTAAAGAGGAAGATGGGTGCGTTGAATGCAGGAAACTAATAACATACATACATAAATGCAGGCATAACAGTATTGGATGCTAAATGAAGCTGTCTGCTAACGCACACACACACACATATGGAAAGGCGAGTCCTTGTTTGGCTGTGTCTCGCAGGACTCTTGCTCTGGCTGTTTGACTAATGTCATTTTGGCATGCCAAACGCGCACAAACACGCAAGAGTATCAAACGCTATAACGGTACGACTAACGACTATATATATCAGGCATATGCCAAGCATACATATTAATTGACACAGGAGACGGGATGGGGGGGGGGGGAACTTAAGACAACTGCCACGACACGCTTAAAATTTACAGGCAAAAATGATACGCTTGCCACATTGCTGCTCATTAGAGCAAACTATGAATGAAAGCTGCTCGTCGCGGGTTGGCAGAAGGTGGTAGGTGGACAGAGGGGCGGTGTGGGCGGGTAGATTGTGGCATATGAAAAGCTATTTCCCAAGGGGGAGGTTCACATAAAGTTTGCCAAGTGCATATTTACCTTTTGCCAATGATAAAGTAAATGCGATAGGTGAATATGCTCATATGCCAAGGAGCTGGAGATAATGGGTCCAGTGAATGAGTGTGGGGGGTGGGGATGGGGGTGGAGTGTGTGTGTGTTGAACATGTAGGAAATTAATGTTTAAGCTGAACGCAAAAAGTTTTTTGGCCCAAAATGCGATAGAGTGAGCTGTGAGGAAGTCAGGGCAAAGCAGGCAAACATTTGATTTAATTATGAGTGGCATTTATTGCTAAGAGCAGCTATCAGTTAACACACACACACAAACATACACACACGCGTTTAAGCAAGGTGTTAGTCTGTTGATAATGCAAACAAACCGCCAACAAATAAGAAAGGTACAAAACTTTGTTAAGTCATGCAACGCAACGAAGTTTAAATGCTCTACGTTCAGATAAAGTACATAAAAAAGAGATAGAGCAGAGACAGAGAGAGAGAGAGAGAGAGAGATGGAGATGGAGAAGGAAAGAGTATACAAAATTTAGTCATGGGAAAAGAAAAATCAACAAAAAATGTTAACCCTTCATAAATCTTATGTCAATCTCAGTCTTTCAGCCAAAAAAACACAAAACTACTTCACAATCTTTAATCACTTAAGCAGCTAGCAAGTTAGGTTTAATAGTAATGAGATCCTGAGGTAGAGCAGCACTCGTAGACCAAGTCAAAAGTTGAATGCTTGAATATAGAACGTTATACGTGCACACATATATATATTACTATATCTGTGACTGGTTGTCAAACACAAAGTGACAGTTGCCTAAGTGGCAACTTAATTTCTTAATTGTCAACTCAAAAACTTTTATCGTGCAACCTGCCAAGTAAAGCAACCCCGTCTCTATATATACAAGAAAGCTATATCCAACTACCAGATAAGGTTAGAAGTCTGAGTGAAAATGTCAACTTTTTGGCCGTCAACTTTTGGCGCTTTTGGCTTTACCTGCGGTTTCCCTTTGAGTTTTGTCAACTAACGTAGTATGGATAGTTTATCAACTTGCCAGTTAATTTCTGGCCAAATGTATGTGTGTGCGTGTGCGTGTATGTGTTCTTTTGACAAAGACGAAGACGATTTGACAAACTGGCAAAGTGACACGCGGCCAAGGAAAGTTTGAACAGTTTTCTGTTTCTGTTTCAGTTACAGTTTCGATTCTTTGCTTTAGTTTTCTGTGTGTGTGTGTGCTTGTGTGTGTGTATGTTGCGCACCCACTGAATAATTGAGAAGCAACCGAGAGTTGTTGCGACGTCTTGAGGAAAACCCACCCTTGTCTTTGGTATGTTTCTTGCCCCATTGCCCGTTTAATGCCTGTATAATTTAACGCCAGTTTAAATTTTAATTGTTTTAATGAAAATGTCGCTTGCGCCTTGTCATTTTCATAAAAGTTTTCCACTGTCGCTTCGTAGATTTTACACATTTTAATTGCAAAGCTACAACTTCTCCGCCCCCACCCCACCCCTCTCTATCAGCATTACCCACCCCATGACCCCGTTGACAGCCCTCGAGCCGCCCATTTTCCAACAATTTGTTACAAATAATTATCATAACCTGATTAACATGAGCTCAGCAAGTGTTTCAGCTCTTTTCGTACGATGGCCGGGGACAGGGGCAGGGGCCAGGAGGCTGGAGGCAGCGGTTGTGCAGACGGAAATAGTCATTGTTAGACAGGCAAAGCGGCCCGCCCCTCGCCATCCTCCCTTTAAACACGCCCACACTTTGCATGTCTTAATTTGTAAAAGTTTTAAAATGCCGTCGCTGTTACTTATTTTTTATGCATGTTATAAGAGCGACAATCTCAGCAAACACACACACACACTCGTACACACTCTTAATTATGCCAAGTGCCAGCCGAGTTGTTGTTTCTGCTTCTTTTACCATTTGTTGTAATTTGGCGGTAGACGTTGCTGCATAATTAGAATTGTAAAAACGTATTTAACATTTTTGCTAATGCCAAAACCAGGACAGGCACCTTACCAGACACCACCAGACAGGCAGACTGAGAGACAGAGAGAGGGCAGACCTGAAAATGCATCAGTTACAAGTCCCATAAGAAACCCTTAATACCCCTTTTAGCCCAAAGTCCAACTGTTCACATTTTACTTCTAATGATTTTTCTTAGAATTGACCTTTAGCCTTTTAGTTTAAGCAAAAACTCAAGCTAAATTGATAAAAGAAATATTTAGTCATCCATAAAAAACATACTTAACAGATATGTGTCGGTTTTAAAACGAAAAACAATAAGAAAAAAAAAAATTCATATCGGAAAGAATATTGCGAAAAAACAAATAATATGCTCGTGTTTGTCGTGTGCTTGCCCACAGCTGTCGCCAGCAATTTGCAACAAAATGTGGCAACTTTAAAGCGTAATATTCACAAATCCCACATGTGGAAGCTGGATGGACGAGGAGGTGAAGTCATGACGTCGACTATCGAAGTCATTTAACCAAAAAGCGATTAATCTATAAACACATAAACAACATGCGCTGCCCAAAAAAATCAAAAAACACAAGTAAAATCCAGCTGGAAAAAATAACCAAAAGTTCGACACTGAAAAATGTGCAAAAATCAGTGAGAAAGATCGAAAATCAAGCAATGGCCTGGCAACGGCTACTGTTTCTGTCGATGTTTTGGTGTTGTTGGTAATGGGTTTGGGTCCAGGTCCTGGTCAGAGCATCATATTGGCAGCTCCATTGGCAGCCGCAGTGGCCGATGCGGCTCTGTTCTGGCATTTTATGCAAATGTTTGGCCTCATGCAGTGTCGGTGCCGGTTTCCGGCCAGTGGCCAGGACTCAGATCCTGCCAGCGGCCATGCAATAAAAGTAACGGCCGCCGCATCAAGCCTCGTAAATAAAGCGACAACAACAACAGCTACGAATCTGCCTGCCAACAGCTATGAACAAATATTATTGACCACTTGTTGGATACCCTTCAAAGACAGAAATATTTATCTTAAATTATTCAATTTATCTATCAATATACTAACATGCTTTAATTTCTTAAGCTTTAGCTTAACTTAAAACTTTTCCATTAACAATTCAAAGGTTAACACAAATTTAAAGAGTTTTTAATAGATGCATATTAAAACACATATTGAGGATTTCTTTCTTAATGATTTGTATTCATTTGAACATATTTTTATATTCGAATTTTCCTTAACTCAAACTAAACGGTGCATTTGATAAATGGCATTAGCAATATATTAAGTCAAGTTATATATTTAAATACGTCAACAGAAGGCTTGGTATTGCCAATAGAACTCGTTACAACTTATCAGTATTTGCCATTTTGGTATTGTTGCTGCTGTTGGGGCCGGTGACCATTAAACGGTATTTGGCCATTTGCAATTTATGAGCACCCAACAATGGCTACACATCCGGCCATGAATTGCATCGCCGAATCGCTTAAATCGGTATCGATGCTGTACTCTTCTCATATGAAACGTATGAAAAAATGAGCATATGGACACATTGCAGTCGAACGTAAACGACTAGGTATTACTCTGATATAAGCCAGAATAGGGCGTCGAAGCATAGGTCGTACTTTGATTAAGATTGTCAACAAACAATCTTTATAATGTTAAGATTTAAGCTTGCAATCTATGGCAGTGTGATTTTGAACTTAATTGGAATCGATTTTCAGATTTGTTAATGGTTTTTTTTATTTTTAATAATATTTAATATTACTTCAAAACAATAAGGTTGAGCTTACACGGTTAAACACGGATTTTTGAAATGTTATTTTTTTTTGGCAGTGTGGGAAGATTGATGCAACAACATCGTTCTCATCATTGTCATGTAGATGGTTCATGGTCCATTTCATATGCGCTCGATTATTGTTAAATGACTTTGGATAACAACAACAATAGCAACAACAAAGCGGCTATTTATGATTTCAGTATCTGTTGTTGGCCAAATGAAGCGTAATGGTCGTATATTTTTGTATGACATGTCCCATTCCCAGTGCAAGTGACACACAGTGTCAGCCATTCGTACACGTTTGCTTCATGTAAATACTCGTCTGGCAGGCAACAGCAACAACAACAACAGTCACAAGAACAGCTGTTGCAGGCGCCACAAACAATTTGTTTAAAATGTCATCTTTTTTTTTGTTGTCGAATTTGTGTTAAAATTAATTTGATAAAAATAGAGAAAGAAAAAGGATTTAAAAAACAGCGGGTAGGCAAAAGCAAACTACGATAAACAAACGAAGCAATAAAAAAAAAAGAGAAAGCAAAATAATAAAAAGAAAATGGACAGACAGCGAGCAAAGTCGAAATGCCGGAAATATTTAGCCAACTTGGGGTAGGCAAACGGAAATCACAAAATAAGCAAATTGTCTGGCAAAATAAAAATTACTTCCGCAACGCACGGACGTTTCATGCTCCAACGATGCGATGTCGGACGCAAAGGACAACAGTTTAGCAGCCTTACTTGTTGCACAACACCATCAAATAAGAAATAAAGCAAGGGCAGACGGCTAAACTGACGATCTAATACACTTGCTAGCTGTGTCAAAAGTCTCTTTAAATTACTTTTAATAACAAATTATTTTTTGTTCTCTTTATTTTTGCAATGATTTCATTGTGAACATTTAATTAAGAAGTAAAACATAATCAACAAAAGCTCACAAGTCACAAGTCTCTTTAAATTGCTTTTAATAACATATTCTATTTTGTTCTCTATATTTTTGCAATGATTTCATTGTGAACAGTTAATTAAGAAGTAAAACATAATCAACAAAAGCTTAATGATGCTCTTTATCTCTTTTTCGATGCTTTGACATCCTATTAAGCCTCCTTATAATCTTGGGCACTCGTGCAACAGGTAGTTTTCCTTCAACTGACGAAGAAATTGTTCCTCCCGGTGACATCGACACGCAACTAAGTTGTCCTGATCTATGCTTGCGGCGTCTTTTGCGTTTTCTGCGCGACTTTGACGAAGTCCTTTCCTGGCCAGAACTATGCGTCGGAAGCATTGACGGCAAATACTTATATATGTGAACGGGTCTTGTTTGTGCCTCTAAACTGTCAGGTTGCAAGAAATTTAAATTTGATTCCTTTTTGACTGGGTATTCTGGGTACTCCTGGGCTAATGGAATCGGACCCACATTTCCAATATAGTCCTTCAACTCTTTGACGTCAACATTAAGATTTCCTAGGCTCACAGCAACATCCTTTAGATTAGGTTCAGTCCGGTTAGCTAGAAAAAGAATGTTATAAGCATCCTTTTAGGGCATGTATAGAAAAAAGTAAAAGTGCTTTAGTCGCGACCCTAGGCATTACGCCTACAGTGTTTTTTAAAATTCTTCACGGAATATTCAATGATATCGTGTGCATGTGTAAGAGAGCTATAGATAATTTTAGACAAATTGTGCGGTATACGAGAAGTTATATTTAAAATTTAAAGTATCTACTTGTTAAAGCCTCCGAAATTGAGGCATTTATACAGACTGACGGACAGACAAAAGAATGTATATAGTTTCTGCGATCTGACATGTTTCTGCCTTTTAGAAACATTAACCCTTTTTACTTATTATACCCTAAACCCATTAATAATGGGTAAAAAGGTTATGTAAAAAGTATGTAACAGGCAGAAGGAAGCATCTCCGACCCCATAAAGTATATATATTCTTGATCAGCATCAACAGTCGAGTCGATATAGCCATGTCCGTCCGTCTGTATGTATGAACGCGTCGATCTCAGAGACTATAAGAGCTAGAGACTCCAGATTTGGAACTTAAGCTCGCCTAATCCCTAGGCAGTACAAGTTTGTTTTTGATTTTTGATAACTCTTCCCGTTTTCGATATACACATGGGATCGATAAAAAGAAATCTTGAATATGGAAACATTTGAAATATTAAACAAAACAATGAGCATCTGTGAAATTTTTTTTGAAATCGGTTGAGAAACACTGGAGATATGGAATATTGAAATTGAGTATGCAGAATGCGCGTACACACACACTTACACAAGTATAGGGTTCAGGGTAACGTCAAGTCGGGATTTCTCGACTAGAGCCTTCTTACTTGTTTTCAATAGGTTCATGTTTGTATTCGAAGAACATAAATATTTGGTTAGTGTTAGGTTCTGTTAGTGGAAAGTTCTGCTTAGATATGACAAAGACATCATATGCAAAAGTGTTTGTGTGTTAAATGTATTGCGTACTTACCGTGTTGAGCTTGCTTTTGCAGATCGCTGGACATATTTTGCATAAAACGCTGCATGAGGTCTTGCAGCATCTCCAAAGGCGCAGTTTTAGTCTTGCTGTATCCAATTTCTTTTGCTATTTCAGCAACAACAACGCCTAGTATATCTGAAGAATATTGATCAACCATCGTAAAAGAGCTTGGAGTTTTCGTTCTATTTTAATTTTGTAAGCGTCACAATGGAAATACGAAGAATTGCTGGATAACGCAAGTTTTCGAACACTAAAATGATCGTTTTTCCCCCACAAGCTATCGGTCGGCAGCTGACTATTTTGAAAATCGTATATCATAAATTAGATATACCATTTATAAATCTTGTTGTTATTATTATCCATTATGCTGCTGCAAAAATTTATACATACTTGTTGACCAAAACGATACTGACGGCTGTACTTATCGATATTTGTATGGTAATATGGCCACCTTTCAACACTGACAATATACAAAAGCTGTGTTCATGAAATAATATAAAATTGAAGAAAACTACTTTCTAATACAATTTAGTCAGGTTTAAATGCGCGAAAGTTGCATTGATCCAGACGGAAACTTTGACGGACATTGCACATAACCAATATACAGTTAACCTTTGGTATCGGCGTATGAAAAGTTTGGTAAGTCAGCTGTTTCACATAATAATTGCAATGTCTGAGCTTAAAGAACTTACATGTCCAGTTGTGCGTTTGCATATTGTATATTTTCAGTGATAACCTGGTTAAAATTGAGACTCGTATTAATTATGTCATGTGACAGACAGTTTCAGTTAGCTTCACCCATTCCCATTACCATTAGCAAACCTGACTGATAATGAAACCTTAGCACTGTTTCTTTGATCTGACAAACAAATTGGTACACAGGTGTAACCAGCACACCAGAACAGTAAACACACGCACACACATACGTAATCAACCATTGAAACTGGTCGTCAACAAATGACAAAAACGCAAACAGTTCCTTTCCCTTCCCATCGTCCAACACCACCCATCAAATACACAGAATCCACGAAGCGAACCCCTCCAATTATGCTAGGGAGTGTTGTGGAAGGGGGAAGTGGGTGGGGAAGGTGTTGGGTAACTGGGACTATTAGCGCCCTGTTGAAGCCAACATTCTAATGAGTTGCCTGGCAGCCAGTCAGGTTTTGGATGTTGAAATGCGAGTGCTGAAATGTTTGTTTCCTTCTCTGTTATTTTGACGCCTCTCACACTGCGAAGATATATAGAATGATTGGGTTGGGGTAGCGTTTGTGCGGTATGCGTTGGCTTCCACATGTATGCATGTGTTTGTGTGTGTGTGTTTGTTGTCTTGTTTTCTGGTTTATTGGGCTTATTCAATAACCAACAACAGCATCAGGCAGGCAGTAAAAATAAAAAATAATACCAACAACGACATCAACGTTGCCACTGTGAGGTTTTTAGATTTGAAGTGCAGAGTTGGGGTAACAGTTGGGTAGGGGGGAAGGAGGATTGGATTCTGCTGCCGTTTGCAGCTGAATGGCACACACACACAAACACCCAAATACTCACACAGCCATGCGAGTTGAGGTGGGGAAGTTTGCCTTAATGCATGGCAGTTATCTGCCCACAGGATTTCCGTTTTAGATCATCGCACAAAAACACACACACACTCACACACATACACATGCATATATGGATGCTAAGAGTGAAGCATCCTGGCAATGTCCTGGCTGCTTGACTGTTAGCTGTTAGGAGTGTTGAGACCATTGGCAGTTCGCACTCAATCAGATAATTTTTGAAAAAGGCAAAGCCAGCAAGCAACAAGAACAACAACCGCAAAGGAATTTGCCAGCCGCAGGCCACAAATATGATAGGTGTGCATCTACATATGTGAATAACTGTATGTTTTTGCTTTGTCAATGAGTTGTTGTTGTTGTTGTTGTTTGTGCTGCAAGAGAATGCTAACAATTGTCTATTGATTTTCCACTAGCTACGAAAATCCTTGCACATCCTAAAGTAAATATTATTGTTGGTGTTTTTGTTGCTTTAAGGCATGGGAAATGTTTTGTTATTGCAAATCGCTTACATTTTCGATACGTAATGCAGAAAATAAATCGTAGTTAATTGAGATTAACTCAGCTTCAAAATATATTTAATTTATGCGTGAGATTCCCATAATCAAAGTCGCATCAAGCGGTTAAAAACGGTTTAGAGCGGCTAAAAACCGGTTCATTTAACAAAAGCACCCAAACCCAAGCAAAATTCTTGCAACACATATTTTGTATACGTTTGTGTGTGTGGATATTTTGGAAGGCAGTAAATCAATTCGATAGGCGGCTGTAAAGGGACAACCCTCGCTGCTGTTACACATACGAGTTTATAACTTTATCAGGCATAACGAGTACATTATCCTGGCGCAGGCTGGCACACGTTCGTCCTGCCACCCAGTCAGCGAGTCAGACTCCTGTCTTGTATTTTTTTTTTTGGTTTGCGGCATTTAAAAATAACTTTAATGGAAAATTTATCGATCAGGACACGGTGCGGAATGGCAATCGGAGTGGGAAGCAGGACTAAAGCTGTTGCTGTTGTTGTTGCTGATACTGCTGCTGCTGCTGCTGATCCCCGCATTGAGATAAGCAACGCACAAGCACAAAGACAGCCAGCCAGCTAGCTAGCCAGCCAACCAACCAACAATAGCAACAAAAACAACAGCAAGAAAGCACACAACGTGTGTAGGCAGTAAATCGCCTGAAAAGAAATCAACAAGGATATTATGTGCCCGATTTGTTCTTGTGTGTGTGTGTGTGTTTTTATACCATTTTACAGGTTGCTCACTTTTACGTCGAAAACATATTAAGACATTTTAGTGCCGTTTTCACTTCATTAGTTTTGATATTTTTTTTTCTTTTGAATAGTACACAACGCAACAATAAAGCAAAATAGATAGACAAATAGATAGCACAAATATATGTGAAATACAGAAACGAAAAAAGATTATCGTAGTAGTCAACTTTGTATCATAATCAGTCAATCTTATAAACAAGCTCAGGCATTTTTAGTTCTCATTCAGTATTTCTCCGTTTGACAAAAAAGTAAATCTTATCGAAAAATTAAAAGCCAAGTTACATAATGGCGGATACTGCAGAGTTTCAAAACAACCGTTTTCAACGTTTTAAGAGTGGACTTAGCCAGCGCTATGAGCCGTCCGTGCGTGAGCATCTGGCCAAGGTGTATATGGTGCTCGCAAGCACCACAGTTGCTACGGCAGTGGGTTCCCTTGTCCAGATGCGTGGATCTTTGGATTTGGGCATGCTTGCAGCGATTGCATCGCTGGTGCTGTTGCTAGGACTGATTTTAAATAAGGATGATGGCAAAAACTATTACACACGCCTTGGAATGCTATACGGATTTGGATTTTGCACGGGACAAGCTCTAGGTCCCCTTTTGGCCTACATTTGCAGCATCAATCCGTCTATTATACTCACTGCATTGAGTGGAACTTTTGTAACCTTTGGTTCATTATCGCTGGCCGCTTTGCTAGCTGAACAAGGAAAGTACTTGTACCTGGGCGGAATTTTGGTTAGCATCATTAACACCATGGCCTTGAACAGTCTGTTCAACATGATCTTTATGTCGTACTTTATTCACATGACTCAATTGTATGTCGGCGTCTTTGTCATGGCCGCTTTCATTGTCTATGACACACAAAACATTGTGGACAAATGTCGCATGGGCAATCACGATGTGGTCCAGCATGCATTGGATCTGTTCTTTGACGTTTTGAACATGTTCAGCCGGCTGTTGATTATTTTAACACAAAAGCAGAAGCCAAAACAGGCCGATCGTCGCAAAAGGAAGTAAGATGGCACCTAAACTTGTGACACGCTTTAAATTAATTATGTTAAAACCTTTTTAAAATTTTAAAAATCAAAGCCATATTGTTCCTTTTGGCTCTCACACAATATTCGCTACACTTATAAACCATGCAAATTCCATACTAACATACAATAAAATTTACATCCCATTCGACTTTAAACAAAAATGTCGTGTTAAATCGTATACTTTATATATATATAACCCAACAATGTTCTGCAAAAGAAACATTTTATGAATATATAATGATTCATGATGTAATATTTATTTCGGATCTATATTTAAACGTTTATTGTGTAGAGCACATAAACAAAATTGAAAATGACTCAATAAACACAAAAAGCCATAATAGACATATGGAATGTTAGAAGGGGTTCAATTTCGAACAATTGAAATGTTTTGGAAATTGTATCTTTCGAAATTGAATTCACTCTTGAACTTTTATTATTCATTACTTGAAGAAAAGGCAAAACAGTCGTTATCATATAAAAAGATTTCAGTATTATTTTTTCTTGTTTAGTTGATCAAATATTTATAAAGATTATGTTTAAAGTTGAAGTTTATTTTTATTGGTTTTAATAATGTTGTCAGTGGGGTATATTTGATGACCTCTCTCCCTTGATAGCATTTCAGCTAAGTTAAAGTTTTCAACGCGTACGTATTCCCAGCTGCCAGAAAGAAAGATGGCAAACAAGAAAGAGAGAGAAAGAGAGAGAGAGAGAGTTTGGGGTGGGGGAGAAGTGTGTGAGTGTGTAAAAACTTTCACGCTTCCGCATCAGCGCGTGAATCCTTAGTTATCCACCTTGCCCCGCATACGAATACTTAATTATGCGAGCGCCATCTTGAGAAAGAGCCGCTGCAACAACTTGCAAAAACTTTTGCCGAAAGAAAAACTCAAAGCTCAACAATCTCCACTTACCTATCTCTCTCTCTCTCTCAGTCATTTCCCTGGGCTGGGCACTTAATCATGGCGCGGGAATTATGAAATGTGCTGCGTAACATCGTCAACATTATGCCATCAGGCCATGCAATTTCTTTTTCACAGCTCATGCTCTTTCTCTCTATCTCTTATCCAGTGTCCTGTGGCAAAATCATTAAGCTAATGTACTGTTACTCTTTACTTCAGCCAGACGTCGCGACTTCAGTGATAAGTTGAACTGTTTGCAAAACTGTTGTCTGCGTTCACATGGGCAGCACTTTGAACAAATAAATGACTCGTTGGAATGCTCTGGAAATAAATGGATGACTCGTTGGAAAGCTTGAATGCATCAAATCGAATATTAAATAGAAAATGTATAGTCTTATCTTTTGCTGGTGCTAGGACTGATTTTCTATAAGGATGATGCCAGGAACTTCTACACACGCCTTGGAATGCTCTACGGATTTGGATTGTTCGGGACAAGATGTATATTCTTATCTTTTGAAGAAGAGAATAAGAAGAGAATTGAAGAACAGATGAAATCGGAATCACCGAAGATATAATAAATATGTATTTTAGTTAAGAAGACGATAACCGCTGTCTTCCCTTTTTCTTTGCCCACTTCGCTATTATTTTGAATGATTAACCAAGAATATCTTTTCTATAGACTTCCACAGCTGAAAGATGTAGTAAATGCAAAAGGCAGGCGAATTGTAAAACGAGCAGGAACAATGGCAGGACAAAGCACTTAACCTAATAACGAATCGCATTGGTCGAGTGCAAGACGTTAAGTAAACGCCATTTGGGCGTAAAGTTTTGAAGAACTCGCATAAAAATGACAAACGCAAACAACAAGTTGGAAAGAACATGAATGAATGAACAAAGGAGGAGCGAGAGGAGCAGGACGAGCAAGTACTGGGCGCCTGGGCGACATTGTCTAATTTTATGAAGACGTCGCCAAAAGTAAACAAACAAGTTGCAACCAACAAACAAAACAAAAAAAAACATTAAAAAAAACACCAGCATTTTTTTTTTTGACAACAAACAAGACAAGGACTTTCTCTTTCGTCCTGGAGCTGCGCGGGGAGGGTGGGGCAAAGAATACCAAACAAAGATGCAAATCCGCTTAAGTATCCGGCAATGATTGCCGTCAACTGTCCGCCCGCAAAGGGGGCGTTAGGGTACGCGAAAATCGCATAAGTATGACAAAAAAAAAAAGAAAAAGTACGCGCGAACCACTTAAAGCGATCATGAAGGATTCACAGTTTGTAAAATGGAATTTTATGGCTTAGTTAAGGATGGGCTTCGGCACGAAAAAAAAAAAATTCCTTCGTCCTTTCACTCGCGGCCAAAAAGGCAACAAGAAAGCGGCAAAGAAGACGACGACGACGACGAAGACAACAACAAGAGCTAGGAAAAGTGTACAAATCACACCCCATTACAAGCAGCAGAAGGGGCGAGAATAGGGAGGGGTAGGAGGAAGGGCTGCCACATCTTAGTCGTAGCCAGCGGCACAGGACACGCACAGAACGCTGCTTTCGCTGCCTTGTGCAAAGGGTGAGGGAGGGGATGGAAAACGCACAAAAATTCCACAGCACAGGCCCAAGAACAAGGCGTTTTGAATGCCAAGTGGGGGAGGGGGGTTGAGCGGGGGGCGCATCAGTTTTTCCTAGATTTGGAGTCGGCTTATCGCGAGACTTCATTTGAATATTTGGTGTCCTTAAGGATCTTGGCTGTTTTTTTTTTCCACCTCCTTCCTTTGCTTTTCGGCAGAGCTTAAGTCTTGGCATTTCTTTATTTTTTTTTCTTTTCTTGTTGGTGTTGTTGTTTGGCGCTTTGTTTGTGCGTTTGTTAATGTTGTAACGGAGATTTTTTTACGAGTGGAGCTCTCGGCATAATAACAATAATGAAAAGCTATTATGAGCCATGAGGATAAGCAGGAACAAGGGCCGTGAAAAATGGCACGCCCAGTCAACTAAACTGAGAAACACTACCACCCCCCGACCCCCCTCCACCCACTCCACTATCCAGCGCACACAGTACTGTGCAGTATAAAACGTGCCTCGTGTCATTTGGCCATATTAGGCGAATTAGAGCAGCGAGTAACAAGACAGAGAAAAATGCGATAAGCAAGCAAACAACAAATCCAACAACCAGCATCTGAATGGCGGCGGGATGGGCTGTGTGAAAGGTGGTACGACTTCATAATTTGCCTTTATAGCCCTAATGGCAAATTAGGCAACACATTTTTTTATTTGCGCGTTCGCTGCGTTTATTCTCGCATTCTCTTATTGAAATCCGCAAAACGAACGAAACGAATATAGAATTGCGCCTTTGGGTATGCAACACTTTAAGTACTTTCAGCTTTTTCAAAGCGAATGTCATTTTCCATCACATCTGCTTAAAAATGTAAATACTTTTAAGCTAAAGCATAATCATTTTTTATTTGAAGTACTAGATAAATGCATACATAACACTACTTAGATAGTATTTATCACACTTTTATAATAAAAAAAAGCTTATCAACTTAATTTTACATAAGCATTGAATGTTGTTATTCAGTTAAAGAAATGTGTCGCTTGTGAATGATGTATTTGTTGCTTTTGGCAATAGAAATGTTTTGAAATGTATTTCATATTAAAAATTAAATATCTCTTAAGTGTTAATATCAAACAAAGGGCTACTTATCGAGAGACTATATACTTATAACGTATAGCTTAATTTTTTTATTAGAAAAACCATAATAAATGAATCTTAAACATGAGACAAAATCAATAAAATAATAATATTTTTTATTTTACAGATCTTTGCTTTATATTCTTGAGAAAAGTTATGCTCACACATTTCTTTAAAGTCCGTCAGAGTGTTTATTTTGATATTGCATATCCGTTTGCTTTGTTTCATTCGTTTCTCATTTGTATTTATTGCATTTTAAGTATGTCTCCTGGCAAAGCGAATCCAGACGTACCAGGAACCCCATCTGGAGCCAGGTGAAGTTGTCTTTCCTTTTGGCTGTTTGGCCATTGTTTTATCTCCCTGCTAATTCTATGCTCGGAAAGTGAGCGCATAAATAAAATTAACTTCATGGCGTTGCTTTTGCCGTTGCCGTTTCCATTTCCGTTTCCGCTCGCGCCAACTTGGGGCACTTGAAGGCATCCAGGTTTGAGCGAGGGCCCAAGGGGAAGGGTCTTAGCTCTGCCAGCTGAAACTGAAGTGCGCATAAAAAGCCACTTGAATGCCATAAGAATCATTAAAAACAACAAAACAAAACAACAACAAAAAAATACAGTAAAAATACGTTCGTTTATTGTTGATTCAGTGCAGGGCAGGGAGTCAAGAGTGGATTTTGTGGTAATGAGAACAACAACAACAACAAACAAACAAACCAACAAAATACAAATAACAAGGAACAACAGAAAGAAGTGACAAGGAAAAACAGAAAAATATCAACAAAAGCCCAAAATGAATTAGACAACTTAATTATAAATGAACTAGGCTCAAAACAAAAGGATTTTGTTTTAACTTTCTTTCATTCATTCATTGTTAAATCAAAGACTCAGCTCAGCTCAACTCTACTCGACTCGACTCGTCTCGGAAATTTATAAAATTTGATTGTTTACTCACTCATTAGACGGGTTCGCAAGACACACGAAAAGGAGACGTCTGGAGACGTCTGTAGACGACTCCCAAAGAACAACAATAAAATTAACAAGTTAAATAGTCGACGAGCAGACTCTGAGCCACAAATCCAATTACCAATTATGCACCAAAAAAAAAAGAAGGAAAGAAACAAAAAAAGAACCACAAGAATAAACAACAAGTGAACAGAAAAGTGGCCACTTTTGTCTTTAATTGAATTTCTTCGATTGTTTTTGACGAGACGCTCACAAATCGCATTAAATGGGCTGCAAAATTGTTTCTCGTATTTATTTTGATCCAAATTTAATAAAATTTTGAGCTAAAATGTAATTTCCTTTAACTGTAAAGATTCATAGCTCTGAAAGTTTCGAAGGGAAAATACTAAAATATTTACTATTTCAATTATACTGTTTTTGGTTTGGATTTCCATCAATAGCTGATATTAGTGATTTTGTTAATATATATTTTATATATTTGATACATTCAGAATTCTTTTATTTGTTCAAGCAAAGCATAATAAAAAACTATTTTTACTATTTCAATTTTATGTTTTTGGTTTGGTTTTCCATCAATATCTGATATTAATTATTTTTTTAATCTATATTTTATATATTTGATACATTCACAATTCTTTTATTTGTTCAAGCAAAGCATAGTAAATTTAACAATTGAAAAATGTTTATGTTCGATTTTATTATTGAATTTTGCATGCATTTGGCAAATAAACTGAAATAATTTACAGTTTGTAAAATTGTGCAAAAATGTGTGAACAAAAAAAACGTTGCACGAGGTTGCAAGAAACTCACAGCACGAACAATATTTGCATAGTACATAACTGCAAGGTACATGGCACATTTGCTATGTAAATACATATGTACATAGGTTCTAGCTATGATAATGTACATATGTAACATTTGTATATAATGTGCATCAACGAGCTTTGCTTGTGTTTATTTTTACACTCGCAAAATGGGTGGAGCCAATGGTGGAGCATACAAAATGGCGACGCCCCTACAGCAACAGCAACAACAACAGCAGCAGCAGCAGCAGCAACTAGCGGAAAATGTTCGGCTCTCATTGCCAGTGCCTGGATGCCATTGTTGTTGTACAGTTTCTGTTGTTATTGTTATTGTTGTTCTTGGTGCTGGTTTTTGTCATAAAAATCCCTAAAGCTGAAGCGGCGACAAAGCACATAAATGTAGGAGGAGCTTGAAAGAGAGAGAAAACACAACACAGAGAGCAAGAGCGCACGAGCGCAAATAGGGAAAGGAGTGTGAGAGAGCGTTGAGAGAGTGAGAAAGAGAGAAAGAGAGAGAGAGAGAGAGAGAGAGAGAGAGGGAGTGAGAAAAACTATGGTCACTACACCAAACAAACAAAGAATAGAAATGCATTTTAGTTTGTTAAAGCTTTTAATTTTGCTGAAGAAGTTTTTGTTGCGTTTTCTTGGCATTTCCTTGGCAACTGACATGTCGAGGAGCTGAGCTGAATTGAAAAGTCAGTTGCCAGAAGCTCTCCGCTTTTCTGTTTGCATAAATCTTTTTTAACAATGGCAAAATAAAAAGCAAATAAACACATCGCTTACATGGCCGCCAGAAGAAGAAGAAGAAGATGAAGTTGTAGAATCTGTTAACAGGCAGCCCCCAAAGTGTTTGCCGTTTGGCGACATGTGTGACGACCTCCACCTACACCCCAACCCCCCACTCACACACACACCGCACGCAGCAAGCCAAAAACGGCTTCACAAACGAGGCAGCCGCAACACCAAAAACAAATACAACAACAACAACAGCCATCTCAAACAAACTCATCATCATCAACTTTGCACAGCCGTTGCCATTGTCGAGGCCACTTGACAAGAAGCAAGCAACAAGGAGCAAGTAGCATGTGGCAAGGAGCTGCCTTGGCTGCGTAGACAAGCATTTGTCTTTGGCTGATGCTGACTGCCTGGCTGGCTGCCTGCATGTCCTGGCAGCTGTCGAGAAACAACTCGAACTGAGGTTCGCATCTCACAAGGCGCAACACGTTGCCCCAAAGATGCTGCAAGGTGCCTGCCTGCCTGCCTGCTTGGTCCTTTTTGGCCGCTTGTAGTAAATTACATTTTGTTTATCAAGCAACACACACATATGAAGATTTGCATAAGGATGTGCTTATGATGTGCTCGGATTATGGGGCAGGCACAATGGACTCCAAGCAAAATATATACAGAGAGAAAGAGAGAGAGAGAGAGAGAGAGAGAGAGAGAGTATCCTGTCCGCATACAAATATCTGAATGTGACCGGCTTCTGGTTATCTCTAGACATCTACATAATATTAAGACAAAGCTCGTTGAGCCGTAAGACGATTTAATCGAGCTGAAATAATAGACTAACGCAAACACAGACACCAATATACAAACAAACACACACACACACACATATACGAAATAAACAAACTTACAGTTGAACTTGTCTTTAATAAACTTACGAAATAATAAACATCTAACTTAAGGTGAAATGTAGTTGAAAATAAGCAAGATTTATAGTTTATCCGTTACTTCATAAATACTTAAGGTTAAATAAAAACAACAAAATATATGATTATAAAGATATAATAAGATTGAAACTAGCTAAGTAACCGTGAACTGTTTTTCACTGACTGCTTTCAAAACACAGTCGTAACGGTTTGGGAAAGATTTAACACTGAGATTTCATATTCGGATAGTTGCTTATCTTTATTACGGCCATTGTTCAGAACTGGGCAACTATCAAGAAGAAAACATTAGAAAACTTAGTAAATTCGATGCCCCACCGATTGGAATTGGTTGGAAAACAAAAAGGCGAAGCTATTTCATATTAATTAATAAATTTAACTTCAATAAATTAGTGAATTCCTTTTATATTTTATAATTTCAAACTTTTGTACAAATGTCAATGTTACAGGAAGATTTCATTCAAAGAAATAATTTCTTAATATAATAAATACCAACTGAAAAAAACTTTTATGTATTAAATTTATATTTTGATTGCCTATTTAAAAAAAATATTAAAAAAAATCGAGCAAGTAAAAGTTTCGAAAAAAGTGAAGAAAATATGATGCACAAATATCATTTTTACTGAGGTATATTAATTGTGAAACTAAGACTGAGACGAAACCCCAACAAAATGTTTTTCGATGCATTCAAATGGCACATATGGCTAAAATGCTTAAAAGTCTAAACGAAGATTTCCATTCTCAATTATGTGAAACAAATAAAATATGCAAGTATTTAGCTATTTATAATAAGTACTTAATTCACCTTTTACTCTATCGAGCTCTGTTTCCCCTTTTGGCTCTATCTCAGTTTCTGAATGTATATATTTAGCTTGGCTTGGCTTGGTTTGGTTTGGTTGTTTCGCTTGGCAGCGCTTTAATGCAATCAAAACATTTATAAAGCTTTAGACGCGGCCCGAAAGACAAAAATCGGTGGTTGTTGTTTTAATTAGATTTTCAATGCTGAAGCCCAGAAGCAGGACGACTGTCTAAATTGCCACAGCTGTAAGGGGTTAACGTTAACGTTAACTCGTTCAAATCGCGAGCTAAAACACCAAAACTTCCCCAACTACCATTTAGCCACCACCACCACCTTCCTTCTACTCAAAAGGATCACCCCAAGCGGCACCGCACGCGCCACGCAAGTTAAATATTGTGGCGGCAACATGGTGAATATGAAATACTCTTAGGCATAACACAATAATTAATATAATAATATTTTTAGATTATTTTTTAATGATTCTTCATATGTTTAAGCTCAAATAAATGTATTTAACAATGTTTACATAATTCTTATCAAACCGAATCGAAAAAGGCATAGTTCTCAAACCGTTTGTAAGGGTATCAATAATAAAATAATCTTCCTTTGGCAATCTCAGCACTGAAGTGTGCGTTCCTGGTGCCGCTGCTGCTGCTGCTGGCGTCGCTGCCAGCGTCAACGTAGCCGCTTAAATTAATGAAGAAATAAAGACGCACGAGATTTACGCGCTTAAGGTGAGTTTCTCCTGTTTTTCTCCTCAATGTGTATTGTATGTTTGTATAGGGATGGTTTGGTGTGGCATGGCATGGCATGGCGGAAATATGCACAATTCTCGAAAGTCGTGAAATGCCGCACAATGACTCCCAGGGGCACGATAAAAATCGAATTAATAAGAGTTCAACATAAATGTGCCACGTAAATGTCAAGCGAATGTTTTTTCACCACATAATTATACATACATATATATATATATATATACATTAATAATAAATATAAATTCTTTAATGCTAATGCCTAAACATGAATAAAAATATCTCTTTTTCGTTTTAATAAGCTTTTATTCACAGGGTTGCCTATATAAAATAGCCATAAGTATCAAACATATGCCTAGTGATTAGTATTTAAAGTTTAGTGTGTCGTCTTTGCTAAATTATTTATGTATGTGTGCTATGTTCATCATCATCGTCATCAAGCATAATAAATGCAACATGAGTGCTTGTGACACATTCGTATGTGGCATGTGCCACAGGTGCTTAGACTAATAACGCCACTGCGTCACAAGCCATTTAAGCCAATGAACACAAATCACCCACACACACACACACACACACACATACGCACACGCACATTGAGTTGTGTTTGTAAATTATGACAAATTTCCTTGACAGCTTCGGCGGGCAGTTCGGAAACCCTTTTGTTTGGGGGTGCTGGCAACGGTCAGGGCGCTTGGGCGCATTCTGTGGCAGCTGTAACTAACAACAACATGCAACAAAACAAATTAGCCATTTAACAACATGAAAAGCAAGACAGCAACAGAGTGTTAGCGAAAGAGACAGAGAGAGAACGATACAAACAAGTCATTGACAAGTGTTGCACAAAAGTTTGTTGTGTCTGCTACTCCAAACCGACATACCAATAAAGAGCACCTAAATTAAAGCTCTAGTCGAGAAATGCCGACAAGGAGACACTCTTGACCCTATACTTAACGCTTACAGTCAGTGCTTGCAAGTATATATGTGTGTGTGTGTGACCTAACCTCAATGTCACATATCTCCAGTGTTTATCAGCCTCAACAAAAGTTTGACAGATTTTCATTATTTCCTCGATAGTTCCAAACGTCGTTTTCAAATTATCCAAACACAAGATTTTATTATATAGTTATCAATCAATTTTCTGCACTACTATTAATCTAAGCTATTCTCGAACACTCCCTAATCAACACGAAAAAGCGCACATGTTTCGGCGTATGTGTGTGTGTGTTTGTTTTTTCACTAATACCATAACACAATAAACATGTCCAGTTGTATTTATTTGTGTACACTGCATCTTAAATGCATTTTCGTATTACTTTAATGATGAAGGTGATATTCTCCAATTAAATAATCGAAAATAGTAGTATGCGCATTTTTTCCCCCATCTGCATTTGCCGCTTGAGCCGCACGCCAAGCGGAGTAACAGAAACGACACAAATCTGTTTGAGATGCCGTTGAACGCGTCTCGGGAGTCTTGACCGTGGTCTTCTTCTTGCCTTTCATGATTTTCGGCATTTTACGCTGTAATTTTGAATGTATTTGTTGCAATTTTCCTTTTCAGCTTGTTGCACGATTTCCATCTTACCTTTTCATTGGGATTCATGTTCTCCATCGTAATACAATTTTAAATATTAGTTCAACACTTTGTAAAAGCCAATTATTAGCCAAATGCAGAAAACTTTTCGTCTCTTTGACTTGGTTTTTGTCGTACCTCGTGCGTTAGAGGCGGCAATAGAAGAAAGCATCTATTCCCAAGTGATCGATAGTGGGGAGCAATATATCGGAAGTATAGACGTATCGATGCGATCCAAATCAACAGTGTGGGTATCATGATATTTGTCCCTAATAAGATCGTTTGTTGAATTTCCTAAACTTTATATAATATTGTTTTAGCCTTCTTTTTCTAGCCATCAACAAAGTTCGTTTTCTCAACCAGCTGTTAAGTTGATGGTGAAAATAAAAGGATTTTTATCAACACTGGCTTTAAAAAGCGGGGGGGCAACACTGATCCCAAGCTTACATAATATATATATATATATATGTCAGTTTTAGCATAAGCTCATTCTGTTAACTTACATACGAACATTCTGTTAACTAAAATGAATTAAAACTTTGTATTTCTTAACTCTTCTCACCCAACTATATTTAAGAAATGTTTACTTTAAATTCATTGCAGGAATCATAAAAGTCAATGTAAAAGCATAACAACAACTAGTAGAAAATAAATTTGGCAATTTGTTGTTGTTGTTTGTCTGTTTGTTTGTGTATGTAATTATTCAATTCAATTAATCCCGTTTACGCCTTTTGGGGCCAGATACCCAGTCTACAATCTACAGTCTGGTAGAGAAGCCAAACGTAGACCGAATCATTGTCCAGCAGCCATATCCGTTTCCGTTTTCCGTTTAACGCACACACCTACACACACACACACACACACACACATAAATTGTTGATGAGGAGGCGCTCATGTGTGTCCTGTGTGTACTGTGACGCTATCTGTGCAGGTCTTGCCCAGTTTTGGGTCAGTTGTAATGTCAGAAATGCTTTCAACATGCCTCGAGCAGCAGCAGCAGCAGCAGCAGTAGCAGCAGTTGCCATTGCCACAGGCTCCACACTTACACACATACAGGGGACAACAACAATTTGAAGTATGCCAAAATGGCAAAAAGGGCTAAATGGTAGACTGGGGTCGGGCAGAAGCAGCTGCAACCTCTGAACACTGGTCATATAGTAGGCCTTTGTCTCAACTTTGGAAATTCTTTGCATAGTTTTGGCATTGAGTTTTTTTTTGTTTTTTTGTTTTTTAAGTTTTTGTTTTGCGGGCAAATCCTGAAATCCTTTTTTGGGCTTTTACCAGCAAACCAGTGCACAAATTTCATTTATTTTTTAATAAAGTTATATTTGTTGTTAGCATTAATCCTGTTTGTGTGTATGTTTGCTCTTATTTGTGTTTGTCCATGTTCAACAATGGTCGCATCCGTTTCCGCTGGCCAGCTGGCAAGCAAGCAAAAAAAAATATTTCAAATAGCTGAAAAACAAACGGAAACTGCAAATAGAAATGTTTTCGACCAAAAGTTTTTGTTTAGTCCTGTGTTATGAGATATCCTTGTTGCCTATTTGTATCCTTCCCATTCCACTACCCATAAGTGTGTGTGTGTGTGCGCGCTCTTATCATTTCCGTCATAAATTTCATTTCGTTTTTATTTTTCTATTAAAAACTAGCCCCAAACAATGCCAAATGGTAAATAATTCCGGACCGAGAAAATGCCAAAGAAAAGCGGTTACATTTTGTTCATTTTTTTACTCGCTTCTACTCATATTCATGTCGTCGTCGTTGTTGTTGTTGTTTTAGATGCGTGTGTGCCATAAATCAAAAATGATGCGATGATGAGAAAAACAAAGAATAAAACACGAGAATACTTTGAGTTAGGCGACTAAGGGATGCTCTTTAGCTTTGCTTGTGTTTATAGTGTGTTAAATTATTCTTTACAATACTAGGCGATTCGGTTTGTAAAGGCAACCTTAAATGCATTAGTAAAATAAGTCAAAATTGGCTTTAGAAATCAATTTTAATATTTAAATAATAAACGCATGTTGTCCAAATATCGGGAAAATATTTTGTTCATGAAGTTCTTACCAAAATATGAATATACTCGAAGAGAGAAAAATATACAAGAAAAAAAATATACATTACATTGATGAGTTAAATAAGCTTCAACTGACTTCAGAAAAATAAAGTTTAAACGTTTGAGATTGAAGAAAAAAGTAAGCAAAAGCAAGAACTATTCAAATACAGGGTATATATGCATAGACAAGAATAACTAAATCGCAATAATATGAAAATAACCAAAGGACCGCATTAACTGTATATATTTCAGAGTTCCCTTCGCTAAGCACCAAACCAATCCCAATGCAATCTGCCACGTGCTACGTGATCTCACACACACTCACACACACACACACACACATGGATGGATGCAAATGTGACAACATTAGAATTTTCAACAGCCAAAAAACTTGGCCCCAAAAAAAATAAAATAAAAGACAAAACCGACAACCGCAATTTTTTATCTTTGCTGCGGTTATTTTCTTTTGCTTTTTCTGCAACTTCTTTCTAAGCGCAGTAAGAAAGTGCGAGTGCGAGTGCGAGTGCGAGAGAGAGAGAGAGAGAGAGAGTGGTAGGAAGAAGAGGTATGTTCTCATCTTTGACTTCAGCGAGCATCGTTTGTCATTATTTAAATTCCTTTTGACAAGGCACGTGAAATCTTCTATGAAGTTGTCTCCAGACACATGTGAGCAGGATAAGCATATCAAGTATACATCTGCAGGGAGGTCAGGCTGGATTCACAGTTGCCAACGGGGGTTACACTATACATCTACATATACATATACATGTATGTGCGTGACACTTTTCCAAGAGCTTTGTTATGTCCCAGACTTGTGGCAGTCAAATTAAATTAAATGGCAAACTCAACGGCTCAGTTTCTTCTTTTTTTTTCATCTCTTTTCCTTTTCCGCACGGTAGGAAAATTAATGGCTTCATATATGACAAACAGTTGCTAATAGATATGGTTTCCTTTTTTTTCATGCACCATTTAACAATTATTTCATATATATATATATATTTTGTTCATTCGCTTATTTGCTTAACAAGAATGTTTAAAATCAAATTTCAAATGGAAGAGCTACTCTATCGACAAGTCATATACTACTCGTTATGGCCATGTCTCATTTAACCTGCTGGCAAAAAGAAGAAAAGTTGCAACATAAAAAAGATAAGAGCTGCTCCCTTGCCTAGATGATGGCCACCTTTTTTCAACCTTTTCCCCAATGCCATTCCGTTCCCATTCCTGTCCTGTCCTGTCCTCCATCTGAATATGCAACAATAAAATGCGACAGCAGGAAAAAATTAAATATGACACTTATCTGGCGCACAAACAAACTTCAAACACATTACGACAACGACTTCAAAATAAGAACACACATACAGGGGTTGGAGTTGATGACTGGTCTGGCTTTGAGTTTGGGTTCGGGACCCATTCCTGTTCCTGTTCCTGCTGCTGATGCTGGTTCAGGTCCTGCTGTTAACCGTCGCAGACAATGCCAGGTATCATGAGCGCAATCAGCGGCCCCACAACATTGTGAATTGCTGTCATTAAAATGTTGACAAAGGAGCAAAAGGTGTAAAAACCACAGTGCGACAAGACAGACGCCAAAAAGTCCCCGCACAAGCCCTCTACGTAACCAAAATTAACCGCCAACCAAGCGGCATCGTAACGAGTTTTGTTAATGTGCTGGCCACAAATGTTGCCGATGACTATATGGCCTGATAATACAAGTAAGTATTCTATATATGTGTACAACAAAAGAGTACACAAATGAAAAAACTGAGCAAGGATGTAATCGACTGCTTAAACCTTTTTCAGCCGCTGGAAGGAGTTTCAAGAAATCCAAGTATTTCATGCTCAGAGCTCCACGTTATAAATAATAATAAAAGTATCTTAATTTAAATATTTTTATGTATTTCGTACTTGAAGAAACTATATTTAAATGTGATTCAAAGAAAGAATTGCAATGTTTTTAAAGTTTGTAAATATACATAAGAATTAACAATACATGTAGGATAAGGTATAATGCGATTCTGAATAAAGAAAACCAAAATCTTGTAGAAGAACCTCGCTCAAGTGTACTTATCACACGGTTGAAATTTCCAAGTCAGCCATCAATTGTTGATAGGGAAGAAGAGAGAGACAGCGAGAGAGAGAGAGAGAGAGAGAAGATGAATGTAAGAACCAAAGATCGGATCAGAACAGGAACGAGAACGAAAAAGAGGATGAACGACGATTTCAAGTGCGATTGTGACCCTTGAAAGTGCCAATCAAGTGGCTGGGTCTACATGCGTAATTTGCACACCAAGTGGTCGACCCGCACACACACACACACACACATACGTACGGTCCTTGGCCACAGTGTGGTAATTAAATTTCGCAGTCGGGCAACAGCCTGGCAAAGTGTGAAAATCATAAAAAGCAACGTGCATACGCCGTGAGGTCCCAAAAATGTTAAACAATTCACACGACGGGGCTAATTAAGCGCTCGGCTTGCACTTGAGACCCACAAGAGGGTGTTCAAGTGTCTGTGTGTGTGTGTGTGCGTGTGTGCGAGTGTGTGATTTTCATATTTTGATAAATTTTATGATGTGCAGCAGTCCAGCCAAGCAGACCCGACCGAAGTCATGAAACATTTGAGGCAGCATCGCATTAAGCCAACCGGAAATTAGCTTAATAATGAGTGTGTGGCAATACCACACATACGTATGTAAGTGTGTGTGTGTGTGTGTGTGTATAAACAATTCATATACAAATCTTAACAAGCCTTTTTGCTAATTAAATGTTTTGTTAACTATTTGCCTTTTAGCCAAGCTTTAAGGCTTAACAGACATTGTGCATATATAAGTCTCAACGATGTCAATGAGATAAATTATAGATTAATTCAAATAGATAAATCCATTTAACAAAGGTTAATAGTTATTGAATGCATATAAATGCCTAAGCCAAGTTTAAGATAAGCATAATAAAATCGTCTAAATTATTTATGCAGTTTTAGATGCTTAAGCTAATCTTCAAATACTAAGCAAGGCAACACATAACAAGTAAGAAGGCTCCAGTCGAGAAATCCCGACTAGACGATGCCCTGAAACCTATTCTTAACGCGTACAGTCAGTGCCTGCAAGTATGTGTGTGTGTGTGTGAACGCGCATACTGCATACTCAACTTCAATGTTCCATATCTCCGGTGTTTCTTAACCGATTTCAATAACAGCTGGTCATTATTTTGTTTGTTGTGTTAAAGTTTTCCATATTCAGGATTTCGTTGTTATCGATCCCATGTGTATATCGGAAATGGGAAGAGTTATCGAAAATCGTACAAACTTGTACTGCCTAGGGATTAGGCGAGCTTAATGTCTAAATCTGGAATCTCTAGCTCTTATAGTCTCTGAGATCGACGCGTTCATACATACGGACAGACGGACGGACGGACAGACGGATATGGCTATATCGACTCGGCTGTTGACACTGATCACGTATATAAATACTTTATGGAGTCGGAGAAGCTTCCTTCTGCCTGTTACATACTTTTGCACAAAACCATAACAACCTTTTTTCCCATTTTATTCAGGGTTCAGGCTATACTGATTAGCTCTAAAAAGTCTCTGAAAGCAAAATATATTTCTTTCATAGATCTGTTAAAATATCAGCCTATGTGTTATTCTGATGTATAAGCTATATTATTGTTAAGTTTCACTTAAATGCATTCATCAGTTTTTGTATGAACGAGTAACAAACATACATACAAACTTTCATATCAAGAGATATTATGAGTTCTTATGAAGAACTGCTGAAAATAAGTTTTATTATTCCAGATCTTATGAAGAACTGCTGACAATAAGTCTATCTATTTACTCACAAAATCAAGATAACGCTTCGTTTATACGTTTGTATGAGAATTTCTATAATCATTCGGTCATTTAACACCCAATCATGCATACCCTAACACACACTCACACACACACACACACGCACTTGCACACTGAGGATTGACCGGAACATGTACCCATGTATGAATGTGTTTAAGTACACATGTATATTTAAAATTAATGACATCATAAATTAGCCTTAATTATTATAATGAGCCCACAGGCATTAATGAGACATAACCTCCCCCATTCCCACTCCGTTTAACTCCTCTTCTGCCACGCCTCCATAGAGTGCCTGCTGGCTTCTACTTATACTTACAGCTTAGACAATTAAACTTAAAATGTATTAATTTATGGCCATGTGTAAGGGCCAATTAGTGCGAGGCGAACATCGCGTTTTCTAGTGGGCGCGAAAATCGCGCAATTAAATGCACCTGATGACAGGCACACACTTACAGAAAGGGTGTGTGTGTGTGTGTGTGTGTGTGGCACAACAGGACTCCAGTTAACGCACACACATAAATGCAGACACACATTAATCAAACACACACACACACACATACGAAACACAGCAGCTTTATAGATTTGTTTATGGCATTTGGCTGTCTATTAAGGGTTGAATTGTATTCCCTGTCTCAAAGGATCTAAACATAGATGAATGGTTATGACAACAAATACATATATATATGTAATAGCAATAATAAAGCTTCAATTTATGATTAATGTTGTCAATAATCATACAAAACGCTTTTGTCTATGTGTGTGTGTTGAGTAAAAGAAAATGAAACGAAAATGGTTTAAACTTTTTCGATTGTCAATTACTTTGTTTATCTCTTTTAAGACTTTTCTGATCATAATTCCGATACAAAAATTATAAATTCAATATATGTATATATATAGCTATATCATTCGGAAACATCTTTAGTGTGTTCTTGGATAGAAAATTGTTTAACTAAGTGCACCTCCATAAATTCGTATGCAAATGAGTCTAATCGGCTATTTAAACGGCTGACAAAGATTGGAAAAGTTGACAGCAAATAAATTACGAGGGTCAAGCCAAAGTAAATACATTTCTGAAAAGGCAATAAATTAAATTTACATCAAATTCGGCAAACTCAAAATGTAAGATAATTCCACAACAACAACAACAACATCACTAAAAGAAATACCAAAAAAAAAGAATAATAAATACAAAATAAATAAATACCAGCAAAAAACGGCAAGCGACAAGAAATTGTTTTCATTTGGATTTGGTTGTTATTGAGGGGTGTTCGGTGCGGGTAGGGGGGGCAGGGGTGGGGTAAGGTTCGATATTAAGTAAACAAACAAGCAAACAACAATGAAACCAAGCAAACAACCAGACAGCCAAACAAACACAAGGAACACAGGCTCGAAACACACACACACACACACACAACACAACACACAAACGAGCGAAGTAGGAGAAGTGGGAAGTGGGAAGCGGGAGGCGGCAGGAGAAGCATCAGCAGCAGCAAGGCAGTGAAATAGGGCCAACACTTGGATATGAAATAAGAATTTCGTTCTGCTAGAATCCAACCTACTAGAAATCGTATTCGAGTCAGTTGAGCGAACGCCACGTGAAAATGAAATTTTAATTTTAATTTTTCCTTTCCTTTCGCTCTGCTTCTTTTTTTCTCTCTCTCAGTTTCTTTGGTGCTGTCCCAAGGAGCGGGCTCTTTGAGATAAGGGGAACGGAGTTGAGCGCAGGTTGGCCAGTGGATTACGCTGGCTGTTAGCCGAGTGGCGATTATGCACGGTAAATCATTTCGACATTTTCCCGTTCATAAGCACGTAATTTGACTTGATTTTTTTTTCTATTTTATTTTTTTTTTGTCTATTTTTTATTTGAAGCCAACGACCGTCGACCATTTGCTTTATTGACTCTCGCCTCAAGTTGGTGGCCAAGATGTTGAACGCCGATGCCACGGTTGACAGGGGGTCTGAGGGGTGGGGTCATGGCACGCCCACGACTCCGCACATAATTGCGGTTAATTAAAGCGTGATTTTTTTCGAAATGTTTTTTTTTTGTTGGTTTTTTTGCTATTTTTAAGGGCAGTATTTGGTTCAACTGTGCGGCAAAACATTTTTGGAAAATACACTGCCCTACGTTTGTGAAGGTATATCGATTTCTAACATTGATTTTGTTGTTTTTGTTGGATTTCAAAACTATTTACAGCAGCAGAAAGTAATAAAATGTTGTTATTACTTTTGTTGCATTTGGAATAATAAAAGTTTCAATATAAATATATTTTTATACATAGCTAAAATTTTATTGTAAAATTTCATTTAAATCTTTTCAGTACTTTTTTCAAAAGAGCAACAAAAACATAATTCAAACTTTCACACTTATAATATTAATTGAATATTTAAAGGATTTTAAGTTCTTCTCCAGTTTTTACTTTGCAAACTATTTTATTTGTATTTTAATTAGAGTATTCAGATATCAGTGCTGGCCTACAAATCTTTGCATTCGAATTGACTGCACTCTGTAATGTTACTGTTGTTGTGTGCTTTTGCCTTTTTGCAATCATTTCTTTTAACGGTTTTGGGATTTGCTTTTTTTTATCACATGCACATTTCAAAATTGATTATTAATGATGGGCGACGGCATTTGGCGGAGTTGTTGCGAAACCCATTGAAAGAGACTCGAATTATGAAAATGCGTTTAAAAAGGCGGAAAAAAAAGAGAGCGCAAAGAAATTAATTATGGAAATTACTTGGCCAGTCTACCAAAGCAACAAACCTTTCCACTCAACTCATTTCCTTTGCCATTCTAAGCGGCTTGTGGTTTGATTTATTTAAGGAATCAACAAAAAAAAATTTCGTTTCCTTATATATTTTTTTTTTCTTCGGTTTTATTTTGTTTTTTGTTTTGCTTTGGCTCTCAAGTGGCTGGCAGGACACTTGGCTATTATTATTCCTTTTGCCCGCCTGCCACTTGGCAAATAACAATTTATTTTCATTAATTTGTGCTTTAACCCCTTGACGTTGGCTTCATTAAAAATGCGCTCTGCATGAGCCACATAAAAATTAGGCGGCGCGGCGAACTTGATTGCCATTAACATTTTAACCCTTTCGTTTGAGCTGAACTCTCTCTCTCTCTCGCTCTTATTCTCTGTCACTCTCACGTTTCCTTGTAATTATTGCAATCTGTTCGATTTTGGGACACTCATACACTAACTCCTTACCCACTCCTTACTCACTCCTTACCCACTCATCCCACTATCATTGCCGTTTCACCAACTCTTTTGAAAGCTGCAAGCGAAGCGACCGTTTTGCAATTTAAAAATGCAAATTAATTGCCACATGGCCCAGCACGGAACGAGGACTTTGTCTAAAAGTGTTATGGCATTATGTCTTTGCCATTAAAGTAAATTGTAATTGGCATTTGCCTTAACACCATTTCATGTTTCAGGGCTGCACCGTTTGCACCATTTTGTCGCCTGAACCAGTTTGAATATTATTTTGTTGCCAAAGTTTTAAACTGCTTTCTGCTCGATCTTTCTTTCACTGAACTGCGAACCTTTAGTTTGCCATATTGTACGGAATAATATTTGCAACGAATCACTGAAAGATTCATAAAAAAAAACCTTTGATAATTGTTTTTGCAACCCTAGGAACAAAAACAAAAAACTCTGCGAAATTTAACAAATGTCTGGGGTTGATGCAGTATGCTGCTTGGGTGGTTTGAGACGCTGTTGTTATTTTTTTTTGCCAATATTAAAAGCCATAATTCAATTTTATTGCAAAATGTTTCAGGTGCCTTAATCATTTCTAATATCCTGCGCTTGCTGCTTTCTATCTCGTTTGAGTCTGAGTCTTGAAGTCTGCTTTAGCTCATGGACTTCCGTTCGTTCGCACATAAATACTAATTTCACAGGCAATAAAGGCGAAACATTTGCCAGAACTCACGTACTTTTGCCATTTTGATCGTTGCCAGACATTTACAAGATAGCCCCCAAAAACTGTGCGCGATATCTCCTGGCAATTTTTTAATGGACTACAATGTGATTGCAAAAAATAAAATGTACATACATACTACAAATATATACCATATACCATATAGTATATAGTAGCCAGATACCTTGCGTCCTGCCAGCTTCACTATAAAGCGTCAAGCAGCTGTGACTTAAGATGAAAATAGATTTGAATTGCCAGCGGCTAGCCAGCCTTTCAGTTATTAAAGTTTCGGCACCAATAATTAGCCTTGTGGTATTTTGAAAGCAACCCCTTCCCACCTCTTATTAACCCCATGCTAGATGATAGCTACAGCATTTACCCATATCAGTTGCAGTTTGATCAAAGGCGAGAGCCTCAAGTGGCCGCGTCACAAACCGCAAAATAGCCATTGGTCAGCTAAAAGCGAAGTAAAACAGATAACAAATATTCAATAATTAACGCTTCAACGAATTTTGTATGCGCTTTATTACCTTTTTAAACTTATTATTATAACGTTTATTATTTAAATCAATTATGAACAAGAACAAGTTTTTAGTGAGAAACCCCAATTCATTCTTACTTCATAAATAAAATTATTTTATTTATTTTCTTTCGTTTTATTTCGTGAAACAGACATAAATAATTGATACTTACTGCTTAAGCCAAAAAGTAGGCAACACTTTTTTTAAATAAGTCAAAGTTTATTCGATGACTAAAATCATTATTAAAGTTGCATGTATTGACAAGTTTAAACCGATTCGTATATGTTTAGTGGACAGTTAGTTGCCAAAGCTAAGCGTGCAGCTTATATGCCCTTAATGCAGGCATATCAAAGCATTTCAGTTAGGGTTAAACCTAAAGCCTTTGGGGTTGAGTGTGTGACGAACGCCTGTATCTGACGGATATGCATGTGAGTGCGTGCGTGTGTGTGTGTGTGTGTGTGTGAGTGTGGTTATGCATAACGGTTCATTGCCTAACTGTCAGCATGGCAAGCAACTCCGTCTAATCACTGTCAAATGCAGGCGTCGCTTACGCATTCAAAGCGAGACAAAGGCACAAAATAATGTCTCATCGGACGGTGTGGGTGTGTTGGGCTGGGGCGGGGGTGGGGCACATGGACTCAAGACAACGGGGCCCTGGACAATGTATTCAAGCCGAGTTGAGTGGAGCACAAAGGCAAGGAGAAGAAGGGGTGCTTGGTAGCTGCCTTGCTTGTTAATTCGATTAATTACAACAATCAGCGGCATGTTTCATGTACAATGGCGTTAGTTGTGCTGTTGTTGTTGTTGTTTTTTTTTTTGGTTGGGAAGGCACTGGATGGTGGTGGCACTGGAGAGGCGTGGCACAATGGTCAAAGCTTAACAAATTTGCCCAAATGCTAATGGCAACTCTCTCCCTCTCTCTCTCTCTCAGTGTGTGTGTGGCAAACAATCGAAACATAATGACAATGATAGATTTGCCAATATCTGTCATGTTTATTAGCAAAAACAAAAGGGCCAGAAAACACACACACACACAGACAAATACAATGTTGAGTTGGAACATAATTGGATATAACATTTATACGCCATCATCGACAGATTGCAAAACGATTAAGCAACCCTCTGTTTGTTAGTGTGGGTGTGTGGATGTGTTTGTGTGTGTGAGCATCACAGAAGAAAAATGAACTAGCCAAGAAAAAGGAAAAGTAAATCTAATCAGGCAAAGACAACACAGCTAACAGCCAACAAATGTGGTGCAGGGACAACAAAAAGACCAGATACATACATATGTACATACATACATACGTACGTAGTCAAGCTGGGCAATGCGGGCATCAAATATATATTTTGTTTGGTATTTTTGTCGAACCTGAAACTGAAACAGCAACTGAAACAATCAACTTAATTTGCCCGCCCGCTGAAAGCCCTGTGGCAGATAAATTAAGTCATTAGTTGGAGCTGCCACTTTGCCAGGGCTGTGCTAGAATGGGGGTTAATGGGGGAATGGTAGGAGGGGTTGGGTGGCGGTACGACGAAAGTTTTCTGGCCCGCCAAAGTGGAAAATAAATTGGCGAACGTTTGTTTTGAGATTAACCGCGATTAGAGACTGTGCGGCACGATGAGGCACGATGCGAGTGGAAGTGGAGTGAATTGTAGCAAATGTTGCCATTATTTGATAAGCTTAAACATAGACACACACACACATACACACACCACTACCCCACTCTTCATGTGTTTGTGTAAACAAATGGCAAATGCGAGAATAATCGTAGGAGATTAAAAAGTTTCATGCGCCCGCACAACAACAACTTCAGGCGAGGAGTAAGACAAGGAGCACAAAGAGGCGGTGGAGGAGGAGGAAAAAGATTGCCTGACGAGAGACAAATGAGTAGAGCACGTGAAGCGTCTCCCTTACCCCCCCCCCCCCCCCGCATCAAACAAGTCAAGTCAAGCTTTTGGGCCAGCTAATTTATGGCGACTGCATACAAATTGGCTCCTTTCTTTTTGGCAAGAGATGTAGACAAAGCCTTTGACTAACTGGCCCAACTAACTGCTAACTAACAATAGAGTCATTTGTTGAACCTTTAAGGCGTCTTTGAGCTAGGTTTAATTGAACGGAAAAGACACTCGACAGACTTAAGAAATGTCTGCAAATATAGAAATCTTGTGTCAAATTTTAAGCCTTTTTGAACAAAGCAATTTGGATTTTTCAAACATATCTATTGTTCGATGAAATCTTGGACAAACAAAGTTTTGAATACAATATATTTAAACTTAATGTTTAAAAATGTTCCTTTTGACGGATTTTCTCAGAGAGCTGACTTTTAAGTATAGTTTAATCAAATGCTGAACGAAAGCAACTAACAAATAGATTAAGAAAATTCGATCGAAAAATGTTAAGTAAAAGAAAAACTATTATTGTATACAACCCTTTTTGCTTAAGACCCGATCTGTTTAAGGATCATCTTTAAACATCTGTTTGATACACATGAAAAACTATCTCACTTTATGGATATATCATTTGGGAGTTAGGTTTGTTAATAAATATTAATTAAAGCTGGGTTTACTTGTTATATGCGATATATGTCCCGAGTAATGCTACGTGATTCGAATATCTTTATATATAAATTAAATATGCTTCAAAATGTTGTCAAAACGAACATAAAATTTGAGTTGATAAAATCAATCTTTTTAATGTTGTTCAATATTATTTAGATTAAATTGCACTTAAGCTAAAGTTGTCAAGATTGCATTATAATATTTTTTCATTCCATTGAAACAATCCATTGAAGGTTGATTTTTCGTTTGCAAAGTTTTTTTGTGTTTTTGAATACCCTGAACCCATTAAAATGAGTAAAAAGGGTATAATGGTTTAGTGCAAAAGTATGTAACAGGCGACCCCATAAAGTATATATATTCTTGATCAGTCGAGTCGATATAGCCATATCCGTCCGTCCGTCTGTCTGTCTGTCCGTCTGTGTGTATGAACGCGTCGATCTCAGAGACTATAAGAGCTACAGACTCCAGATTTGGAACTTAAGCTCGCCTAATCCCTAATTTGTTTTAGGTTTTCGATAACTCTTCCCGTTTCCGATGTTCACATGGGATCGATAACAACAAAATCTTGAATTTGGAAAAATTGAAGACGGCAAACATTAGACAAAATAATGACAATCTGTGAACTTTTTATTGAAATCGGTGGAGAAACACCGGAGATATGGAAAATTGAAGTTGAGTATGCAGTATGCGGGTACACACACACACACTTACACAAGTAGGGCTCAGAGTATCGTCCAGTCGGGATTTCCGGACTAGAGCCTTCTTACTTGTTGTTATTCAAGGAATTGCTAATGAAACTCAAAAATTGCTTTGGCGTACAATTAACCATATCCTAGAGTCTAGGACGAAGATATTATCGTGTATTTGAACTATTTAAAAAGGGGACTGAAATGAAAAGTAATCGAAATGAAACTTTCGATTTGAATTATTTATGCTGTTACATTGTTTAGATTGAAAACTATAGCCGCATATTATAAATTACAAAATGGCAAGTCATAAACGTTTATCTAAATTGCTGGCAATTATGGTTATTAGACATATGTAAATGGTTAGGTATCATAACTGAATGATAGGTTAAATGGCAAAAGTGACTGACAAACAGTTTTTAATGTGCATGAGTGTTTGTGGCTTCGTTGCATGCAACACGGGTCAAAGTAAAGTTATAATTAAATCATGCTATAAATAACTGCACTAACAAAAAGGGGGAAAAATGCATATACATAAACTGCAATTGCAAAAGGAAGACAAATAACTATTTTAAGCTTTTCGTTGAGGGAGGGAGGGGGGAGGGAAGGCCATCCCTTGCGCTTGATGCAACCCCGTTAAGGTTAGTTTGTCTGCATCAGATAGCACGCACACAAAACCGCAACAAAAGCGCAACTTCAAACTAAAGCAATACAAACAAAAATATAAAAAAATAAAAAGTTTGAGTTGGCAACGCCTACAACAGCGTTAACAGTTAACATAACACTCTCACAAACGTAACATAAAGCGCGCGCTGTTAACTTTAACATAGCACTTGACGTTTGTTTTTTCTTCCTTTTTGGCGCCTGGCCAACTGCTTTGCTTGTTGCTGATGGTGGTGTTGGTGTTGGTGGTGGTGGTGGCATTTGGAGCAACTTACAAGCAATAACACAAAGTGGGCGTTTACCATTTTGCCACACGCTGCTCTCGCTCACCGCTCGCTCTCCTTCAAGACGTTGACAAACATTTGGCCACACCTACGCCTTGGGGTCCTTAACTTAACTCAACTCAACTCAACTTCACGCCAACCCCAACTTTCCGAAAGCCCTGTCTTTAGTTTGTAGTATGTTCATCACTTGACATGTGGGTCAGATTTGTGTTTTGTTTTCCTCATGTCCCTGCTGATGGGGTAAGTTCGTCCTTTGGGTTGTGGAGGAGGGGGGTCTTCGCCTTTGATTGGTCCTTGCCAGAGTTGTGTTTAGCTGCGCATTGTATTTATTACGCTCCCAACACACGATACGATATACATATGTATAAACACCATGTACAATGTTTATCTTAACATTATCTAGCTGTCCATCCGCTTATGCATTTTGCAACAAATACTACAATATAAACATTGAACTGCAATTTTAAACAAAACCAGCAAACTTTAAAGTTTACTCAAGTTCGACTTTGTCTATAGCTTACGTTCTTTTGAATGCATTTATGTTACGTTACTGTTAAGAAATCTAATCTAATCTAATTTTAAGCACTATTGGGTCTTACGTCTAAATGAAATATTTATGGTAAAATTCAAAAATTATTTATAAATATATACACAAAACAGTTATAAAATATGTTATAGAATCCATGCTTCTGCAACTTTTAATCTCAGATTTAATAGTGCTCTACACGATTCGTGTAGAGTTTGTAGAGTAGAATTAACAGTTGTTTGTTTTTACTACTGATCGGTCATGCAGGTGAACTAATTACACAAACAATTTGAGCAAGACTTATGTTAAAGCGATGCGTATGAAGAGAGGGAGAAAGAGACGGAGAAAGAAAGAGGATTGAGGGGAGAGTAAATTTGAGTTTTGACGACATTCTCGCTTTGAAGTTGTTCGCATTACAAAAGCCTGAAAGCTTAGACAAATTTCTATCTCATGCATATTTTGTTGCTCTTGAGGTTCTTATTGTTATTGCTGTTGTTTTGGCAGAAAGTAGAAAGAAGCAGCAGCTGAGTTATGCTGAGTATTTGCGTAATTAAAACATGAAAAGAGTTGTGCGCAAACTCATTTAATTAAGCATGCGGCGGCAGCGCGGAATTTGTCAAGTGTTTCCCTCTCTCAAAGGGTGAAAAGTAGGTGGTGGGGGGCAAGGATGGAAGGGTTGCTTAAGGTTAGCTTAAGGGTTGTGGAATTCAGTCAGCAGCAGCATGGCAATAATCATAATAATTATGGATTTAATTGCTCGAACAATGCTTTTGTTTATTTTAAATTAAAACGATGGACACTTGACACTATTGTTGTTGTTTCTTTCTCTCCACAAGAAGGGGGTGAAGAGTTTGAATAAGCCATGTGTTGAAGTGTGAGGTTAAGCACGAATTGCTGTTAACTGACTTAAAACTCAGCTCAGATTGGGATACAAATGTGTAGCCAATCTAACATAGATGGGGAAAAAAGAAAGCATACTAAGGCTGATTAGTGAGATCATAGTATCTAACTTCTCGTCGATCTTTTCAAGCTAATATCTCAGCTCAGATTGGGAAACAAATGTCAAGCCAATCTAACAAAGATGGGGAAAAAAGAAAGCATCTTAAAGCAGTTCAACTGCTCGTCGATCTAAACAACTTTGCCTATATGATAAGTTATGGTCTCAAAAAAACTTTAAGAAATGATAGGTTATTGGTTACAAAATATGTTAACCTTATAGGGTATCTGCTAGTCGAACAAAAACATCTTTTGCTGTGTTCATTACGTTACCATACACTAAAAACTTTGTTTATTTCGAATTTTTAGAATCATTCGCATTTTATAGATATTTTCGCTTTCAAAAATTCTACAAAATATTCATTATTTTTATCTATTCAGAAACTTAACTGCAAATTGAGCAAAAGCCAATTATAATAAAGTCTTTCAACATTTATGTTATTTATTTCTTTTGTTTTGCTTTTGGTGAACACATCATTTTCATCATTTTTATGATTGACAGAGGAGTAAATGAGGCATTGCTTGGGAGCAAAAAAAGCATACAAAATTGAAACATTACTTTTATGGTATATGGATTCTTATGGAGCGGCGACACAACGTAGCCATTGTAACAAAGGGACAATGGGGAAAAGCAAAAGAAGAAAACAACAAAACAGAAAAAAAAGCAACAAAACAAAAACTCGCATTTGCTTTTGCTGATAAGCGGCAAAATGTTACAAAAGACATTTTCATAAGCATTATACTGATTATGACACCCAGAGCAACGCAAAACAAAAGGCGACTCTGCCCACACCCACACCCGCAACTCAAATCCCCGCCTCCTAGCACTCAGATAGCACAGCTTTTGGTCCCTAAGAAACCACAAACACCAGCACACACACACAATAAAACAAAAGTGCTGATAAGCAGCCTAAAACTATGCAACGTCAAACTTATGCCGCGCTGCTAAGCAGGCGAGTAGTGAGCGGAGCTGGGGGGGGGGGGGGGTCCATTCCCCCTTAGGATAAGTTTGCGGCACATATATGAGAGAGAGCGTCGCACAAATCGAAATCTATAAATGACTTTTATTGTTATAGCCTGCAGCGGCGTCATCGTTCTCCCTTACCTCCTCCGCCTCTATACTATCTCATTCTCATATCATATCGAAGACAAACCAATAAGACGCCCCAAAAACTTTTCGTCGCACACACACACACACACACACACAGAGTCATCACACACATGGTCTCCATGGATATATATATTGAAAAGATCGCTTATCTGAAAGTTTTTGCGGTCGTTCTAGTTGCCGCGCATCGGCTGCCGCAGACACAAAAGCGTCAATGTAACAACTGCAACAACAACAACAAAAAGGACGCGTGTTCCCTTTTAAAGTTTCATTAATCAAGGCAGAATAGAATAGAATGCACGATGCGAACGGTGGTGGGGGGTGGCATAAACCGTTTTATTATTTCAATTGCAGCCAGCTCCAAAATATGAAGCATCATTTATCAGACTACCCAAACGTATAGCCGAGCACCCCCTGTATCAAAATACCCAACTCCTACTCTCTCTCTCTCTCTCTCTATGTGTGTGTATATCTGTCTGCGTGTAGATTTGAAATTGGCAACAACAATGCCGTGATTAATGGCTGTCAAAGCGAAAGAGTCAACAAATGTCAAGCACGCATTCAGCATTCAGACAAAATGCCAATTGACAGCAACCAGCAGCACCAGCATCACCAATATATACAATACAACAACAATGCAAAAAACTAAAGCTGCACAATTCACAATTCCAATTGACAATAGTTGCTAATTTAATGCCTAACTTTAAATTTTGAACAGCAAATCGTTTGCAACTAAGCAAAACAAGTAAGCAAGCTATTCGGCATGCCTTATAATATATATTCAATGGCAAAGCCTATTTGTTTTTTTCATAGTAAAAGCTGTAACAGATCTGACATTTGTTTAATATAGTCATATAGTTATCTAACTGCAACAAAAAGGAGCCATTGATCAAAGTTACAGCTTGGTAGCTCAAAAACTGAGGAACAAACAAACAGACGGACATGGATATATCGACTAAGTTCGTGATGCTGATCAAGAATATATATATATATATATATACATTTTTAGTCGGAGCTGCTTCCTTCGATGCGTTTCCCATTTAATGACACAATGAACATTAGCCTAATGAACACGTTAATCACAAAAAAACAAACGTTTCTTATAAAGATTTTCGAAATATTTCAAACATAAAGTGCCAAAAAATAAAGCCCCTGTTTTTCGACACGTTTGGAGTCATAACACATAAGGAAAAACAAAAAAAAAAATATGCTGAGATTTATCCGCACCTGAAAATACTATTCGTTCCCTTCAAACCCTATTTTAAATTTTGACAATATGATTCTTTGTTTTTCAAGTATCGTCTGTTGCATTTTCTGATCCGTATTTAAGAATAAAACTGCTCAATTTTTGTACTTTGAGATACAAACGATTTGAGTTTTGAATTCATTTCATCATCAAATATAGAAACTAGAAACATAAAAACACTTTTATAAAACTAACCTCAACAAAACAAAACAAGTAAGAAGACTCTAGTCGAGAAATCCCGACTAGACCATACCCTGAACCCTATACTTCACGCGTACAGACATTGCTTGCAAGTATGTGTGTGTGAGTGTACGCGCATACTTCATACTCAACTTGAATGTTCATTAAAAATTTCACAGATTATATTTTCATACATTATTCATTATTTTGTTGAATAATTCAAATGCCATCTCAAAGTTTTCCAAATTCAAGATTTTGTTGTTATCGATCCCATGTGTATATCGGGAACGGGAAGAGTTATCGAAAATCTAAAACAAACTTGTTCTGTCTAGGGATAAGGCGAGCTTATGTTCAGAATCTGGAGTCTCTAGCTCTTATAGTCTCTGAGATCGACGCGTTCATACATACAGACGGACGCACATGGCTATATCGACTCGGCTGTTGATGCTGATCAAGAATATATATACTTTATGGGGTCGGAGATGCTTCCTTCTGCCTGTTACAGACTTTTGCACAAAACCATTAATGCGTTCGGGGTGTAAAAAACAAATATTTTTTAAAATTAAGTCCCAAAAATTAGATTTGTATATTCGTCCAACATTATTGGCATTTTCTTGAACATCTCATCTATAAATAAATTTAATTAGAAGAAAAAAATATTTAGTTTCCGCAACTAGTTTCGTTATCAATTAATTGGTTTACCACCGCCCAATTGCAATAAAAAGACAAAAGTTTTCAATGTTTGTTAATTACATTTATTTTTCATTTTCATTTTGGTTTACTTTTTTTTGTAACTTTTGTTTTTGTGTTTTTTTTTGTAGTTTTTATTTTTGCTGTTGTTTTGTTTGTTTGTTTTGATTTCATTGTTTCGCATTATTCTAGCATTAAACGCAACGCGGCGCACACTTTTCATTCAAAATACGGTCCTATATCTCATTGTAGTATGTGTAGCTTAAATTTTAGATACTTTTGATTCTCAACGTTGCGCAATACAATAAAAAAAAAAAATATTCCCTTATGTATTTAACATTTATTTAACATAGTCATATATGTAGGTAGTATTGTGTATATATATATTTATATATATATATTTAAGATTTTAATGCATAGTTATTGAATAGGTATTTTATTCTTGATTTTGTGGTTGTTTTTTTTTTTTGTAATTTTTATTATTTTTTTTTTCTTATACACACTTTGGTTATTCTTTTCACTGCTTTTGCATTTTGCTTTCGTCTTACAAATTGTATTATTTATTTTGGATATACATACATATAGATTTGTTTTAATTAATACATGAATATTTTTGCTAGTTTATGTTTTGTTTTATTTTTTTTTTCATATATTTTCTCAGTTTTAATTTAACACTTAGTTTACGAAGTTTTTTTTATAGAATAAATGGAATCGCATGAGTTGCTGACAATTAAATATGCATATTGAATAATAATAATAATAATAAAAAAAAATTCATTTATATCATATTAATAAATACATTTATATTGTAACTAGTTTTGTTTGCATTTGTTTCGTTTTGCTGTTTAATTTTATTTTAATGGTTTTTTGTTTTGTTTTTGTTTTATTTTAAATATTTATAGTTTATACACATATCGTAAATTGTTTTTCTTCCTTTTAGCATATATATACTTTATTTTTACATTAAGTCGACAAAAAAAAAAAAATTAAAGGTTGATTTGTTGCAATCTTTTAGCCTCGCACTAACTAAACTTAAATAATAATCAACAATGTGGCTCTAACAGACTTCAAAATGAAAACGCGAAAAATGATTTGTTGTACACATATAAAAAATAGACATATTTCAAATATTTACACATTAAATAAACTGCCAATTTCTTAGCTTATTTTACATTTGGCGGCATTTATTTCGAAATGGTGACAAAAAAAAGCCAAAGTATTTAATATATATATAATATATATATATATAAAAATTAAAATAAAAAACTAAAAAAAAAAAATTGTCGGTGGGGATGTTGTAACAAATTTGCTTTCAACTTAAACAAAATCAAACTTTTTCAAACTCATTTAAATTGCAATCAGTTTTCTTTTCTTAAGGGAATCAATCAAGCATTACGAATACCGTAACGATTGAGTCGAAGTGTACAATATTAAGAGTTAGGTAGATTCAATCAATGTTTGTTACAGAAAAGTTTGATATAAGTATATTTTTGTTTTTGTTTTTTTATTTCTAAATATTAGTACCAAAGAACATATTTGAAACTATTTGAAATAGTTGTTATGCCATTTAATTTTATAGATTTGTTAAATATTTAATTCTCATCGCTCTTTAATTATTTATTTATTTTGTTTTTGGCACTGCTTTGAATTATTTTGGCACCGCACGCTTCAAGCGTTAGAAATACAAAATGAAAAAAAAAATTAAATAAATAAATTATGCATGTACAAATATTATTTCGTACATTAAGCGGTGCTGTTTGACTTAACAAATAATCGAAGAAAAAAAAATTAATTTTGATTTTGATAAATATAAGATAGGGATTTAAATCTTAACTTACTTCTCACACTTTGGCGCTCAAAATATTTACAAAGCTTAAGGGGATCAGTTAATAAAAATTAAAAAAAAAAACAAAAAAACAAATATTTTTGTTCTTTTCTTAATACTAGAAAATCTATGCATATTGTCACTTTTATGCTGCACTATTAAACGAAGCGTTTAAATATAAAATTAAATGTATATAATCGATTTGTATATATATAAATATATATATATATAAATCTATGCATATTGTCACTTTTATGCTGCGCTATTAAACGAAGTGTTTAAATATAAACTAAAATATAAATAATCGAATCGAATATATACATTTATATATGTATATTATATCGAACTAACGTACGTACTACTCTTATTTTGGGTAAAAACAAAAAAAAAAAAAAAAATAGCCAAACTAATTAGAACTATAAAACTTCAACTCAGTCAAAGCAAAACGAACATTTATGGTCTTATGTATGTAAAATAGTTATAACATATCCGATATTTTGACGTATACATATACATATACATTAATATCTAGCTATATAATAGTTTATTCGTTTGGGGGACTTTGATTTAGTTAAGGTTCGTTTAGTTGCGATTGTAGAACTTTATTTGGTAGCGCTTGAAGGTGTTGCGCATACTGCCTCCGCCTCCACCTCCACCTCCGCCGCCACCAACGTTACCAATTCCCCCAATACCTCCTCCCCCTCCTCCTCCTCCTCCTCCTGATGCGCTTCCCAAGCCCAAACCCATACCCATACCAATACCCGAGCCTAAGCCCATTCCCATGAACTGCTGCTGCTGTTGCTGCGACTGTTGCTGCTGCTGCTGATGTTGTTGCTGCAGATGCTGATGTTGTTGCTGCAGATGCTGTTGTTGATGATGCTGCTGCTGCTGCTGCTGTTGCTGCTGCTGATGATGCAGACCAAAGCCGGCAGCTCCATAAAACTGCTGACCAGAGTTGACACCACCAACGCCACTGCCGCCGCCGCTGCCGACTCCGCCGCTGTTGCTGCTGCTGCTGTTCATGTCCAGGGCTTTATTTTAGCTGGACGCCCCCAGCTGATTCTTCATGTGCGCGGCGGCAGCAGCTGCCGCTGCAGCAGCAGCAAAGGGTGAGCCGCCGCCACCATTGCCGCCAGTTGGCGTTTGCGGCCCATTATTATTGTTGTTGTGGTCACCGGGTGTGCGTGGGCCATTCAATATGCCCGGCCCGCCATTGACATTGGCGCCACCAGTGACACCAACTGGTCCACCGCCCAGCAGTCCTCCAGCTGCGCCAGCAGCGCCCGCTGCACCAGTTGGCGAACCCTGGCCAAGAGTCGAGACATGACGCTTGAGCATCGGATGATTGGCCATCGAGGCAAACACCAGACGCTCCTCATAATCGTATTCGCAGAGTATTTTATTCTCGCATAGGTAAAAACGATCGCCAACACAGAATCTGCAAAGTGAAGTGAACGAGTGAAGAATTTCAATTAAATATTATTTTAATAATGTGATACAATAAAAAGTTGACGTTTATTAAGAATATTTGGTGGGTTTAAAGTTAGTTTAAGGATCATGTTGAACTGTTTCATTACTCTTCGAATATTTATGCCCGAACTCGAAAGTGTTTCGAAACAAGAGAGGGCTGAACAGTTGAACAGGAACTGCTAACTGGAAACGATTTTTCCACATGCTTAAGTCCTTTAAGATTGACAATTGACAGCGGTTAACAACGTTGAATGGCCAGGAAAGGAAGGAAACTTGACTTGGCTAAAAGCGCACAAACAGACACAAACAGAAACAAACAGAAACCAAACGTCGAAGCCAGCAGGACAGGACACACAACGTAGCAAGTTGCAACTGTTCACAAGGATGAGTAGGCGAAACAGCAAACAGCAAACAGAAACAGAAACAGTTGAACACACGGCATGATGACGGCTCCGAAGGAAGTCAGATAAGCGTTTGAAAATGTCACTGAGGCAACGGTAACGGTAAAAGCAACGGCAACAGGCAACTGGCAACAGGCAGGAAGTGCTCCGCAGATCTGGCATTGAGAATTGCTGCTGCCACTGAAAGGTACAAAAACAAAACACAAGAAGAAAAGCAAAGAGCGAATGTTGGGTAAGTGGGGTAGTTGGTGGAGGGTATGTGGGGGAGTAGGTGGGTAGTGGTAGGTGGTACACGAGTCGTAGAGGAGTAAGTTCCGCTTCAGTGAAATGCAGTGTGCATTCAGCCAGGATGCAAATGAAGTCGCCCATTTTCACTCGTTTTGCCCACGAGAAAAGTATTTCCGTTGGTGTGTGTGTGTGTGAGTGGTGTGTGTGTGTGTGTGTGTGAGAGAGGTGTGTGTGAGTGTTGTGTGTGTGTGCGTGTATTTTTTTTTTTGATTTTGCAACATGAAGCCCTTTGTCAAAATATTTATGTTAGCACCTGCAAAAGATGACATGAGAGTGAAGTTGGAACAGAATTTTGAAGCTGAAGCTAAAGACACACACACATATAAACACAAACACACACACACACACACATACACAGAGAGCTCACATTACAATGCAAACATGGTAGAACAACACATGGTGGCAACATACAAACGACCCAACGAATACTCTAACTCAAGGTAGAATATAAATTTGATGTCGAAAAAAAGGAAAAAAAACAAAAGCCAAAAAAAAATCTATAAAAATAATTGTTAGAGTACAGATTTGGTGATATAAAACTTAATACTAAAAGCTGTTGTTTGTTGATTAGATAAGTTTAAATATGTTAATAAACATTGAAGATTTCATCAGTGATTCTCTAGCAATTCTCTAACCCAATTGAACTATGTTAACTATGGAACTATGTTTAGGAACTTTGATGGCTTTATAATATTATATATATATATTATATTATATAGAATCCAAAGATCCAACATGTTGCCCATTTGGAAATAACTCGATTTTCTCTATTGGCAACATTTTTATGCTTGACAAGTAGTACAACAACAACAACAACAACATATAAACCCAGCTGGACTAAAAAAAACGAAAGAGGAGAAAAAAGTAGGCAAGGGACAGAGAGTAGGAAAAAAAAAAAATGGGTGTATTGCCCCTTCGGCATCGTTTGGGGAAAAGTTTGGGTAAAGCAGCTTACAGCAGACTTACAGCGGATATGAAATTTGGCTTTTGATTTACGTCAACGTTTTTTTTTTGTTTTTGTTTTGTTGCTTTGGTTTTGGTTTCATTTTCTGTTTGGCTGCTGGCGATGCACAGCAGCAAATCGATTGATGGACTGACTCTCGACTATATGTATATATATATACGTATACCCATATGTACATATGGGCTGTGTGGGCGTGTCATGCTGCTGCTGCTGCTGCTGTTTGTTGTCGTCTACATGAAAAAAGCTTTGTTTATCTACCAAAACAACCAAAAGAACAGAAAAAAATGGAAGAAGAAAGAAAAAAAACAACTGAGTCAACAAAATATAAAAAATGAACAGCAACAACTTTTAGCCATGGCATTGAACGCACCTGTGACATGCACACCCATCCAGACATATGTATGTGTGTGCGTGTGTGTGTGTGCGTGTGTGCACATATCCGGCCAAGCGAAGAACAGCAACAAAATTGTCAACAGGAAATACAAAAATTGTTTAAAATGGCGCACGCTGCTTGCTGTTTTAACTCTCTCTTTCTCTTTCACTTTCGCTCATTCTCCCTTTCACTCTCTCTCTCTCCCTCTCTCCATCTCTCTTTAGTCGTTCTGTGAGTCAAAACGAAAGATTCACTGGCAAACTTTGTCACATGCCCATGCTGCCTGCCACAGCTGCCTGCCACTCAACTAACGATGTCGTCGTCGATGCTGGCGACAGAAAATCATGCAAACTTTTCAATCACAAACAACAAGAACAACAACAACAACATCAACATTTGATGCACTTTGGTTAAATACAAAAAAATCCAGCAAAAAGCATAAAATGCAAAGCATTTGCTGTTGGTTCATCATGTGGCATGCGGCATGTGGCAAGTGGCAAGTGAAGGCCCGGATATTGAATGTGAATTGCGCGACCAACAACAATATTTGCAAGTTAAAACTGATAAAGAAAGAAGGGAATGTAAACAGTTTCCGGCTATCCGCTGGAAATTAAATTATTTTATTATTATTTGAAGAGCCAACGGCGCTGCAGATGCAACAAGAGTATAGTATATATATAAATATATATCAAAACTGCTTTCTTTAGGTATTTTTGTAAGCCTCAGAACAAAGTTTGCATGAATCAAAGTCTAACAGCAAAGATTTGCGTGAAACTGTTAACAGATTAGGGACAAAAGGTAATTAACATATTGTGTTATGTTAATGTTAACAGACAACTGTTATGCAGAACTTTCAGTTCGATTAGGTAGGCAAAATTAATTAAAATCTATAAAATTTATGTAAAATATATTATTATATGTGTGCATTCATACAAATCTGATACGATGTGATAAATGATATTAAATTCAATTTAAATTCAATGTTTCAATGTTTTTTCAATGCATTCTCTTCCTCATTTTTTTTATACTATTCACAAATTGAGTTCAATCAAAAGCTGCAATTGCAATTCGATATGTTTGGTTTAAAATATTTAGGCGGTCTCAATGCAATGTTGGGGTAACATGTTATGGCCACAATCTCATATGGGACAAGACCCCCCCCCCCCCTCTCTCTCTCTCTCACACTCTCTTTCTGTTCGTTTTGTGCTTTTACATTTTTAAAGCCAATATTCGACAATGTGAAAACAAAAGCGTCTCATCGAATGCATTTTGCAACAGCCGTACCGAAAAAAACCAAAAAAATAAAAAGGGAACTGAGATTGTTGGCAGGGGGGGGGGCCAAAAAAATTTTGTACAATATGCCAATATGTTGTAACATTTATTTCAATATTTTTGCTGTACGGCAAAATGCCGTGTGGCAGGCACTTTTTAAATATTTAATGCCATTGCTCGTTGCACAACCAATTTCAATGAAGGCAACATTGTAGACAAGGACGGGAGGGGGCAATGGGGGAGGGAGGGTGGTAGGTTGAGACGCCAGCATATGTGCGGCCGCATTATTAATGCACGAAAGAAAGAAAGCAACAAAAATGTTGGTTTTTTTTTTTGACCAGGCCCGGAGGTGTACGCACTTTAAAAAACTCTCTAGAGTGACATTGCGCGAATTGGCCGAATGCAATAAATTCTTCTACCATGAATATATATGTGTATACGTATGTGTGTGTATGTATGTATGTGGGCATGGCACGTGAACCTATCCAGATGGCAACGCTGTTGACTAGTTGATGGCACCCCAAAGGGTTACGAAGAAGAATCCAAATATGCTTACGAAAATTTATGCGGTTTTCATAGAAATTCAACGACACACAAAGGGGTTGCCATCACCCCCCCTCTCCCAAACCCTCAGCCCTTTTTGGCGAGCATGTTAACTTGTAAATGATGTCAATTTGTTGTTTGTTATTGCTAATGTTACATTGCTCTTGCATAATGCTGCTACTATAATAAAATTCTAAGTGCCATTTTGGCTTTGTATATTGGCCAAAGATTAAAAAAGGGATTTCTTTTTCGGCAAGGGGTGTATGTATGTATGTATCTGTGTGTGTTTGTGTGTGTAAATTATCGAATTGAGCTGCTGATAGCCAAATGGCCCCATAAAAATACATAAGTAAATGTGAAGATGAATTCTTAAGTATCTGAGTATCAAACATGTGTAAATAGGTTTGGAATCAAAAGTAAAAGTTAACAGAATACGAATACGAATACATTGAGACAAGACTGAACAATGCGAAGCAACTTTTCATTGAGTATGTTTCCAACACTTAGTAATACTGTTACACTCAGTAAGTACTGTTAAGAGTGACTATGCTTGGTGTGATCGTGAGAGAGAACTCAAGTGTACAGCACAAACATTCAATTCGTTTCGTTTCGAAGTTAGTAAGCTTATTTTTTCTGTCACAATATTTCGATGCTATCATCGATATAACAGAAGAGAAGAACTGAACTTGGAATCAAGCATAAAGAGACACAATATGGATGATATATGAATCTGTAGAAGTCAACAATGAAATTGAATCAACATGTTAACGATTATGTTAACTCGTAATGTTATATAAATGTTACTTACCTATGATTGCATTGCTGGCATGCAAAACACTCCAAATGATAAACATTTGTGCGTGCACGCATCACCATTTCGAAGGCTGGAATGACTTTGCTGCAGGCGGCACAATAGCCAGTATTACCAAATAATCTGCAAAAACAACACCTTATTATTCTCTCACTCCACTTTCTCACCACACACACTCTTTTCGAACTCACCTCAAGTAATCGCGCTTGCAGAGCATCAGATTGCCTTTGGTGTAGAGCGTGGAGCCAACTTCGCCAAGGCGGCAATCGCAGCAGCCGCATTTGAGGCAATCCTCGTGCCACAGCATGTCCAGGGCGCGCAACAGATAACGGTCCTGAATGTGCTTGCCACAGCCGGCGCATAGCTGGCTGCCATTGTTGTTGTTGTTATTGTTATTAGCGGCGGCAGCGATGCTTTGCACATTGCTATTATTATTGTTGTTATTATTGTTGCTGTTGTTGTTGTTGTTATTAGTGTTGTTGTTGTTGCTGTTATTGTTGTTCACCGAATTGCCATTGCTGAGGCCATTGTTGTTGCCATTGTTGTTGTTCTGTCCGTTGTTGTTCATGTTTGCGGCTTGTTGTTGTTGCTGCTGCTGCTGAGCCGTTTGCTGCTGCTGTTGCTGATTTGATGAAAGCCCGACAAGTCCGGGTTCAGTTTTGGTTATATCCATAGTCATCATCTGCAAAGCACAAAACGAAAATAAAAAAAATTTACAAAGATTAGTTGAAGTTTTTTTTGCTTAGTAATTATATACATTTGGAATGTTTATAAAGTTGAAGAATTTATCAAAAGACGAGTCAGCTTTGATTTTGTTGAAAGTGTTGATGCTGATGTGATGTTGTTGTTGTTGTTAACAGTTTCACCAATGATGAAATTATTTTCAACATTATTGCATTCCAGATGATCAAAAGGCGGCGGCAAAACTCAAATATATAGATATATTTGCTGTTGTTGCAGTTATTGTTGAAATTGGAATTAATGGCGCTGCAGTTTTCATCAATTGGAGTGAATGGCGTCGGCGACGCAAAGATTGGGATTGAGCGATTGGAATTGCTCAAGTCCAGGATATGATCGTAAACGCTGTCGTGTTTAACCATGTTCAAAAGATCAGCTTCGGTTTCCATATTGTTAACAATTAACACAACGATATGCCAAAATAATTAACGTATTTATTTGTGCGAATTTCGCCACAAGAAAAAAAAAACGAAGCGTCGGTTTGTGCCAAGTGTTGATCAATGTTTCGAAGTAGACATAACGGCATTTAACAGCTGCCAGCATGCTTAACAGTGCTGTCTAATGTCATTTACAGACGGCGGCGTTTAGCATAAATACGCACATATTTTAAGTGTAGCATACTTTTGTGCGCATTATGTAAATTAAATCTGCAAAACCGCAAATTTGCAAACATTGCAAAAAGTTCAAACACACATTTGAACTCAAGTTGTACACGTTTTATATAACGCTGACATATATGCTTGCAACAATGTAAATTAAAGTGAAAAATAAATTGATTGAAAGGATCACATCATTAAATCTTATGCAAAAAAGTTGGGCTCGTCCGGGAGTTGAACCCGGGACCTCTCGCACCCGAAGCGAGAATCATACCACTAGACCAACGAGCCATTGCCAACGTGGCTGCCACAAACAAAATCTAAGCAGCGAATTTGACACGATCAAAGCCTGCCAGCGTGTCATTTTTTATCCGCACTTTCTTTAGCGTGCTATTTTAAGCACAGCTCAAGCTTTGATCGCAACTTAAAATATTTATTCTTGAATGTGTGAGTGTGTTTGTGTGTGTGTGTGTGGGCGTAAGTCCTTGTCATAACTCAGCTCACGGCTTGCACTCAAATAAATTGCCTCTTTAGCTCAGTGGTAGAGCACTGGTCTCGTAAACCAGGGGTCGTGAGTTCAAACCTCACAGGAGGCAAATTATACAGCAAATTTTTTTTGCAGTTGTAAATTAAATTATCATAAATCGTTAAGCTTTACTCATTGATGTGAGTTTATAGCGGCATTAAGCTGACAATTTTTGATCAAATTATTTTTATATATATATATATATATATATATATATATATATGCATTAAACCAGCGAACCGCAACATTTTACAACTGTCAACCAATTGATGTCAGTTTTGTGTTTTATTTAATGTCGCGAATGCAACGCTGCAAAATTGCTGACTGCAGCAGCTCGATAACGATAACAAAACCATGGCCAAGGCCTCGCTGTCAATGAACAGCAACAACAACAAGCAACAAATCAATGCAAGCAAAACGCAAAGAATGCCAACAACAATTTAAAATAACGAGATTTATGACAAATTGGCAACAGAAACAGTACAAAACGAAATGAAATGAATGAAAATGAAACGCAATGCAAAATCCAAACCAATCTTAGAGATGTGCGCGTGTCGTGGCACGAAAAAGGAGCACGTAAGATATGCAGATTAAGATCTAAGATGAAAAATGGCATATGACATACTTTATATATAGTTTTGTAAATAGGAAAAATAGGGAACGCTTTCTGACAAGCACATCAAAAAGCTTTTTATTGTATATATATATATATAGTGTATGTATATACATTGAAGAAGTCTATGTTGTTACTCGTTTTCTACTAAGGACAGTACAACAGTACAATCATAGCCCATGTATTATTCGGATGTTATATTCGGAGCTATATTTTCTGATGAGGTTTCATTAAAGTCCATTCAGTTGTTATTGCGTGAATGAATTAAAAAAAACTATTTTGTTGTTTCGAAAAGCATTTAAAATCGATTAATTCAGCTCGTTCGTTATATCGAATGTGTACTATAGAAATGAAACATAAGCTTGAACCATCTCTAGTTTGTGTTGCATTTGGATTGTTTTGAACCGTTTCGAATGAGGCCAAAACCAAAGCGCTAAATACTTGGTTTGGGCTGGAAGGGGGTTGTTGGGGGCGAGCGGGGGTTTGGCCGAAACCCTAAAAATATGCAATGCTTACACATTCCACCCCCTCCTTCACCCTTAACCGCTTGTTGTACGCTATCTGAAGGTTTTGCTTTGCGAAATGGCCAAATGCATTAAGCCACCAATGTTGATGTTGTTTACCATGTAGCACCAACTGTGACCCGGCCTTGGCGTTGCCAAACACACACACAGAGACAGAGACAGAGAGAGGGGGAGAGGGGAATAGAAAGCTAGTTGCATGTTGCAAGGTTTGTGATTCTGTTGCAGCTGCTGTCAATGACTTTGATTAGACAAACCAGACGCAGTGTGTATGTGTGTGTGTATATGTGTGTGTGTGTTTGGTCGGTGTCAGAAAATCATCAACCCACCCTCTACCTCCCTCTCTCCCTCTCTCTCTCTCTCTCTCTCTTTTGGTAAGCTTTGTTCAACTTAGTCATGAAAAAAAAAGCAAATTCAATCAAATCAATTTATGTAAATTTAACGCCGAATACCAAAAAAAATAAAAATCACCAACACACACACACACTTCTTCTTCTTCTCTTACCCCCTTCCACCCACCTACCCCCCTCCCGACCAACATTGCTGTTGATATTGCATTGTTATTTAGTTTAGACATAAATGAATTGAATGCTAAACGTTTGTTGGCATCGCTTTGCTTTTCTCCCCACACAGCTATATATATAGTATATATATATATATATATATATATTTCAAATATGCATTTCAATGTTCCCATTCAGCCCCTCTCGCATGATGGCCGGTAGGTAGGAGGGGGGAAGGGCGTGGTCGAGACCAATGGAAAATACATTTTATCGGTGACAGCAAAATAAAATATTCATATGAGAATTCATAGTTTTTTCGTGGGTGTGTGTGTGTGTGTGTGTGAGAGATCAATTAAATTTATGCATTACAAACTCCCCCACTCCCCTTCTCCAATCAACCCACCAACCATCTCTCTCCTCCTCATGCCCCTCGCTCATGAGCTTGACTCAAAAGTGCATTTTATTGCATATTTTGGATGCAATTTTTGAATAGATTTATGTTTGAATTTTGTTTGTTTTCTCGTTCGTTTTCCCTTTCATGGGTGTACAGTGAAACCTGTGTTAACGGACACCACACAAATTTATCAACGTTCGTCCGCTTAAGTGAGTTTTCACTGTAATTCATTTCTATTTAAAATTTCATTCACAATTTTATCCCCTTTTTATACCCTGATCCCATTAAAAATGGGTATAATGGTTTAGTGCAAAAGTATGTAACAGGCAGAAGGAAGCATCTCCGACCCCATAAAGTATATATATTCTTGATCAGCATCAACAGCCGATATAGAGTCAATATAGCCATGTCCGTCTGTCTGTCCATCTCAGAGACTATAAGAGCTAGAGACTCCAAACCTGAAACTTTCGATTTTCGATAACTCTTCCCGCTCTCGATATACACATGGGATCGATAATAACAAATTTCTGAATTTGGAAAACTTTGAGACGGCGTTTAAAACATTAGACAAAATAATGACAATCTTTAAAATTTGTATTGAAATCGGTAGAGAAACACCGGAGATATGGAACATTGAAGTTGTGTATGTAGAATGTGTGTACACACATACACACGTATAGGGTTCAGGGTATCGTCTATTCGGGATTTCTGGATTGAATTTAAATTTGTTTTCAGTTGAAAAAAAAAGAAATAAAATAAGATTTTTCCATAAATTATATATTTTTTATTCTCGACTTTTCTTTTATCTTGAAAAACTTTTGATGGTCTTTGTTTGAATATAAAAATGATATCCAAACTTTTTTGCGATGGTTTTTATTTGAAATCATTTTTGTGGTATTATTCAAAATTGTTTTAAAATTTTGATTATTTTCTTTCAACAATTGAATCAAGTTTATAAATTATGCTAATCGATAACTTTTTCAATGATATACTTTTTTGACTATTTCATCAAAGATTCTTGAATCGACGAACCCAACTCGTAAACACCTGTAGTCTAGGGTAGTCTAGTCTAGTCTATAATTGTGTATCCCTGTCATTTTTCGTTATTACCCCTTTTCCGATACCGATTCCGATTCGGGTGAGGAAAACGGAAACGCAACCGATAGCCGCGACAGGTTAAACCCTTAAAAAGGGAGGAGAGGCGAGGTAAGGGAAATTAATTGCGCAACCAGAGCGCTCATTAAAGCCAATCAATATTCAAATTTCCCTGACCGGGTAATACCAATGGACATGTTAGACCCTTTTTTTTGGCTTTCGGTTTTGGCTCGCGGGCATTTTCACAGTTTAGTTTGCTAAGCGGATACCGTCCAGCCCCCTTGATACATCCCTCCAGGAGCACAGGTGTGCGGTGAGGGGGTGAGGGGGGTGTGTTCCGGGCTCTATAATTATTCATACATACATAGAAGCATGTGTGGTGAGGAGGTTTTTGCTTAAACCCTTTTTAACCCCAATTCTGGCAGGTAAGGTGAATGATGCGGAGTGAGAGGGGGGGGTGGGGGGGGGGCGGGGTGTTGAGGGGTTGGTTAAATTACAGGTTTGCACGCAAGTTAACGGAAATGACGACGGCTCTAAGAAAACTGTCGCTATAGTTATGTTCCATTCCCACCACGTTCCACCACACACACACACACACACGAGCGAGGTTTTGCGGTCAGAGTTATGTTTATGCTTAACGAACGATATAAAAAAAACAAGTGAGAGGGGGGTGGGTGGGGGTGTGACTGCTGCAATTTTTATGTCATGCATATCACAACGAAAGGATGATAGGTGTAGGCGGGTAGGGGGGGCTCGGTTTGGATTGATGGGGAGTATTGCAAACTGTTGTCGCATGTTCGAGCGCATGTGGAGCGCATTTAATGACACTAATTAGTGGCCGAGTGTGTTTGTTTGTGTGTGTGTGTGCGTGTGTGTGTGGCTTATGTGACAAACGCGTTACGGCAACGCCATTTTCGGTTTGCCTCTTGTTTGTCACACACACACACAAGCAACCCCAACAACAACCCTGAAGAGTGAAAATGTTTAAGCCTGCTGCAACAGCTGCAATATCGGGAGCTTTCTACCCCACACCCCCCACACCCCACCCCTCTGGATAACCATCGTTTTTGAAGTGACTGCAGCAGCCTCTGCTTTCCTTCCCTCCAGCTACCCTTGACCCTTGAAGGCCTTGTGCTCACAGGGCTCACCCGTAATTGGTAATTAATTTATTTTGCATAATTTTTTGCCGCCATTCGCCTTTTTTTTCGCCATTCCATTTTGCCGTTGTACATTATTGTTGCTGACAGCCTGCATATGATGATGATGCTGGACAGGGGGTGGGGGGAGAGGGGCATACGCTGTTTATTTTTCAGTTTTGAGCTTTTGGATTCGGGTGCGGTTCGGTTGGGTTTCGGTTCGGTTCGGTTCGGTGCGAACGGACGGACAGCAAAAGGTGTCAAAAAGTGCGAATTAAGTGCGAATAAACGTGCTGAGCGTGCAGCAACCACGCCCCCACCACCAACCCCCTCCATTCCTCGTCTGTCTGTTCGAAATCACATAAATTAAATTTGTGCACGCAACGTGAGACGAGAAAATTGATGGCGAAATTATGGAAAAATAATCATGTAAAATAAAAAATAAATGTATGGTATATATATAATTACGGTATTTAATTTATAAAATGCGCATTTTGATGTGTGCATTGTTATATTTGCAAAAGGATATGCACACATTGTGAGCCAATAAGTTAATTAATTTGAAGTGAGTTCATGAATATGTTAACGTATGGAAATTCAACTCAATATGCAATTCAATTGGCAATGGTGAAATTTCGTTGCGTGGTGAACTAACTGAAGCTGAGCGCTGAGCGCATGGGAGAGCGAGCGAAAGATCAAGGTGGATTTGATTAAGACAAAGAGAGCAGGCAATTTGTTTTTGTTTGCCTACTTTTCAGAGCACTTTTTGCTTTATTCGTCTTTTTTAATGCAATTTTGTTGTTTTACTTTAAAGCTTTAATGGAAACACCTAGAAAAGTCCATAATTCAATGTCCTTTTGGCCATGCAAGGCTTCCGCGCACAAATTAAAGAAAAAAATAGGTAAACCAAACTTATGCAAAACAAAAGAGAGACCGAAAACAACAAAAACAAAAACAAATTACCGGCAACAATAGAGGCAGGAAAAAGTCAAGTCAAGTACGCGATATGAAAAACTAAAACAATGCCACAAAAATATATACAACAAGGCACAAAGAAGCAGCAAAAACGGAACGTCGACAAGAGAGCGAACAAAAAACAACAGCAACAACAACAACAAGCTAACAAAACAATCAAAATTCATTTTTAATTTTTATGCCATAAAAATGCAAAACGAAGACTTTGCACGACCATAAAAAAGGGCACGGGACAGTTAAGTGGGAGCGAGAGAGAGAGAGAGAGAGAATGGTCACCAAAGCTATGCAAAGCCAAGCACGAAAACGGTTGTGCTGATTTAAGGGCGGTGGGAAGGGAAACAGTGTAACGGCAAACATGTTGCGCGACAAGAAAATAAGCTAACTCACCACTCTCCCTCTCCCTCTCTCTCTCTCTGTCTCTTCCCCATCCACCTTGCCAGAACAAAAGTCGCGTCACGTCACGGCTGCGATTGCCGTGGTCCATGTTTAATGTTTTTTTTTCTGCTTCTTGTTATTTATTTTTGCATATTTTTCTCTTCAAACAAAGTTTTGCGACACAAAACGAGATTTTAAGTGGCCCAGCGAACAATTAAATAGCAACGTTTACAATTTGCTGTTGTTGTTCTTGTTGTCGATTTAATTATGAAGTGAAGCCAATGTGTTCAGTATGCTGCCCTTTGGCTTCGTCCTGTCAACGACATGTGATTGCAACAACAACAACAGTTTCGCAATTTTCGTACATTCAATGCATACTTAAAGTGCCATAAATACCAATCAAACTCAAAACGCACACGCACGCACACACACTCGACGCGAGAGAGAGAGTAAAAGACAGAGGATCTTTGCACTGAACAATTTGCAATGTCAACGGCAGCAGCTTCAACTAAACTCCCTCTCTCGGCGTGTGTATGTTTGAGTGTTGACAGCTCAACGGTTACACATGCATTCAAAACAGGCGACAAAAAAACAGTAATAGTTTTTCGCACAACTGATAATTTGAATATTAAAAGTGTAAATTATAATTAAAAAAAAAAAATAAATCGTTTGTAGTTTGCTTTGTTTAAATATTAATGGCAATCAAAAATTGATCATAGCTTCGTGACAATTTTGTCGCCTGCATAGTTAACGGCGTCTATTTACAGTTAGCAAGAGAAAAAATACTTATGTTGTGTGTGTGTAAGTGTCGTGTTTGTGTTGACGCCTGTTCTAGTGCCATCGAAAGTTGAATGTTGTTATTTCACTCAATCTCAATAACTAACGACAACAACAGCAATAAAGAATTGAGGGAAAATAAAAAAGCAACAAAACACAAATGCTGCCACATACAGTTGGAATCGAGAGCGGTTACCACCCTCCCCACAGACGGACACACTGCTTGTTTGATTTATGCGATTTGTTGCTGTTGCTGTTGATGGTGTTGTTTTTGTTGTTGTTGTTGTTGTTGTTGTTGTTGTTGTTGATACAGTGTTTATTATTGTGGCAGCATATGGGGCTGAGCATTTGTTGTGCTTGTCGCGCTCTTGTTATTGTTAATCTATTTGTATAGATTTAACTTTTTCTGCTTGCGAACCTAAGTGAGATTTATGCTTAAAAAAACCCTCCGCCTCCGCCTCCTACTCTCTCCGTTCTCTTTAGCGTCAAAAACACATTGCACCAAAACGTTTTTGATTTGTGCGACAATTCCCATTATTATTAGTATGTATTATTAGTATGGCCGGTTGCTCTCTTTTCTTTGCAGTGAGCTTCCGTTGCTGCCTGAACTCAAATGATGTACAACACGGCATTGGAATTTTTATTAAGTTGTTTTATGTATTGTTGTGTTGTGTTGTAGTTTTTGCCATTTGCTGTTATTTCTTTCTGCTTAAACAATTACGACAAATTGCGCTTTTATGGACTAAAGCAACGTCAACGCAGACGCAGCTGGCGACCGAACAAGAAGATGGAAGACAAAAGCGCTGACTGCGACTGCGACGGCAACGGCAACGGCAACAGCGGCTGCAAAAGCTTCTCGATGCGTGTGCGCTTGCGAACTGAACTTAATTGCTTCGCATAGCCAAATGCAGTGCAGTTGAATTCAGACTTCAGACTTCAAGCGGCGTTAATTAGGTGAAAGCATCCACATCCACAGAGAGCGCGTCTATTGCTCTCTTGTGTGCACATTCATATGCGAGTGAGTGAGTGAGTGAGCACGTGAGTAAAAGCTCAATAAGCACATCAGATGCGATCAGAACAGTACAGTGAACGAAAATGTGTTAGATAAGTAAGATTTGCAAATCAAAAAAGAAAATAAATAAGTAAATTAAATAAAGAAAGCAATAAAAACCATATACAAATTATTGAGGAAAATATTTTTTATTTGTTTTTTTTTCAGTCACGCTTCCATCTCTAACTAATTAATTGGCAACTTGAACAAAGTACATTATTGAATTTCCACGTGCCGCGAGACCAGTTCATTAAATGCAGCACGAAACGAAGCGTGTTAATGATGATGATGATGATCATCATCATCATTATGATGATCATTATGATGATCATGACCAGTTTGTGCGGCATTTCATTTCGATTGCAAAGTTGGCGCACTTATTTTGCGCTAATTAATGTATCTTTTCTCTCTCTCTCTCTCTCTCGCTCTCTCTCTCTCTATCTCTTTTCACAAAATTAGCAATTAACGCACAGCAAATAGAAATTGCTAATGATCGCATCAATCGAACGCTGATCGCCGCTGATCACTGCGACAAAAAAAAAACTAAATAAATAAAACCAGTTGCAGAGAGAGAGAGGGAGAGAGAGAGAGAGAGATATAGATAGAGTCAGAGCGTGCGGCCGGACGCACAATTAATTAAGTTGACGTTGCAAACTAAGAAGACAACAAAAACAACAAAAAACAAGTAAGAAGGCTCTAGTCGAGAAATCCCGACTAGACGATACCCTGATCCCTATACTTGTGTATGTGTGTATGTGTGTGTGTATGTGTTACTCAACTTCAATGTTACATATCTCCGGTGTTTCTCAGCCGATTTCAATACAAATTCCACAGATTATCATTATTTTGTTTAATTATTTGAATTTCATCTCAAAGTTTTCCAAATTCAAGATTTTGTTGTTATCGATACCATGTGTATATCGGAAACGGGAAGAGTTATCGAAAATCGGAAACAAACTTGTACTGCCGAGGGATTAGGCGAGCTTATGTTATGACGGAAGGATTTTTCAAGATTTTGTTGTTATCGATACCATGTGTATATCGGAAACGGGAAGAGTTATCGAAAATTTAAAACAAACTTGTACTGCTTAAGGATTGGGCGAGCTTATGTTATGACGGAAGGAAGGAGATGGCTATATCGGCTCGGCTTTTGATGCTGATCAAGAATATATATACATATATAGGATCGGAGATGCTTCCTTCTGCCTGTAACATACTCTTGCACAAAACCAATATACCCCTTTTATCTATTTTTAATGGGTTCAGGGTATCAAAAAGCAAAAAGTAAATAAATAAATGAGAAGTAGAGTGGGGGCAAGTAGAGAGGGGGGGGGGGGGGTTAGGTTGCAAGTTTGGCATTGGCATTTCCATTGCCATTGCAATCGTCTAAGAATCAATGTAATTAAGTGGATCGCAGCATGAGAGGCTTCCAGTTGCAGCAGCCGCATGCAGGAGTTGCAACAGTTGCATGCAGCAAGAGTTGCAGGTGCGCAGAATTGAAAAGCATTTCCTTTTGGTATCACTTATGATTAGGTGGCATGCCGGCAGTTAGCCAAGCAGCAAGCAAGCATCATTTAATTATAGAGAGCAAAACGCATTTGGCCAAGTTTTCGCAGCATCCGTTACCAAGTTGGCCAAGTTAATTGAACGTAATTGCCAGCCACTTGAGAGCTAACAGCGCCCCAAGCCGCAAAGATGGAGATGGCCAACTGAAGTTATGTTAGCCAACTGGCTAACTGGCCAACCAGCCAACCAGCCAACTGGCCAGGCCAACTATCATTGAGCCAGAGTGTTAAAGCCTAATTGAAATTGTCAACTGACAGAGACAGAGACAGTTGCAATACCAAAAGCATTGCAATAAGCCATAACAATAGCCAATAAGCAAAAACAAATACACACATATACATATATATATATATATGTATATATATATGTATATAAATATGGTTAAAGCTAAATCCGGTCTATAGATTATGATTGTTGTGAATGGCAGAGGGGCATAGTTTAATCGCAAGATTATGTGCACTGCAAGAAAATAATGTTGCATCTCACTAGTTTTGTTCAGTGTACAATTAACAGATCGTTTTTACCGTTAAAAAAGCTTAATTAAAACGAACGACGAGAGCGAGAGAGATGGAGAAAGAGAGAGAGAAATAAGAGAGAGATAGTGAGAGAGAGAGAGAGAGATAGCGAGAGAGAGATAGCGAGAGAGAGATAGCGGGAGAGAGAGAGATAGCGAGAGAGAGAGAGATAGCGAGAGAGAGAGAGAGAGAGAGATAGCGAGAGAGAGAGAGAGAGAGAGAGATAGAGAGATAGAGAGAGATAGAGAGATAGAGAGAGACAGATAGCGGGAGAGAGAGAGATAGCGAGAGAGAGAGAGATAGCGAGAGAGATAGCGAGAGAGAAAGAGAGAGATAGCGAGAGAGAAAGAGAGAGATAGCGACAGAGAGAGAGGGAAAGAGAGAGAGAGAATAACAGATAGTGAAAGAGTAAGATTGCACATTTTCTTGCACTTATTACCATTGTTGTTATTGTTATTGTTGTTGTAATTGTTATTGTTGTTGTAATTGTTGTTGTTGCTGTAATTGTTATTGAATTGTGTCAATTGTTGTTTAACCAACACTTAGCTGCTGCTATTCCATGTTTCAACATCAATAATAATGTTAATGATGATGATGATGATGATGATGATAATAATAATGACTTTAATTTGCTTGTTTGAAGACGCGCCTAGTGATAAAGTGACAGTTGTCAGGGCAACAACAACAACAACAACAACAATGCTGCCCACTTGACCAAACACACACATACGTACATACATACATATATGTATATTGATACACTGACCACACACACAGAAAATCTGACAAAAACTTTTTGCCATTACAGTTAATTACATTTGAGTTGAGCCTTTGTTGGAAAATTACGTACACATTGGCTCTTAGCGAGAGAGAGGCCCTTGTAGTCAGTGCACATTAAATAACGGTTAACTGCCTGGCATCATTCTCACAATTAAGAACAACAACAACAACAAGCAGCAGTAGCATCAAAGACAAAGGACAATGTGCTTCCGCTCTGCCTCTCCCGACATCATTAATAACAGAGTGTTTTCAACATGAACGGCAAACTGCACATTGCAAATTACACACACACACACACACACACACACGCACACGCACAGGCAGGCAGGCATGCACGCACGCACGCATATCATGCATACACACACATACACTTGCATATTTGCACGACTACTATTTACATAGCCGATTTCAGACGCTTCTCTGAGACGGCAACTTTTGTATGCGCTTTGACCAGGGCTCCAGGCACAATTACGTTGAGAGATATTATGCATGCTTGTACTTGTATTGCAGAACTTTGTAGTCTTAAGTTACATAACGATTATAATGCATATGTATGTATGTTCATTGACATTTGTGCTGAAACCGCTAATTAGTTAGTGTAATCACTGACCGCATTAATCACTAGTTGTCTCAATCAATAATAACGCATATTATATGTACACACATGCATATTGCTGGCTCTTAAACGTCAATTCTCCACAGACTCACACACAGACTCAAACACACACCTTTAACTCACTCATCCGCTCTGTCTCTTTTGAAAGGTGCGCTCGAAACTTTTGCTCCTGCTCCTCTCACGTGTGCTGACTCGGACAGCGTCGTCGTCGGCATCTGTTGCCATCGCATTCGAACGTTTGTGTCTGTCTACCCATTCATTTCTTCCACATAGCTGAGCACGAACCGTTTTATCAGCACGTTTACACCATATTTACTTCATTTTAATAAAATTTCATGCGATTTTAAACGTCGACGCGCGTTCCGTCTGCAAATGAAAAGTGCAGCACGTCTGTGTGTGTATGAAAAATGCACAATTGCTCATTCAAATGGAAATTATTTACACATTGGACACTGATTTACTTGATGGCGCTGCAGCAGCAACAACAACAACAACCTTAACTGACAATGGCAGCCACTTGTCCATGTGTAAACGTGCGTGTGTATGTATGTGTGTGTGTGTGTGTGTATTATGTCGGTTTATTAATATCCTTTCTACTTGGTTATGTTTTATGCGAAATTACTCAAGTGCAACCGACTGTTATTTACGCAGCATTCTGTTATGCGGCCATTTTTTGTCTTTTGTTGTTGCTTTTTTTTCGTTTCGTTTCGTTTCGTGACATATGCAAATTTGTTTTGGCCCTGTCGTTTTATTAATATGATTTAACAATTATTTGCAATGACATTTGGGTTCGTTTTTAAATGGATTAAAGCCCAGTTAAGACCATTAGAGTATATTGATTGTTTTTGACATTAACATTTTAGCAGCTAAAAGCCAATTAACAGCAGGTATGCGCTGTTAAATTAATTAGTTTCCCATCAATGCAAATAAATAATTAACAACAACAAAAACTTTTGTAAATTGCATTGAATACAAATAAAGCTCGTTTAGATTCTTGCCGATAATTAATGAATGAACAAAAAAGCAACAAAACGAACATAAATAAATACAAATATGTTTTGTATAATTATAAAGATTGCTTAACAATCAACAACAAACGACGACGACGACAACAAAATGACAATTAATTGAATATCATATTTGAGTTTACAGCAACAACAACGACGACTACGTTCATACACTATTAAAAGTTTCGCAGCATGCGCCAAAAAAGATTTGAGTGATATTTAGCACTAACATACGCGTTGGTGTCGTTAGCAGTAGCAGTCGCAGCGATCCAAACACATTAACAGAGTATGTTAAAAGCGATGCTAGCGTTGACGTCGCTGCCCCCCAACGAAGCGACGTCAACGCAACGCAACGCAAAACGACACAAACCGACACAAAACGGCGCGACGCGACGCGACGCCTCTCATGGCATTTTAACTGTCGGCATCGTTTCGTTCGCTAAACGAAATAAATAAATAATTGGCAATAAAAATACAATTTGCACGATCATATAAGATTTTGTCGTGTAATTGGCTCACTACACACACACACACACACACAGAGATGAATTGACTAATTGACAAACTCACTGACGAACTTGTGACTGTGACTCTGACTGAAGGCTGCTGTTGAGTTGAGTTGAACCATGCATTTCGGCATTCGCTCTCTCTTTCTCTCTCTCGCGACGACGCGCATTTAGCACTCACTTACAGCTTATGCCGTTAATTAAGTATGATTTGCTTTATTTGCCTTTTCGCGGCTGCTTCAACTTCCGCTACACGTAGCGCATCGTCGTCGTGTGTCTAACTAACTATTGCTATTATTATTATTATTGCATGCATTTCTTCTTTTTGCTTCTTTTGTTTCGTTTTTTTCGTTTTTGTTTGTTTTGTCGTTTTTTGCCTGCTTTGCGCTGCGCCACTTAATTTGCTGCCTTAATGCTTTTGTTCTGATATGCGGCTGAGCGACGTTCACTTAATTGGCTGCCAATTTATTTTATTTGCGCGAAATTGCAGCGCAACAACAACAACAAACGCAAACAGAGTAACAAATAAAAAAAAAACTAGGCAACATGTTGCGCTCCCACACGCAGTTCCAATTGCAGTTTGCCGTTTACTCTCCACACACACTGCGTTCTCTTCTCTTAGCTGTTGTTGCTGGCCTGCCAATTAATACGCCGTTCTAATTTTTATGACATTATTAAGCAGCAGCAGCAACAACAGCAGCAACATCTCTTATGGCCATGATACTCGAGGTAAGTTGCTGTTTGCTTGGCTGGCGACTTGCTTCCCTGCCCATTTATGTGCAGTTTACAAACATAATTGTCGCAACAAGAAGACAAAGATAACTATGGCACACACACACACACAGCATGTTGCATGTTGTGCATGGTTACGAGGTGCGCCACAAAAGCTTCACTATCATTCCGTTAAAAAAAACTCTCTTAAACAGATTCTTGTTGGCATCATTGTTGATTGATTTAATGTTGGCAACATTATTTGTTGCTACCCTCGCTGCAGTTTGCCAGCAACATCAACAGTTGGCAACATGATGCTACTGCTGCTCCCATTTATGTGTGAAGTTGTGCGCTCTCTACACGCCCAGGTTCCTCCTCTTTGTCGTTCACGTTCATCTTCTTCGTTCGTTCGTTCGTTCTTTTGTCTGCATTCCTTTGCAGCTTCATTAACAATGTTTGTTGTTGATGCTGCTACTGTTTGTTGTTGTTGTTGCTACTGCCCTTTTTGCCACATGTCTTTTTTGTTGTTGTGCTTTTGGCTACTGTGCCACACACTCGCAAGAAAACGAGACGAAGACGAAGGCCGGGACTCTTTGTGGCAGGCCTTTCAGTTTTTTTTGTTTTGTTTTGTTTTGTTTGCCCCGTTGTTATTGTTGTTGCTGTTGGCCAGTTGCCACTTGTTGCGCGTCGTCGCTGTTTGCTGTTTTTATTAATAATTGGCTTCAATGAGTTCCATAATTGTTTTGCTTTTGGACTTTTAATGATCTCCTCCTCGTCGTCGTCGTCGACGTCGTCTCGCTTGTTATTGTTGTTTTTTTTAAGGCTGTACAAGTTGCTAGTCATCAGTTTAGCAGCCTTGTCATTAGTAGTTGTTTTCTTGCATACATACATACACATACTATGTATGCATGTAAATAAATGTCATAGCTTAGAGCAGATCTTTGTAATGTTATGCGCTCACTAACTTCACTCTCTTGCTCTCCCGCTCTGCATGTAAATCTTACTCAGTCGAATGTCTGAAGCGAGAGAGAGGCAACCATAACAATAGTTGCAATTAACTGTATCCTCGCTCGTTTCTTGTTGTGCTGTGTTGTTGTGTTATTATTTTGTACAAGCAATTAAATACCGTCGGCTCTCTCTCTTCCTCTCTCTTTTTGGTTTATGTGTACGTGTGTGTGTGTAAACATAGTTGTATATCCCGCTCCATAGTAGACGCCTGGCGCGTTTTGTGGCGTGTTAATTAACTCAATTACGATTACTACGTACGGCGGTGAATGTGGACGGACGTACGACGGACAGACGGACGGACCACGTCGCTGGCTACACTTTTTGTTGATAATTATAATATTTATAGCAGCCAGCCAGGCAGTTTGCTTGCCAGCCTGTCTGCCAGACCAGTCATGGAATATGGAAAGGAAATTTTCTTTGCTGCTGCTATTGCTGTTTCCCGTGTGTTGTGTGTGTGTTTGTGTGTGTAAAAACGACAGCGGCTGGAAAAACTCTAATTAAAGCAGCGACAACGGCAACAATAAGTGTGGCCATTTAATTTTATGACATTATCATGTGCAGTTATGTATGTACATACATATGTATGTATGTATTAAGAAGTTAAACACATATGTATGCACGTGTGTGTGTGTGTGTATGCGTGTTTAATGGCATTGCGTGATGTGCTGGCAAAAAAAAAGGGTTGCCAACTTGCTTGCTGCATTTAATTGCAGCCAAAGTCGCAACTGCAAGAAACGCTTGATCTTTTGGGGCGTTTGGCAGCTTAGCGTCCATTGTAAATAGCATTACAATAACAAAAACAAAATACAAAAAAAATAATAATAACAACAAAAATTATATGGCTTAACTTCAAATTTATGGCATAAAGTGTACGCTTACAGGGTGTGTATGTATGTGTGTGTGAGTGTGTGAAAATATGTGGAGCACTGAACAAAATCAAACCCACCAACAACACAATCATCGCACCACCATATTCACCCACACATAATAATTCGTAATGCTTGAAGGGTTGCGCTTTGATTTAATTACGCAAACCATTTGCATGTGAGAGCGCACAATAGGGTTGGCGAGCGAGAGTGAGAGTGAGGGGGAGAGGTAGCGGGAGTTTGGCTGCAATCTGTGCATGTGTGACTGAACGAAAGTGGATTTAACCAAATATATAATTTGTCAGGCAAGATGACAGCCAGGCAAGGGCAGCCAGCACTAAAGCTTAACTCAACATTAAGCCCATCTCTCCCACACACAAACTCAACACACTCTACACACTCACTCACTCTCTTGCACTCTCAAATGTCATTTACAATGTGCTCGACTCATCAACGTCAAGATCAACAGTAACAACAACAACAGCCAGAGCAGTAGTCGCTGTCGCTGTCTCTGCTGCTGTCGACGTCTGCGTTTGTTGTCATGTTTTTGACAGTTTGTTTGCTAAATTGTTTTGTAACATGATTCAGACATTATGTTTTTATGTGTGAGCTGCTGCTGCTGCTTGTTGATCTTGTTGTTTTTGTTTTTACAACAATACAACAACAACACAATATGTATATGCAACGCTCTCAAGCGTGCGACATGTTGGCTGGCCATTAGCAACAACAAAAAAAAAGCCCACCAACCCAGCAGAAGCAGCAGCAAAAGAACCACATTGATACATACGCACATACATACATACATACATATGTATGCATACATTGATGCTCCTCTAATGTGTTATGCAGATAGCAACAACAAACACACGCACGCACAGAGTTGCCAACAATGTGGCAGCAAAAAAGTTAACGTTAAAAACGGCTGATGCAACTTTTGCTTAAGTGGGAGAGGGAAAGAGGGGAAGTTGGGCTTTTTTCATTGCATTAATAATGATTCTGCAAAAGTTTGAGTTTAATTAATATAAGAAAAAATAAAATTAATTTAATACGCATGAATATGCATATGTATGCACAATATAGTTGAACTACATACATACAAAGACTACGGCATCGCGCGGGTCACATTACAGAAATAGAAATAACTTATTTTGCACATTTTAAATCAATTTGAAATGTTTAAAATAAAAAAAAAATGTTTTCAGCATTTTTTTTTTATTTTTATATATATATATATATATATTTTTTTTTAGGCATTTTTCCACCCATTTTCCAACAACCAATTCTTTTTGAATAAACAAATCGGGCAAAAAACTATGATATGAAAGTTATTCTTAAAAGTTAAAGAAAAAAATATCAGAAAACTTTTCCATACACATTTGAGTCTTCATTTTATTTTCAAACATAAAACATTTACTTTTCCCGTCGATATGATCGATATTTAAGTTGAAGTTTCTATCTCTCTCTCACTCTCTCTCTCTCTCTCTCTCTCTGTGTCTCTTTCACTCTCTGTCTCTCATTCTCTCTCTCTCTTATTCTCTCTCTCTCATTCTCTCTCTCTCTCTCATTCTCTCTCTCTCTCATTCTCTCTCTCTCTCATTCTCTCTCTCTCTCTCATTCTCTCTCTCTCTCATTCTCTTTCTCTCTCATTCTCCCTCTTTCATTCTCTCTCTCTCATTATCTCTCTCTCATTCTCTCTCTGTCTCTTTCACTCTCTATCTCTTTCACTCTCTGTCTCTTTCACTCTCTGTCTCTTTCACTCTCTGTCTCTTTCACTCTCTGTCTCTTTCACTCTCTGTCTCTTTCACTCTCTGTCTCTTTCACTCTCTGTCTCTTTCACTCTCTGTCTCTTTCACTCTCTGTCTCTTTCACTCTCTGGCGCTTACTTGTGTTGCAAGCGAGTAAAAAATTGTAGAAAAAAATCAATTCAAACTATTCCAATAGCTTGCAGTTGCAGGTTGGCTAGAAGTGGTGGGGGGGAGGGGCGGGTTGCCAACTCATTTCCTCCACAAATTTGCGGCGACTTCCGCTGAGTTTGTTGTTGTTGTGGTTGTTTTGCAACTTTGCAACTTAGCGCAAAGAAAAAAAAACCCCACCATAAAATGTTAGAATAAATATTTGCATATTCAATTTTAGCATGACTTATATTGGAAATAAAAATATGTTTGTGCATCAAATAATTAATTTATAACGTTAATTTTAGTTAATTAAACATTTGCCCATGTCAAGTTAAGCATATTCGTATTCGATGCCAAAGTCAATAACAAACTTTTTACATTTTTTGCTCTGGCAACGCTTTCCTTTTCACCCTCACCAGCCTCATCACTTTATCCACCACACCACTACTGTTAACCCACACAACTCAACACTCCCGCCCGCTGCCGACGCCGACGCCACGCGCATAACTTTAAATGCTTGGCGCATAATTTTATTTCGTTTCGTTTGATTTTCTGCTCGTTTTTTTCTCATCGTCGTTGTCGTCGTCGTTGTCGTTGTCCCGTTGTCTTCCTTCGTTTTCGTCTCTCGGCTCTCGTCTCTTGTATGCTTGACATTTTCGTTTGTTGCTCTGCCAAATGCGAAAAAGTGGCAATTAATTTTGTCAGTGTTGCATTTAATGGACCCACCATTTGCTTAGACGATCAGGTGAAGTGAGCGTGGGATGCGCGAGGGGGGTATGCTAGCGATTTTCTCTCTCTGATTTGTTTTGCTTGCGGTATATATTTTTGATGTTGTTTTGTCCATATGTAATTCATTTTAATTGTACTTATCAGCTAAATTGTGATTGTGCATAATTTACACATTTCACACGCCCCAGAAAATAATAAAAAAAAATTAATAATAATCTAGAAATTTATTGCCCGAACCGTGAACATAATGTTTATAAAATAGCACCTGGTTTTATTATCAACGTTTTAAAAACGTCACAAAAAAAAATAAAAAAAATCGCCTTGAAAAAAACGAAGAAAAATATAAAGGGTCCCCCGAATAACTTCTTTATTTTAAATGAAATAGTTTTGAAAGTAATGTCGCAATATTTGCCAGCGTTGTTCAAGCGTATTCACAACCATATTCGTTCAGCGTAAGGATAAAACTAATTATCTGTCAAATCAAACATGAGCTTAGAGTAACCATTCACCAAATAAGCACTAGTTGACAAAAAATAACGATAGATGGCGGAACCTATATTTCTAAAAACATTTTCACATGGGTGAAGAAGAAACCGAATCATTTTCATACAAAAAATCTTTAACAACAGTTGACAACTCTTAAATATGTCTGGAAGCCGTGAATCAAAAGCTTTGTCAATGTTAACAGCGATAATTCGTGATTTTTGCATATCAAAATAACATTCAAAACATCAATAACAGTTAAAAATAAACAAACAGTAAGCTCCGTAAGCTCCAGAAATATTTTTAACGCTCTTTATACCAGAAAGAAACAAAAATATACGTCAAGGTGCCTCATAATTTGCGGCTTAAAAAGGTTTAACAAAAAAATACATATTTATGTGCAAGGTTCATTTGGTTGGCTGATTAAAAGAAAAGAAACAAATGTCTGCTGGCATTATAGTTGGTATTAATTGTTATTGTTGTCTTGTCGTTTGTTTTTATGACAGCACTTTGGCATATAATAAACCAAAAGCAAAAGCAAAAATAAACCAAACAACAAAAAAATAGCTCAAGATATTAAAAGCGTTGACAACAAACTAATGAGAATGTCACCCACAGCTAAGTAAAAGAGATCGAGAGCGAGAGCGAGAGAGAGCGAGTTGTTTATTCTCACCTCGTGGTGAATGCTATCGCATTTAAGATAACCTTTGGTTGTGTTTTAGTTGTGTTTACCTTACATGGGCACAAAACATAGGCAATGTTTTTCTTAGCGCGGTGCGAGGTGTTCAAAAATTCGAAACTTACCTGAAAAGAGACAAAAGTTAAATATATTAATAATAAATTAATAACATTTTTAAAGAGTATAAAGGATCTTCAAGATTTAACTGTACGAAATTAAAGCTAAAAAGCTTTGCTGAGCTTTTGAACTCTTCAATTAAGAAGAAAAACAACAACAGAATCGGCTAAGTGGTTAGAAAGCAATGATTAGCATTACTGTATATATATATGTATGTTTGTTTGTTTGTATGTATTTAATTGGCGCAAAGCCAAATGCAACGAACATTCATTCATTCATACTCATTCATTCACATTTACACACACACACACACGCCGCACACAATCAATCAATCAAAAAGCGTCGCCCACAAGCAATATCAACAATTACATATTTACATATTTATCTTAACAGTTACCGCGTGTGTGTATGTGTGTGTGTGTGTACTCAAAATAGCATAGATTTTGTTATTAATTTTTAGGACCAAGTACTTAAAATAACAGCAAACAGCAAAACTAATTAAAAATAAACGCAATTGACCGAAATAGTATGCAAGTTTTTTTTGAGTTCAAAACGAAAATTGTCGTCCGGTGTCGCGCTGTTGACGCCAGCGCTAACTGCACGACAGCTAATTGGCATGCCGCTAACATTCTAGTATGTATGTATGTGTGTATGTGTACGCTCGATCTATCTCACTCGAATAACACTCTTTCGTGCGCAATCGTTTTGCGTTTGCGCGCATTGACATTTCGGCACATGTCGCTCTATGCTAATTAGCAGTCATATGTTAGCAGCATAAGAGAAGTGAAAGCTTAACTGGCATTGCTGTTAAATAGCATAATGTTGGCTTAACAATGTCAACGAGGAGAGGACACCAAACATCACGTACAAGAATAATAAAATTTATAATTAAATATAGAAAAGAGCATACAATTTGCGACGTTATTGCAATTTCGGAATAATTTATATATATATATATATATGTATGTATGTATGTAGTTAATATTCGAGTTAGCTGTGTTGTGTTTGGTTGGGTGCTTAGCATTTTGATTACTTATGCAAGTCGGATCGGGTCACATTTACATTTAACAAGGCAATAGCAACAAATTTTATTAACAATAAATCAATTGCGAACGCAAACGCAAACGCAACAATAAACCGAAGGCAATTCAATTAAAAAAATATAGAAAAAAAATCGAGAATCGTGATTGCCCACAGAGAATTGAAAAAAAGAAAAAATAATTAAAAAAAACTATCAACACTAATTAGTTTGTTATTCTATTTAAATAAGACAGACACACACACACGAAACAGAAGTGGTGGGGTGAGAGAGAGAGGGAGGGGGGTCTAGTGACGTTTTTTTTTTTTAATAAATTTATGTGAGCGCAAATTGTCTCAGTTTCGTTCGAAACTAATCGAATCGAGAGGCAAGCCATAAAAAAAGAAGAAAAAAAATGTAAATAAAAATAAACATGGAAATACAATTTAATAATTATAAACACACATACACACACACAAAAAAAAATATATATATATGCATATATATTTATAGAGTAACAAGCAATTCAATAATTTAATTGTGCGCTTTGCGCTTTAATTGCATTTGCTGCCAACAGCAATAACAACAAACATTATTAATTAACAATTAATGCATTTGGCTCTGTTGCAGCAGTTGCCGCAGTTGCATCTAAAGAAAGCAAATTGCGAAAGAAATAAATATAAAAATACATATTTAATTAATGAAAGCAAGCGAGCAAAAAAAAAAAATGGCGTTAATTAAAAAATATATTAAAATCGCTGACGTTTGACGGTTGCCGTTAACAACAACAACAACTGCAATACCTTAGATATCCATTACAAAATAAATGTTAAAGCAAAAAAATATAATAATGTTCATGTGGCGTATGCGTAATGTGCCAATACATTCGAATTTTTTACCTTATTAGATATAGAAAGCACAAAAAATCGTTAAAATAATTGAAAAAGCCAAATTGTAATAAAAAATAACTTAGGTAATGCGATATGTATCTATAACATGAGAAACAAAAAACGTTATATTAATATGTAAATATATATAATAATAATAATTAAAAATGCGATATCAGAATTGTTTTTATATTATATAACGTTTTTTGCATACATTTTTCAATAAAAGCTTGCCAATTTCAAAGTCTTTCCCCCAAAGTATCATTTACCTTAACATCATTGGTTTCCTCTCTACAATTTACTGGCGTTAACATTTCACTGTTAAGTACTGCAATGTGCTGTTAAATTCCATTCGACTGCACATAGTCAACAATTGTGCACTTTCAGCTAGTGTCATACCAACACCCACACACAAACACAAACACAAACAAACACACACACACACACTAATGAGTTGCATTGTTGCAGTTACAAAGGGGGGAAAAGCAAACATTTGGAAAGGGGCGTCTTTTGGCAATAATTAGCATTAATTGTCGCTTAACACAGTCAAAAGCGAAAGGGAAACTGAGGCCCAACATGCAACATGCGGCATTCGGTTTGGTGTTGCTAATTAATGGCAAAAGCAAACTAAATTAAACCAAATTCAACTGAAGAACTTTTTAACGCCTACGCGCAACTTATTGCGATCTATCTCTTCCTCTTCCTCTCTCTTCCTTTCTCTCTCCATCTGTGTGTGTGTGTGTGTGTGTGTGGCGCTGCCATAAATCTAAAGAAGTCGCCTATTTGTGCCTCACTCATTAAGATGTGGCCCTTGTTGCAAGTTTGTCTCCGTTTTTTCGTTTTTTTTTTTCATATCATAATTATCGAAAATTGAAACAAGCAAAGCGGCCATTGTGTGATTGCTTAGCTGGCCGCCCAGTTGGGGATTTGTTTGGGGCCAGTTGCTGTTGCACTTGCCCCCACCTCTCTGGTGTGGTTGCCAGCCATCCAGCCAAGCAGCCAGCCGGGTTGCCTCTGCCTCTGCCACTGATGTTGCTGCTGTTGCTGTTGCTGCTGTGTGTCACTGTAGGAATTTTAATGATGACTACTTTTAGACATACACGCCTCTCCATTGCATTCACTTCAACCGAACCCCCCCCCAACACCTCACCCACCCACCAGCCACTCCCTGCCTCTCTCTCTCGCTCTCTACAAAGTGTCTTTAATGTGGTTGTAGTACTAGGTTCCTACTAAAATGAAAAGTTTTTGCACTTAGTCATTAAGTATCACTGAGCAACAAACAACAGCAACAATAACAAGAGTTATGAAGTGTGTTGAACAACAATCAAGAGTTTTCTTCTTTTACTCTTTTTACACTAAACCTATATGCGTTTCTAGTTCTAATTAATATAAAACCAAGTACAATTTTATGTTTATTTTTTTTTGCTTCAGGAAATCAGGAAAAATGAAAAAACAAATTTTTATTACTATCAATTATCTTGAAGATCTCAAGAAGATCTTGAAGAATGCAAACATTTTTGAATTTGAATTAAGGATAAATTTAATTAATTATAGGGAAAAAAAAGGTTTTGCTTTCCAGTATTGTTGTTGTTAAGACTCAGAACCGATCATTAATTGGATCGTATTTATCCTGTGATAAGTTATTGTATATATAAACATTATCGATAAAAAACTAAAAAAAACTTTAATGTAATACTTTTAAGAGACAAAAATCTAGAATAAAAATAAAACAAGTTTATATTTCACTTGGAACAAAAGTAAGTTTAATTCAATTATCTTGTTGCCTAGTGTAATAATGAGAATGTGTTAATACTTTATTTGGAAGCTCTTTCTTATCCCCTTTTTATACCCTCAACCCAATGAAAATGGGTAAAAAGGTATAATGATTTTGTGCAAGAGTATGTAACAGGCAGAAGGAAGCATCACCGAACCCATTAAGTATATATATTCTTGATCAGAATCAAAGTTCCGAGTCGATATAGCCATGTCCGTGTGTCGTTCATAACATAAGCTTGAATAATCCCTAAGCAGTACAAGTTTGTTTCCGATTTTCGATAACTCTTCGCGTTATCGATATACACATGTGATCGATAACAAAAAAATCTTGAATATGGAAAACTTTGAGATGGCATTTAAGACGTTAGACAAAATACTGACAATCTGTGAAATTTGTATTGAAATCGGTTGAGAAACACCGGAGATATGGAACATTGAAGCTTTAGGGTATCTTCTAGTCGGGATTTCTCAACTGGAGTCTTCCTAGTACTTGCCAAAGAGGCAAGACATAGCGGCGACAAACAAGACGAAGACGAAGACGAACGCTTTACAACTCTGTTTGTTGCTGGTAAATATTGACTTAATTGTAGTAATGATGATGCATGTTGCCAGAGATGAAGTTGTTGTTGTTTTTGTTGTTGTTTTTGTT
>JAWNNW010001068.1:312500-348844 GCA_035044465.1 Scaptomyza tumidula
CGTTATCAGTTGCAAGGGTATTTAATGTTCGTCACGATGTTGATAAGAGTTAAGATTTCTTTCTTTCTTTTTTTTTTTATCGACTGTCAATGGCTTAAGTGTAAATCTATGTAATATCAAAAACAACAACAACAACAACTTAAACAACATGCAACGCAATCAGCGCTGACTCAGTTTCGATTCTCCCTCCCCCCCCCCCCCTCTCTCTCTCTCTCGCTCTCGCTTTTTAATGGGTTCTTGATTCAATATTGAAATCATGTCAATTTACATCGTCGTTTAGCTATTTGTGCCAATTAAAAATGGGGGGAAAAAAAAAACTTGAATCACACTTAAATTAGATTAGAATAAATCATCATTAGACTCAATGGGTACAGTATATACATATACATATATATTTGTGTGTGATTAATCAATTGAAAATCCTAATCTACACTTTAATCTGCATTAATCGCAATGCCTTTCAAAGCCAAATCATTAAATACGTAGCGTAGTTATAGTTGGATTTTACTATTTTCTGAACGTTTTTTTTTGGTTTTGGTTTTGGGGTAAAGGTTAATGTTAATGTTCAAGAAACAGCAAAACGTCTGTTTTGACAGATTGACAGATCTATGATCAACAAAAAGTACAAAAGTTATTATATGCACGTCGAATACAACAATGTATTCCCAACAATGTATTATCTCTCCACTAGGAACAGTTTAACAAACAATATCTTTTCAAATGTTATTCTGTTGCCTAAGCTATATTCTTGTAAAGTTTCATTTAGGTACTGTGAGGGTCTTGGGTCCTTGTGCCCAGGGTCTTTTTAAACCAGCGGTCGGGAAACCGGGGTAAATTACCCTAAATGGGGTAAAAGAGACATTTCTGGGGGTTATGGTTGGTAATGATTAAAAAGTATATAATTAAAATGTGATTGATTTAAAATATTGAGCTTTTTTTTTCTTTGCTTCACTGTGGGGTAAAGTTACCTTCCACAACAATATTTTGGGGTAATTCATTAAAAAGTATATAATTACAATTTTGTATTCTATTGATCTTTTCTTTTTTTTGCTCTTCATTATGGGGTAACGTGAAGTTTGAAAAAAATATTTTGGGTAATGATTCAAAAAGTTTCCCGACCGCTGCCTTAAACCCTTATTTACTTATACTTTTATATTTTTACTATCAATTACTATTACAAACTTTTTTTTTTAATAATATTAATAAGATAAAAAGATCTGTTTGTGTATTATCATTGATCAAATATACAACAGCTCCTTTTAAGCTATGTCGTATGCAATTTTCTGGTGCAGCCAACTTAACTGCCTAACACTAAAATGAAGTCTGGCAATGCTGCAGCAAATATGTTATATGATTATATTAAGAAATTAAAACACACACACACACACATTAAATAAACTAATTAAATTGAATTGTTTTCTTTGTTGGTTGATTTGAAGTTCGTTAGCGACACTTTTGCATGGTGGATGCTGTGAAAATGTTTCCGAGCTGTTTGTTGTTGTTGGTATTAAAAAACATTAATGACTGGCAACATTGTCGCGCGCCTTTTAAAATGGTCTTAATTAAAATACATAAACATTCGTTATTCTTGTCATTGTTGTTGTTGCTGTTGTTGGCAACCGTTGCTCCTATTGTTGTTGCTGTTGTTGTTGCAGCGCCTAGAAATGGTCTAATTAAAACGATCGCTAGCGTGTTGGCCAACGCCGCCGCCGACGACGACCCAACCAAAATTAGTGCTAAGAAACTGATAAATCAAAACTAACTATATAGTACATATATATACCCTGTAATAAATGTTATTAAGTTAAGTTGGGATATATTAAATGTGGAATAATGTTGGAAAATTCAGTTTCGAAACTCGAAAATGTCGAATTTTATGTGATTTGTTAACAACCTTAAAATTTATCTTGGTTTTTTTTTTTGCATGGCAACGCCTTGGCTGTCATTTGAATCTGGCAACACTGTTTGCTTAATTAAAGCAATCAAAAAATTTTGAGAGCAAGCGTCGTCGGCGCGTTAAACAATTTGTGCCAATTGTTGTTGTTGTTGTTGTTGCAATCGTTGCTATTGTTATTAATCTTATTATTATAATTGTTGTTGTTGCAGTTGCATAAAATAAAAGTGAATTATGCGCTTGGCTAAATGCATTTTCACTAAATTTATGTTGGCCATGCATAACAATATTATTTAGTTGTTTCTTTGGTTTACACACACACACACATACTACACATATACATATACTACATATACATATACTACATATATAGTATGTACAATATATTAGTTAGTCAAGTAACACACCTTAGCTAAGTCAAGCACCCACAGAGACAACAGCATTTGATGATGCGCCAGTTACTGCAGTTGTTGTTGTTGTTGTTGTTATGCTAATGCATGAACAAAAAAAAACCCAATTAAAATTGTTGACTTTTTAACTGGGCTGCAGTTGGCCCTTTTTTTTGCCACAATGGCAGCTTGGCTCAAATGAAATGCAATTTATTTTTGCATTTCATTTCGTTTCGTTTCGTTTCATACAATTTTAAGCGCAATTAATGCAACCTAATACTGCAAATGCAGCAATAACAACAACAAAATCTAGCACACACACTTTTTATATACTCTAACAATGGTTGGGGTTTTGATAAACATAGTTATTATGGTATAGAGCAGCGGTCGGGGAACTTTTTGAATCATTACCCCAAATATTTTAGTCAAAATATAATAATGAAGACCAACAAAAACAAAGGTCAGCAGAATAGAAAATTTGATACATACTTTTGAATCATTACCATTACCCCCAGAAATTTCACTGTTACCCCATTTGGAATAATTTACCCGGGTTCCCCGACCGCTGGTATTGAAAATACAAAATTTAGTTTAGGATTTTACGTATAATTTGAAAAAATAATTAAAAATGTTAATTGAAATGATTTGCGGGGGTTTTTTTTAAGATTTGCTATTGCAAATATGCAAATTATAATATAATAACTCAGAAATTTTAATACAGTCTTGACTCGATAGGGCAAACTAAATGTTTCAAAACCTTTTTAACAGTATTTTTGATTCAAAAATTTTGCTTTTTTTTGCTTAAAATACGAATTGATGTGAAGAATTCGAGAGAGATGGAAAAAGTTTTCATTTTACGGCCCATAATTTTATTTATTTAATTTTAATAATAATTTTATTTATTTATTTTTTTGGCCTAGAAAATCTGTTAGTATGTATTGTCATAATGGCTGCACATGTCATATATACCCTATTGCGTGCATAGTGTATGCATGTATGTGTATGTAAAGCCAGCAATAACAAGTAGGCGTCAGGCAGAGGCAGTTAGATGACGTCGACGTCGCTGTCGCTGTCGACGTCGTCAACGCCACCGCATTGTTTTCTCAATTATGGAAAGTCAATTAATTCTAATGTGTGTGAGTGTGTGTGTATGTGCAATTGTTGTTGTTGTTGTTGCTGTTGAGTTGCATGTAATTTCCATTTTTTGCGCGCTTTGGCAACTTAATTTAATGCGTTGTAACAACAACAACAACAACAGCAGCAAACGGCAACAAACGAACGAACAACAATAACAAAAACAAACATCCAACAGTTGCATCCGCATTGCGTGGCTTCGTTTGTGTCTGTTGCTGCTGGATTATTGTTGTTGGTTGGTTGTTGTTGTATTATTTTTTTGCATAATTGCCTTTTGGCTTTATAATTATTGTTGCATACGCTTTTAATTCGTTAATTAATTACGTTGCACGTTCGTTCATTCAATGTTGTTGTTGTTGCTACTGCTGCTGTTGTTGTTGTTGTTGTTAAGTTTGTGTTAATTGTTTGTTCCTTTATTGCGCATACGCAGCGTTAGCTAACAACATTTGACTCGTTATTTCAATATTGCAACATTGTTGCAACAACTTATCAATTAAAAAAAATATCATATAATAATAGTTTAATAATAATTTTTTTTTGTTAACTTTCTTATTTTTTATACTTTTGAAGGTTTTTTTTTTACTCTTTATTTTTTTATCTGAGCATTTACTTTATATTTATAAATGTATTTATATTTAGAAATGTGTTTTTTTTTAAAGAAACTATTTATAATATTATTAAATTTAATTTAGCATTTTTGAATATGAATTTAAATTTTTTTTTAATATTTATTTTCGTTTTAATTAACTTTGCTATTTTTATTTATTCAAACGTTTTTTTTAGGCCTCTTTTTATTTTTTATTATTATATTATTTATCTTATTTATATTAAGTCATGTGTTTTTTTTCTTAAAAAAAGTATTTTTAATTTTATTATTGTTGTTGTTATATATTTATATTATATTTGGAGATTACCTTTTTATTTCAACATAAATATAAATATTAATATTGTATAAAAACAAAACAAAATTTAAATTAAATAGTTTTAAGAATTTTCTAACATTATTTAAGTTAAATCTAAGACCAAAATTAGAAATAAATAGTTTTAAGAATTTTCTAACATTATTTAAGTTTAATCTAAGATCAAAAAACATTTTGTTAACATAAAAAAAAATATGTATATCTGTTTAAATACCAATTAGAGATCATATCGATTGAAATCGATAGTTTAAAAATGCGATCATAAAAACAGACAAAAGATGCCAAACGTGCCACAACCGTTGCATAAGTATCAGTGTGCGTGTGTGTGTGTGTGTTAATGATGATAAATCCAGGCAATAGGCCAACCGGCAAACCGGCAACGGCGTGTCGTTGAATTTATGAACATGGGGAACATTGGGGCAACATTGGCGATGCCGCGCCGCGCCGCCTCGGACGCATTGCGGAATTTTAACAAGTTGCAATAACAACAAAAGCAGTGCTAATTCCCCAATGGCAACAGTCACAGCACTAACAACAACAACAACAATAAGCATCACATTAACAATTTAAATACAACAAGAAACCAAAAATAAATGACCAAGAAGCGGCACAAAATAAAATAAAATAAAATACAAAAAAAAAAAATTAAAAAATAAAATAAAATACGAAAAAAAAACCTTTCGAATCTTTGCGGACATGCAACAAAATTTGCACTTTTGCCCGTCCAGCATACCAAGAACCCGCTTTGGCAGCACCCAACAACAACAGCAACAACAACACGAAGCAAAAAAAAAAGAAAAGAGAAACAAAAATCAAGAAAGAACCCAAAGGAACGTTCAGTTGAGAAGAGACCTGTCCTGGCTGCAAGAAACGCGCGTGTGTGTATTGGCTCTCTAAGCGCGTGTGTGTGTGTGTATGTGTGTGTGCCTCTGGTGGTGATGCTGCTTGAGAATCCCCGAGAGCTCATTAAAAAATACCAAAATCTTTGTACTGAAAATGTGACAAAATTTTTAAATCACCTTCACTCAGCTCGACTCTGGACACTGCACACTGGGCCGCAGTCAATGAAAATCTTTTGAAATTTTGCACTTTTTAGCCAAAGAATTGATAATCAATCCAACCAATTATTTCGGTGTGCGAATTATAAATTATTTTTGGGTGTTTTTTTAAAGTTAATTTTGATTTAATGGACAACGTTTTGGTCAAAATGTTGAAATCTTGAGCATATTATTTATTTATTGATGAGATTTTCTTTCAATATATATATATGTAGATACGTTAAAATATTTATCGTACGTTTAGTATAATACGATATAAAATTTAATTTTAAGTAATAAAAAGAAAATTTAAAATAATTTTTATTTTGCAATTTTAAATTAATTTTTATTTTGTAATTTATTTTAAATTTTTGTTTTTGATATAGTGTTTATTATTATTTTAACGCATTTACCAAATTAGTTTTATTAAAACACTTGTTGAAATGTTTATTATTGTTTTCTTCAATAATATTTTATTTTAAAACTATTTTTGATTTTGTGCATGATATTTTAATATGTTTATAATTTTTTATTTGTTGTATGTATTTTTTATTAGATAGAGTTAATTCTTAAAAATTTGTGGCATTTTTAATATTTTAACTAGCTGAAACTCAAAACCAAACAAAAAAAAACTATAGGGTCCGCTGTCTATCATTTTTTTTTTCAACTAGTGCTTATTTCATGAATGGTAACACTTAGCTCATGTTTGATTTGACAGATAGTTTTATCCTTCCGCTGAACGAATATGGTTGTTTATACGCTTGAACAACGCTGGCAAATATTGCGACATTACTTTCAAAATTATTTCATTTAAAACAAAAGAAGTTATTTGGCGGACCCTATATTTGAATATCATTTGCGAACTTGTCAACGAAGTGTTGTACCACTGTGCGCTCTTGAGCGACGGAATGCGGCAGACAAGTCGAAGTCGAAGTCGAAGTCGAAGTCCAACTCCGAACGAAGTCCGAAGTCCTGAGACCTCAAACAAAAGTGCAAGTGATGCTCATGTACAGAATCAAGTCCAGCATAACAAAACTCAGTCACTAGACCGGCGGAGGAGTTAGACAGAGATAGAGATAGAGAGAGGTGAAGACTCGACTCGATTCGAGACGCGAGACTTGATACTACTTTGAAGATTGGTAAGGTTTGTTTTTGGTCTTGTTCTTCTCAAATTGTGAGTTGAAAGTTTGCGCTTTTGTGCATTTTGTTTTTGTTTTTGTTTTTTTTTTTTAATGAGGCTCTAATTGACATCTGCATTTATTTTGCAAAATACGGGACGAGACGACAAACGAAGCTCCTTCCCTCTCACACTCGCAGTGATTGAGCGGGGAAAAAAAAGACAAAAGCAAAAAGTAAATAAATAAATATTTTAATTGGCATTTTAACTAAAAGTGTTTAGGCTTTAGTTAAAATTGTTGGCCAAACTCAAGAAAATCGAGAATCGAGAAAACTGAGAGACTGCAAAAATGAATAACTGGTTTTCATATTGTGTGTGTGTGTGTGCGAGAGAGAGAGAGAGCGAATTGAACAAAAGATCCGCGCGGTACGTTCAACCCAATTAACGCGTTTGCCAGTTTCCCGGTTCTACCGACTTCCACCACACACACCCCCTCCCCACCCATCACACACACACACACACACCTTCCGCATTTGTAGCAGCGCTTGTTGTTGTTGTTATATCGTATGACATACAATTTGGTATGGAAGGTTGGATCGTATTATGCAAAAATGAATATTGCAAATTGATAAGCGACTGATCTCATATATATATATATACTCAGAGTGGGGCACAGATTAATGAAGCGAAAGAGAAAGAGAGAGAGAGAGAGGTGAAGAGGGGAAGATCGGTTGGATCGGTTGACTGTCGGCACATAAAGCGAATGTCGCACGCACTGTTTGCTACATTTTACTTAAATTGAAAGCGACAATGTTAAGGGGGGCGCAGAGGGGGCAGCGCTCGGCTAATGATGATGTTTGCCAATCTCGATCTCACAATCATCATCATGCTGATCACGTTGATGATGATGATGATGATGATGATGTTGATGAGAAGGCAGAGAAGAGTTTTGCGCCATGGGGATCATAAGGGAAGCGAAGCGTAAACCTATCCCAACCCAAGTTAAGAAATCCCGACTTAAAGATACCCTGAATCATATACTAATGGGTTTTCATACTTGACTTAACTTCAATGTTCCATAACTCCCGATTTTCTCGACCGATTTCAATACAAATTTCACAGATTGTCATTATTTTATCTATTGTTTCAAACGCCGTCTTAAAGTTTTCCATATTCAAGATTTTGTTGTTATCGATCACATGTGTTTATCGGAAACGGGAAAAAATATCGAAAATCGAAAACAAACTTTTATTACCTAGAGATTAGGCGAGCTTATGTTATGACGGAAGGATTTTTCAAGATTTTGTTGTTATCGATCACATGTGTTTATCGGAAACGGGAAAAGTTATCGAAAACAAACTTTTATTGCCTAGAGATTAGGCGAGCTTATGTTACGACGAACAGACGGAAAGGGATATATTGACTTATAATATATATACTTTATGTGGTCGGAGATGCTTCCCTCTGCCTGTTACATACTTTTGCACAAAACCATTATACCCTTTTCAACCATTTTCAATGGGTTTAGGGCGTAAAAAGGGCAACAGGCAAAAGGGCCAGAAGATCGGACTCAGCGCAAGATACTATACGCACATACATACATACGTACATGCATACATATGTACATACAAAGTTATACGCACCATGCCGAGTTTTGTCGTCATGATCGTCGTCGTTCGTCGCTGTTGCCGCCCCGGGGTAAGCCAATTAAATGTGAGATCGTGTAATTGGCAAATTAATTTCAAACCAATTATAAAGAAAACGAACACACAAAAAAAACAAAAGCAAAAACAAAAACCAAAACAAAAAACACAAAAACAACGAGCACAGGACGCTTCGCACAGCAGCCAGCAGCCAGCGCGAGTGACTTGATTTGGCATTGTGTGTCTTCGCTTTCGGCATTCTCTCTCGCGACTCCAACTTCGGCTATAGCAAGCTTCGTTGCTTTGCAGTTGTCGTTGTTGTTGTTGTTGTTCAGGTGCGTGCGCTGCTCCCGATAATGATCTGTGCAAATGAGCCCAAAAGTGCAAGAGAGCGAGAGCGAGTACAAAAAATGTGCTGCGTGGGGTAAAATGAGCAAAGAGAAAAAACAAAGAACTCAAAAAGTCTACATTCACTCAAAGCGTAAGCTCAATAAATGTTATTGTTTGGATAAGAGATCGGGCTGCTAAAGGAGCCTGATCACACATGCTGATGCAGTAATAATTACCGAATGTTAGTATTTGAAATCGGAGCGAATGGATACAAATTGTAATCATAATGGGTTTTAATGGAAAGAAATACACTCGAAAGGAATACTCTCTCTGTGCATATCACTCTGTTGGCTTTTACTTTTGTTGATTATGTTTAAACCTCATTCAACCACCCCAAACCCCCCCCCCCCCCCCCACCCAACCAACCATCGCCCTTTCGATTTCTTGCAGCTGTTTGTTTTTAATGAAATTATAATAAAAACACATTATGTGTGAGAGAGAGGGGGGTAGGGGGAGAGGCCGTTGCGCACTTCATTTTTCATTTTGGCGCGACGCACTTCCTTTTGACATACAACAACAACAACACGAAGAGACTGGTCTCAGCCCTCTTTGTTGCCTTGTGCCGCCCCCTTTTGCATGTGTCCCGTTCAACGCGAAGATGTCAGGCAAAAAAAACCGAAGCACAATTCCTGTCGCTCCAATGACGATGATGATGATGATCATAATGATGATGGTGATGAACGCTGACGATGCCTCTTAATTATTAATAAAACCAATTGCAAGCCAAGTTCAGCAATGAGAATCGTTCCTGGCCAACCCAAACCCAAACCCAACCAACCAACCAACAAGCCAGGCCAACAGGCAGGCAGGCTGGCTGGCAGGCAGGTAGGCAAGCTGGCCAAACCAACATGTTAACTTTTTAATTAACGAGTTTTCTTTTTCGATTTCAATTTGCCAGCCAACACACACGCGCCGGCAATGCCACTGCTGCTGCCACTGCCACTGCGGCTGCTGCCCACAGAACTGGCCAGGTTTGTACCGCCGACGTCGTCGTCGTCGTCGTTGTTGTTGTACCCATTACCAGATCTATAGCAAGTCGGTCGAACGAGAGTTACAGCACTCAGCTGAGACACTGTTGCTGCGTGTGGCATGCGGCAATATTGGTGCAACCTTACCTAAACTATATATATATATATGTTTACAAATTATATATCATTAAGTTCAGAGTTTCTTTCGGTTCGTTTCGATAACTTTTCCTTCAAGGCTTTTCATTTAATTTTTCATTATTTATACGAAGATAATGAAAAAAGTTCTTAGCCTTGGTTTCTTTCTTACATTTCAACACGTTAGAGATAGATACATATATGTATTCTATATATAATCGTTGTCAAATCAGCTTTTGGCTTTTAAAGCACTAAACCAAAAGCTTTTAGGCTCGTGAAAACTTTGAAAGCACCTTTGGCTCAGAGATGAAAGAGATTTTCGATAAAGGAACCTAGAAAATCGATATTAATATTTAAAATATTATAAAAGCGAAGCTTTCTACTACAAAGCTTTCTGTATTATCTATTTATTTCACATTTAGATATATAAAAAAGTTCTTAACCTTGGTTTCTTTCTTTACATTTCAACATGTTAGAGATATATATATGTATTCTATATATAATCGTTGTCAAATCAGCACTAAATTAAAAGCTTTTAAGCTCGTGAAAGCTTTAAAAGCACCTTTGACTGAGAGATGAAAGAGATTTTCGATATAAAAACCTAGAAAATCGATATTATATTTATAATATTATAAAAGCGAAGCTTTCTATAACAAAGTTTTCATACAACGAAGATTTTTGTATCAAATATTTCTATATTACGAATTTATTGCCATGAGAAAAGTTTTTGAACTATCTTATTATTACGTTTAAATAAATTGTAGATTTTCACATATTTTTTTTTAATATTATTTTTAAAAATTGTTGCACTTAAAACAGGGCATGGCCTAGTCGTGAACTTTCCTTAAGAGAATATTTACTTGTTTTAATTTAATTTAGCTGCAAAAGTTGTTGCATGCTTCGTTGCTTATAGCCGTTGGTTGTTTGTTGTTGCTGTTGTTGTTGTTGTTGTTGTTGCTGGAGACGGTAGGAAGACAAAGCAAAAGAAGTTGGGGCTCAATATTCATTTTATTCGCTTTGCTCACTTTTTGGTCAACGAGTTTTATTCCTCTCTACCGCTCTCTCTCTCTCTCTCTCTCTCGCTCTCTCATGGTGGTTGAGCAATGCCATTTATTAATAAAATATTTGCAAATTGTTGTCATGTGACTTAGCTTACCCTCCACACCTGCCACACACCTCCCGCATCAGCGTGCACCTTTTTCTTTTTCTAGTTGAAGTTCGAGTCGAGAGCGCGTAATAAATTAAAGGATTACAGCTTGGACCAAAAGGGGAGCAGCTGCTTGCAAAGGGGGCGGGCGGGCGAGAGCAACAGGATCAGCAAAGCGAAAGAGAAAGAGAGAAGGAAGGAGAGAAGGAGCTGCCTAAGCAAGTTGTTAGCATTTAACAAGTAAGAAGGCTCTAGTCGAGAAATACCGACTAGTTGATACCCTGAACCTATACTTTAATGTTTAATATTCCAGAACTCCGGTGTTTCTCAACCGATTTCAATACAAATTTCATAGATTGTCATTATTTTGTTAAATATTTCAAACGCCGTCTCAAAGTTTTCCATATTCAAGTTTTTCTTGTTATCGATTACATGTTTATATCGGAAACGGGAACAGATATCCAAAAATGTTAAACAAACTTGTACTGCTAATGGATTAGATTTTTAAAGATTTTCTTGTTATCGATCACATGTGTATATCGGTAACGGGAAGAGTTATCGAAAACAAACTTGTACTGCTTAAGGATAAGGCGAGCTTAAGTTCCAAATCTGGAGTCTCTAGCATACATACGGACAGACAGACGGACAGACGGACGGACGGACATGGCTATATCGTCTCGGCTGTTGATGCTGATCAAGAATATATATATGGGGTCGGAGATGCTTCCTTCTGCCTGTTACAAACTTTTGAAGAAAATCATTATACCTTTTTTAGCCATTTTTAATGGGTTGAGGGTATTAATAAAAAGGCAAAGGCGAAGCACAATGTGTGGCAATTACACTGGCCAACACGCAAGGCAATCGAAACTTATTTCGAAGTACGAAAAAACCAATCGATTTCAAATCCATTAAATTAAGAACAACGACAGCTGCATTTTACGTTCTTGAACTTGAACTGCAATTAAGTAATAAGTTAGTTAGATAGTTTGCTAAAGGTTTTTTTATGCTTTAAATTTATTTTTCAGTAGTTATTTGCCCCAAAAAGTATATTTTCTACACAATGTTTTCCCAACAACGTGTTTATACTGAACTACAAATCAACTAACTATATCTATCAATCACACAATCAAGATCTTCAAAAATGTTAGCCTTTGTGTTATTGTTATGCCAAGATTTATGGATACTTGATTTGATAATAAGTTTAGTCAAGTAAGAAATCAAATCTTAAAGGAACCGAATACAAAATAAGCCATTTAAATCAGAAACATCTAGCAAAAATCAGATATAAATGTTTTTGTAGAAATGGTTGTTTGAACCAAACAATTTGGCACACAAAATAAGGGTAACATATAACTAACTATAACGTCTAACAATTAATAGAAACTCGGACAAACTATTTGATTTATTATTTCAAAATTCTGTTAAACTTGCGAAATCGACCAAAATAATGAATAATGATGAAAGAGTTGAATTTTTAGCATAAATTTATGCTGTCAACATATAATAAAAAGGCCAGGAACAAAGCAGTTATTTTGTTTAACAGTTTGAACCAAAATTAAACCATATTTTTGGTTCGATGAAATTGGTTTAATTGGGACAAGATTTGGTTCATACATTGAATCCTTAACACATTTGCTGGAACAGAGTTGGCAGATATTATTTCAAAAATTATACTTAGAAAGCTCCTCGAAGCTTTAAAGCTCCTTAATGCTTTCGTAAGAGCTTAAAAGCTTCTCAATGCTTTCGTAAGAGCTTAAAGCACACAAAACACAAAAAAAAAACACAAAACCAACAAATAAAACAAGATGAATTATTTCCACGCTGTTGAGTGTTATTCAAAGAGATGCGGCAATGCATGCATATGTGTCTACACATGTATGTATGTATGTATGTATGTAGGTGCGTCTATATCGTTGTCCGTTGTCCGTCGTTGTTCGCTGCTGCTACTGTGCAAGCCGAGCCGAGCCGAGCTGAGCCGTGCGAGTTGCGCGTTGCGCGTGCGCGCCCTGCTCCCGATAAGATCGCAGAGAAGCGCAAAGCAGAAGGAAAAGAGTGAGAGAGAGAGGGGATGCGGGGGGAAAGTAGTTGTAGGCTCGGGTCGGGTCGGTTAGCCATGGCAATAAGCCATACTAATAGGCTGTTGCTGGCGGCAACGCAATCGGCGATTGCATCTGCGATGAAGTTGCCTCCTTTTTTCAAGCCTACCCCCCTACCGCAACCCCTCTCTACCACCTACCACCTACACGCTCTGCTTTAGCCACGCCTTCGCTTACATTTGCCACATTTGTATGAATAATTTAATTATTGTTTAAATGTTAATTAATGCAACGTGAGTCGCAAGTCGCGCGAGAGTCGAGTCGAGACGTTAACTCAGCCCAAATGAATGCACTGCAATTCGTTGTTGTTGCTGTTGTTGTTGTTGTTATTTTTGCACCTCCACTTTACACGCTCCAAAAACAAGCGAGACAGACGCCCAGAGTCTCAGTTTTGAGTTGAGTTTTATAACTTGACAGACACGCATTTGGCATTAATGGGTTGTTTGACTGACAACAACAACTACACCAAGAACGAAAACAACAACAACAACTCAACAGAAAAGTCATTGCTGTAAAAGAAAAAAAAAACTAACAACAACAGCGAGCGAGCGAGAGAGCGAGAATGAGAATGAGCGCGCGGAACGTTTTACGTTTTACGTTGAACTTTTGGCAAATGCGTTAAAATTGCAATTAGTTTTAACTAATTAAGCTGCAATGCCAAATAAGACAAATAAGCAAAAAAGGAAAGAGACAGCGAATAGCAAAACAAAAAGGGTATCAAAAATTGATCGAATGCTGATCGTTTAATTCGAGGATTTTACTCATGCTTATGAAGAAGATGAAACAGACGAAGAAACTTCACATTTAAAAATTAATTTTCAGGTAAAAGTCAAAAAATGAATAGAGGAAAATTGTAAAGAAGCAACAGGGAAAGGCATGGAAAAGGCACTGAAGAAAAAGTGTGCAAAAGCGGCAAAGTAGGGATGGTACAAAATGGAAATGAAACGGTTACAATTTCAATTCGATTCAAAGCCCATTCGTTCCATTTAAATGGAGAAATGGAGAAGAAAGTATTACGTAAGAACTCATTACTAAGGTTTCGAATTGCTTTTGTTAAATCACGATTTTTATTGTATCTGTTGCAACTTTTCGTTTCGAAAAGTCAAAAAATGGGTAATTAACAATGTTTTTAGATCATGTTTGTTTGCCAAAAAAATGGGAATCAAACTTAAGGCTAAGATATTGGTTAATACCGATGATGTTTAAATATACAAATTTAAAATAAATATAGTTGAAGCAAGTGAAAATTGGAAAAAGAATCATTTTTTCCTTTGTTTAACATTCTGATAGGTTTTTTATAAGCTTACTAACTAAAAATATTCTATACTATATACGATAAGATTCGTATCTTAGTTAAGTTAAATATTCTATACCATGTTCGATATCGAGATTCGTATCTAATTAAGTTAAATATTCTATACTTCATTCTATACTATATTGACGCTTTAAAGGAGAATATTCGTGAAGCCATGAAGTAGAAATACAGCTGCACAGAATCGATAATGGGCCTTAAAAATTAGACCGATCGTTTAGGTTTACTGCATGGCCAGCCGAGGCAGCCATTTGAAAAGAAATTATTTTTCATTATTAACCGCAAGGATTGAACTTTCAAATAAAAAAATATATTTGAGAAAATATTCAGTAGTTTTTGTTTTTTTTTTTTTTTATTTAAAAAAAAGTTATGTGGCGGACCCTGTATATTCGATAAGATTCGTATCTGCGTTAAGTGAAATATTCTATACTATATTCGATCGAGATTCGTATCTAAGTTAAGTTAAGTTATATTTAAACATTTTCCAGTTGAAACTCTTGACTCAAGTTAAGTTAAATATTCTAAACTATATTCCATAGGATTCGTTTCTGAGTTAAGTGAAATATTCTATACTAGTATATTCGATAAGATTCGTAACTAAGTTAAGTTATATTTAATCATTTGCCAGTTGAAACATTTGATTCAAGTTAAATTTCTTGGAAGAAACTTGGCAGTTGCAAAGCTTTTATGTAGAATTGTAGATTCTTCTAGCTACATTTCAATTATGAGAATTAACCAATTGTTTTTGAATTGATTTTGTGTTACTCACACACACACACACGCACACACACACACACACACACACACACACACACACACATAGAGTGGCTGTTGTTTTTGCGGGGAAACTTGAAACTCAAGCAATTAACAGAAAAGATTTGCGTTTTGTTGTTTTAGTTGTTGTTGAGGTCTCTTTGCTCGTTTTGTTCTTCGGTGAGTGCCAAATGCAGTCGGACGTTAATTAAAACAAATGGCACATAAATAAACAACAACAATAACAACAAAGGCAAGCAAGCAAGCAAGAGCAAGCAGCAAGCAGCAAGAAAAAAAACTAAAAGTAAACTAATTAAAAGGATCGCAGCAGCGGCAAAAAGTTTCGACTTACATATGCAGAAAATTGTTGCTTCTTGTTGCTGCCGAAGAGTCTTTCTTTTGTGTGTGTGTGAGCGAGCGAGCGAGCGAGACAGTTGCAATTTTTAGGGGGTTATTTTTCTTCTGCTTCTTCTTCTTGTTCCTCTTCTATGTATTCTTCATCTAAATAGCTGACATAATCGGCTTGCGGTTTTAACTTGTTGTTGTTGTAGTCGATTTCCTCTGCAAAAAGGCTTTTTTCTTGGTTTTTTTGCAAACAGTTTTTTTTTCTTGACTTTTCTTGAAATTTCTTGTATTTATTTAGCGCTGTTTGTTTTTTTGCAATAATTTGCACACAGGAATGTGTTAGCTATTGTTATTATTTTTGTTGTTGTTCTTCTTCGTTTCGTTTGTTTTGTTTATGCTTTGCAATTGTTGTTGTTGTTGCTGCTGCTGCTGCTGCTAATTGAGTGCGAATTTTAATAGTCGTTCTACAAAACGCATAAAAATTGTTGCTGCACACGTGAGTTAGACAGAGAACGTTATACAAAGAGCGTAAGAGTGAGTGCGGGTGTGAGAGTCGTTTAATACGTGAGAGCCGTAACTGCGAATGATTTACCGTTGATTGAATTAGTACAGATGGCGAGCAGAAGAGGTCGCTGCTAACGAGGCGCGATCAGCCAACACGTCAGGAGCAACAGTGAGAGCGAGAGCGAGGGAGCGAGAGAGTGAGCGTACGAATTAATGACCGCCGCCGACACCTGCAACAACACACACACACACTCACACACACACAGCACAGCACACAGCACGTAGTAAAAAAAAGAACAACACACACACACACACACACGCGCGCGAGAGAGCTGCGAACTGAACTCGACTCAATTAGTTAGATCGTAAATTTGCATACATATTTCAAATAATTTCGCCACACACAATCGCCACAGGGGGTGGGGAGTAAGCTGTTGTTGTTTGTTATTATTGTTGCTGTTGCTGTTACTGTTGTTGCTGTTGTTGCACGCACTCATATGTAAATTATTTGTGTATTATGCACAAACTTGCATAAATAACTTGGACGCAAAAAAAAAAAATAATGCAGATTTATATATATATTTTCGTATATTTTTTGTCGTACCAATTTTATATTTATAAACAATGAATGCGCTTCGCACTTTGCACATCAAAAAATATTCGTAACGTAATTTAGCTTGTGTTTGGTTTAGCTGCTTGTTGCTTCTACTACTGCGCGCACACACACGACCGCCAGCGCCGAAGTTCACTTGACGAATGCGACGAGGCTGCATAAATGAAAACCGAAAAGCCTCAAAGCTGTTGCTGCTGCTAATGCTGCTTTTGCTTTTGCTGCTGCTGCCAGCGGCTATGGCAATGCCTGTTAAGGTGGTTGCGCTCTTACGCTCTCTCGCTCTCACTGGCTTATCAGCTGCTGTTGCTGCTGCTGCTGCTGGTGCTGGTGCTTGCTGTTGTCGCTGAGACCGGCATTTGCTGCTGCGAGGGTTGTTTTGGCTCTTGCGCATTTTTACTCTGCTGCTCCATATTATATATAAGTATATGTGTGTGTGTGTGTGTTGGGGGGGTTTTCTTGTATTTGGTTCATTTTTTTTTCGTTTGCTGTTTTGTTGTTTTTCGTGTGTTGTGGTTTTGGGGGCTGCGCTGCGATTGGATGCCAATCGTTTGGCACTTCTACTGCCAGCCGCCTATCGCAGGTGCCGGCCAACGAGGGTAGCATAACGTTAACAGCGCGCTGTTAGGCGCACACCTGTGCGTAGGCGCGCTCATTTAACAGTAACTGTAGCACTATGTTGTAGTTGTAGTTGTGGTACTAGTAGGTGGAGCCAGTCGCTTCTTATGTAAAGTTTTTTCTATTATTTTCGTTTCTTTTTAAGGTTTTTTTCTTCTTTTTTTTTTGGCTTTTTTAATTAAATGACAAACCCTTTTCAACAGGACCGCTTTCATCGTCACGTTTCCTAATGACTTGACAAAAAATTAATTTTTTTTATTCTTACTGCGTGCCACACTGTTAAGGGGGGTTGGTTGGTTGCATTGTTGTTGTTGTTGTTGTTACCATTTAGCCATTTATTATTTTTGCACCTCGAACTGATTTGATTCTTGTCGGTTAACCAGCCAACTTGACAGCATATCCTGCATACATTTGCAACCCCTTTCTATCGAGTCCATAACAAATTTGTTGCAAAAAAACAACAAAAAGAAAAAAACGAAGAGTTCAACAAAATAATAGAATATAAATACGGCAAACGTTGGAACATGGACAACCACATAATGAATTGGCTGCATAAATAATAGGCTCAAACTACTTAGGATAAGCATAACGCACGCACCCAAGACACACACACATACACATGTATACAAAGAGACAGATCGAGAGAGAGAGAGAGAGAGAGAGAGATGTACCGCAACCCCGCTGAAGCTGCATCCCTTTTATTTTTTTTTTGGTTTTGTTTTTGGCAGGACCGGCAGCATTATTCATATATATAAAAAGCCAATTAAAAATTTATATTAAACCCCGCGCCAAATGCAGCAACCCTTAACAAAAAATGTTAAGCACTGTGCACAGTGGTTAAACCAAATGTCTCTATGTTAAATATTTATTCATAAGAGAACTAAGCAATAAATAATAATAAATTAATAAATAAATAATAAATAATAAATAAATAATAAATAAATAATAAATAAATAAAAAATAAATAATAAATAAATATTAAATAAATAAATAATAAATAAATAATAAATAAATAATAAATAAATAATAAATAAACAATAAATAAATAATAAATAATAAAAAATAAATAATAAATAATAAATAATAAATAATAAATAATAAATAATAATTAATAAATAATAAATAATAAATCATAAATAATAAATAATAAATAATAAATAATAAATAATAAATAATAAATAATAAATAATAAATAATAAATAATAAATAATAAATAATAAATAATAAATAATAAATAATAAATAATAAATAATAAATAATAAATAATAAATAATAAATAATAAATAATAAATAATAAATAATAAATAATAAATAATAAATAATAAATAATAAATAATAAATAATAAATAAATAATAAATAAATAATAAATAAATAATAAATAAATAATAAATAAATAATAAATAATAAATAATAAATAATAAATAATAAATAATAAATAAATAATAAATAATAAATAAATAATAAATAAATAATAAATAAAAAATAAATAAATAATAAATAAATAAATAATAAATTAATAATAAAATAAATAGTAAATTAATATTTTATCAAAAAATTTTTTTGAAACTAAGTTTTCAAAATAACTTTTAGAGATTCTAAAGAAAGTTTTCTTAACTTGGTAACCATTAAAAAAATAAATTGTTATGCAACAAAATCTTAAATACTAAAAAAAAAAACTAAAAATCTTTACAAATAATAAAACTTTAATGAAACTTTTCTCCTTTTTTTCACAATTTTGTAAAAAAATTAATTTACATACAAATGTGTTGCGCTCCACTGTGCACAGTGTAATGCATGTGAGCCATTGTGGTACACAGGATTCCTTGTCCTGTCCAACCATGGGAGCTAAATCAGGGGGTTCGTCCAAGGAGGCATGAGGGAGGGGGGTTGCACACACACACACGCATTCAACGCTTAATTAGATGTAAAATAATGAACATTTCAATTAAATAAATTAATATTATGGAGTGCAAGAGCTCTCTCTCTCTCTCTCTCTCTTACACACTCTCTCGCTATCTCAATAGCCAAGAGCCAGATGAGTTGAAGATCCCGCGGCTGCTGCTGCTGTTGCAAGTCGCTGCCCGGCCACTAAGCACTCAATTAACCATTTTTAATGTCTTTGGGATTGAGGTTATGTTCTGAAGAAATGCCCAACTGTGTGTGTGTGTGTGTGTGTGTGTGTAAGAGATAGAGAGAGATGGGGGGGGGGGGAGTGTATTGCGAGTTAAGCGATGAGCTAAGGCTTTTTAATTATAATTAAACATGCGAGGGAGCGACAAAATGCTAAGGTGGATGCTACAATACGATACGATATATATGATGATGGTACATTATGGTATGGTACATTATGGTATGGCATGGTGTTCCTATGGCTTGGCATAATCACTTAGCCGCGTGCAGCGCAGCATTTAAAATTAATTCTACTCAAGTGCGTTTCTCTTCTTTATTTATTTCTTCTTTTTTGTTGTTGTTGTCGGCCCGGTGACTGAGAAGAAGAGTAAAACACGTGGCACACGTGAAGCTGCGATAGCTGAAAGTGTGGTGGTAGCTTGCAGGGGGTGGTGGAGGGTGGGGCTGGGTTGGGTGTTGTGCTGCTACGATTACCGTTAGCATTTTTGCGAGCGAAACAAATTGCACGCTAATTGCTCATGTTCAATTAAAAGCAAACTCCAAAACACACACACACACACACACACACACACAAACGTAACGAAACAAAACGAAATGAAATGGAACGCCGCTCTGGAATTCGGCCACGCTGTGCGCTTTCCCATCAGAACGAGCGCGCCCGTGTGTGTGTGTGTGTGTCTGTTTGTGTGAGCGCAGGAAAGAGAGGGAGATGAGACAAAACTCACACACACGGCAGGCAGACAGACAGACAGACGCTGCGTGCAATGCTTTTTGTTTTGGTTTTGATCCTTTGCGCAAATAATTGCCTAATTGTCTCTGGTCGGGGCTTGTCAGTAGCACGCATTGTTGCTGCTGCTGCTACTGCTACTGCTACTGTTGTTGTTGTTGTTGGTGCGCATGCAAATGGCAACGCGTATTTCTTACACAAATCCATTTTGCGTCTATTAATTGGGCAGCTCTCTCTCAGCAGCTGCTCGCTTGGCCAGGACATCGCTTTCCATTTCGTATTTTCTTTATTACACAATTAATCGCTTGTGCAAATAAAAGTCGAAACCAACGATGCGGTTCTCATCGCTTCACATCCATTCATACATACATTTGTAAGTATGTATGTATGTAAATTTGATTTTCTCTCGACGAGATTTTACAGTAACGAATCGAACACCAACTGGTTACGAAACAGTTAAAAACTCTAACTTTATCAAGATCTAATATTTATTTAAACAAAAAATCAATGACAAGCAATCAACGATTGTGTTTTATGCGTATATCCATTATATTTGCATTAGTTTTCAACATATTTTCAAGATGGCTGACAATGTACATATATAAAGGGTCCGCCAAATAACTTTTTTTTTTTAAATGACATAGTTTTTAGAGTAATGTCGCAATATTTGCCAGCGTTGTTCAAGCGTATACACAACCATATTCGTTCAGCGGAAGGATTAAACTAATTATCTGTCAAATCAAACATGAACTTAGTGTTACCATTCACGAAATAAGCACTAGTTGACAAAAAATAACGATAGATGGCGGACCCTATATAAAGTTCAGCCTCTGCTTGCTGCACCTTTTGCAGTGTCTTCAACTTGCCAATTAATTTGCACATGTATATACACATATGTATATATATACGTACATACATATGTACATATGCATGTAAGAAACAAAATTGCACAGCAATTAAATTCGTCGTTGTCGCGGTTGTCTTCACTTATTAAGTTTTATTTTTTTTCTTTTTCGCATTTTCGTTGCGGTTGTTATTTGCAATTATTATAGCTGTTGCTTGTTGGCAACATATTGATTGCCATTGTTAATAACATGTAAACGACTGCCACAAAAAGGGAGAACGATCAATGACGAGGGCTGCACAACTACAAACGCTCAAACTGGCGCCTTACGCATTCACAAAAATGTAAATTTTTTTCTTTTCAATTGTGAGAGAAAAGCGCATCGCTTTCAACGCGTCTAATTGCGTTGCATTGTGCGTCAATGTGCGATATCCAATTTCAATACATAATTTATTAGCTCTGACTCGTAATAGAGCGTACGTAAGATGTTTGGTGGGTTGGTTGGGGGGGAAGGGGCAGACAATGCACTTTAAAATTGCCATTGCTTGAGCTGAGTTATAGCCACTTTTAACTGAGGTATAGCGCATTTTGCCAAGCCAAATGATAAATGATAGGGCGACGCCTACGCGCGAGCGTCAAGGGTTGTCGCCGTAACATTTTGCGGTACGCCGCAACGCCGATCAAATGGCCGATAAGCTGGTTGACACAACGACAACGACACCGGCAGCAATGGCGCCTGTGACGTGACTTCGGTTGACACTGCTGCAAACGGTTGCAAGTCAAAATTAATTAGAATTTTCAACAGCACAAAGAAATGAAGAAAGCTTCAAGCGTTTAGCTTTAGCACCAAATCTTGGATACGCTTACCAGGGCTGCACATGCAAAGAAGTACAGTTTTATACTCTGATCCCATTAAAAATGGGAAAAAAGGGTATAATGGTTTTGTGCAAAAGTATGTAACAGGCAGAAGGAAGCATCTCCGACCCCATAAAGTATATATATTCTTGATCAGCATCAACAGTCGAGTCGATAAAGCTATGTCCGTCTGTCCGTCCGTCCATCTGTCCGTCCGTCTGTATGTATGAACGCGTCGATCTCAGAGAATATAAGAGCTAGAGACTAGACCAGATTTGGAACTTGAGCTCGCCTAATCCCTAGGCAGTACAAGTTTGTTTCGATTCTCGATAACTCTTCCCGTTTCCGATATACACAGGGGATCGATAACAACAAAATCTTGAAATGAAAAACGTTCAGATAGCAAATAATGATTATTTATGATTGAAATCGGTTGACAAAAAATGGAGATATGTATAGTATATGCGCTCACACACACACACACACACACACGTACACAAACACACACACACACATACACGCATACTTGCAAGCACTGACTGTACGCGTTAAGTATTGGGTTCAGGATCTTTTGTTTACAATATATAGCACACACCGTTAATTGTAGCCAATATTTTTGACATGCCCTGCCTTAGAATTCTCAACTGGTTCTAGCTTTCAGTGGTAGTGAAGTAAATAGGCAAGCGATTATATATATATTACTTTAAATAAGGAATAGTAGTGTATCACACACACACCAACAAATACACACAGATACACACACGCAGACACACACACCCAGACACACACACACTAACACACACACACACATACTTGCAAGCACAGATTGTACGCGAAGGTATAGGGTTCAGGGTATCATCTAGTCGGGATTTCTCGAGAGAGCCTTCTTACTTGTTACTTTTAGACCACAAGCACCAAGCCTCTTTTCATTATGCGTTCAATTCAAATCTAACCAAACATGAACAAAACATGCCGGCTGCATAACGTAGTTAATGTAATTCGCTTGGTAAGGGTAAATTGGTAACGATAAGCGCTAAATTGAAATCAGTACCAAAACAGCAACAGCAGCAGCAGCGGCAGAGGCAGAGGTAGCGGCAGCATGTTAAGTAAAATAAAATATAAAAAAGCGATCATTAATCATCAAGCCAAAAGGGTTGACACGCTCAACAGTGCCCAAAAAAAAACAGAAAAAATACAAAACAACCGCTAAGCAAAGCAAAACAAGAAAAACGCACAAAAGGGTGGCTTGACCGGCGCCACAACAAAAACCCAAAACAATAACAACAACAGCGACTCATTTTAGTTACATTTATTTAATATCTACTTTTGCAGGTAAAGTACATGGCAAAGTGATTTTATATTCTTAAACAACTCTTATTATTCCGCCTCATCGGCTGAGGATTCCAGCAAAGACTCCAAAAACTGAACACTATGATTTCCAACCATTTCACGCAATGCCTGCGCAGTCTTTGAATTTTTCATTAGTGCCGCAACAGCATAATCGTTTTTGGCCGGATTATCCATAAGTGATTCGCACAGCGTCTTACAGCATTGATTAGTGCGACGCAGCATCCGTGCCATTGCAGCCTGATCGTCTGTATCGTTGCCCTCAACTAGATATTGTATGGCCAGGCTTAGATTTTGTTTGGCTTGGTTAAGCGCTGCGCGCGCTTCACTCTCCGGATAGCCCATATCTAAGAGATGCTTGACATTGGGCGTTAGATTTTTAACACTTTCATTTGCATCCTCATCACTTATTTCCTTGTCTTTTTGCTCAACTTTTGGCATTTTTATGGCGCAGCTTTTGAAACTTGTACGAACAGATGTTTAATAGGCGAAGCGACCTTTTTGAGTAAATGCGCAACAATTGAATGCCAAATATGAAACTATTCACAATATTCGTCTATTCAGAAGCTGCGTAGAATTTAAATGTTATATTCTCAGCGCCAACTGATCAGATTTAATAAGATAACATTTCCGTAAGAGTTGCGATCAATTATCTTGTCCAGAACATTACCATTAAAATTAATTGCTTCTTTTACGTATTTCGGTTGATAATGAAATAAACAGCTGATGGCATGTCGTGAGTCTCGTTTTGCAATTCTCGTTCTCGCTCTCGCTCGGTCTCTGTGTGCGTGCGTTGATCTTAAAGAGTTGTCTATTGCGCAATAAGAACAGCTGAGTATCGTTTGCAAACATTGAATTGCTTTGGCGCGAGCTTTCAAGTTTGTTGCTGTTGTTGTTGTTGTTTACACAAAACTTTGATAACAAAATGATGTTGGCAACAATTATACCACACACAAATACAAATACACAGCTGCACGCTGGCAACGCTGTCTTCGTTTGGTTTGCTATTTATGCGTTGCACAATTTTAAATAATCACCCCATTGGGAAATTTCATGGAAAGTCCAACAAACATAACAATCGAAACCCTTTCGCTTCTTTTACTTTTGCTTTGCATTACTTTACTATTTGTGTGTGTTTGAGCATGTACATAAGTATGTGTGTGTGTGTGTGTGTGTTGCTTACACTGATTTATTGCCATTTTCTTGTGCCTTTCGGTTAACTCTTTGTTTATAAGCAGCCCAGGGACAAACAAACAAGTGGCCCGTAAAAAGCATTGCCATACCCTCATCTATCACAATTTCTTGCTACTGTTCCCAAACATTTTTGGGTTTAAAAACGCATTATTTTGCTTTTGGTAATTGAAGTTTTTAGTTTTCATTAGCCAAAGCCGGCCATGAAGCGGGTGACAAGGGACGACAGTGCGACGCATAATAATAAATGGCTTACACACCGACCAAAATTAAGATATAAAGAGGCTGTTTGTATTTGTATATAAAAAACAAAAAGTTTTTCACACCAAACAGCTCGGCAGCCCTGGCAAGTGGCTCAGCTCGGCACACAACGTAAACACATAATACGAATACGAAAAAAACGTAAGACGATACTTTTCGAATGCTCACGCTCAAGCAGACGTTCTAGAATTGCGTGAATTTTAAAACGGAACGGATATCAAAAGTTTCAAGTTTGAACATTTGAAATATGGGCGAAACGTGCGCTGACATCGACATCGGTGACAGGCACATCGATAGTTATCGCAGTGGCTTTTGCAATTGTTCGATTTTACAAATGGCAAAATCACTTAACACACCGTTAACACCCACATTAGTTGTACTTGAACGAACATACACACACACACACATATGTATGTACATGAACGCCTGGGAAATGCACAGCGCTCCATTTACGTGTTCCTTTTCAATTACTTTGAAGTAGAGATGAGTGCGTGTTGTTTTAAATGGTATGGTTTAATGTTAGTAAAACTTAGTGATACAAAAGCGAAAAGTATTTAGCTCAAGAGGAAAGCATAATAATTTCAAAAATCAAATTTATGATATGTGTACGAAAGTCTTAGTCCATCGTGCGTGCGTGCGAGCGTGTTGATAATCACGCGACCATCTCTAATTTTAAGCTACCCCATGCTTCGAAATGGTACTGGAACTGGGCACAGGGATCATAATCGAATTAAATGCAATGCCAACAGAACTGAAACGGAAAAGTCATTAAAAACGCAACGCTAACGATTGCACGCAAAATTTGTTGGTCCCTGCAACAGTTATTCCCCTCAGCCCGCTGTTCGCTTCTGTTGTTGCTACTACATACATACATACATACATACGTGCCAAAAACTATGAATGGAATTGAGGAATTGGAATTGGCAATCGCACGTGGCGTGCTGGTCACCCAAGATAAGCAACTGCCGACGCGTGGCTCGCCACTGGAATGCTCTCTCTCTCTCTCTCTCGCTCTCCCTCTCTCTTGAACTCTCGAGCATGGTGTGTTACTATTTCTTTTTTTTTTCAGGGCAGATATCAATCAATGGACTCTTTTGGTGAGCGTTACGTATTTATGACTTGAAATCGGATTGTCAGATTCATTTTCATCACGATTATTGTTATTAATATTATTAGTGTTTGCACAAAGCGACTGACTTTATTCTTCATATTAATCTTCTTCCTTTTTTTTTGTTGATCTTTTTGTTGTTGTTGTTGTTGTTATAGAGGCGTTGAACTGTGAAAATTGAAGCTTAAGATAAATGATCGTAAGCGGCTTTAACTTTGAGGTTAAAGATGAAAGAGTTATAAATTGAAAACTTGGTTAGGTTTTCTTAAAATTGGTTTGTTGGTTAGTTTACGGAATATTTAATTAAATTAAATCGGAAACAAATCGTTTTTTTTGTCTTAAAGTAAGTTAAAAAGATTATTATCATATAGATTGTTCGGATTCCCATACAAAATCTTTTAATTTCAATGCATTTAAAACTGTTCTGATAAATTCGCCGCCCAACTAATTCAATTTGCCGCACTAACACTTTGATTTATTCTCTTTACACTGGACACACACACACACACATACATAGTTGGTATTATGCAAATTATATGGCAGTCACAATCCTAGGACAACAACAACAACACCCCAACACCCACCCACCCACCCCCTTCAATCAATGTTTGTCCATAAATATTCATACAAATTAAGTTTGTGCATTTTTAGTTGGAATTAAAATTGAAATTGGAAAATCAACCTTAGCAAATCACAATTTTATACGGCAATCCATCAATGCCAAACCGGGACGACCAAAAAAAACAAAACAAAAACCAAACCAAATAAAATAGAACGAAATATGTAGAAATTTTAAAGCGAAAAGGGGAGAGGGAGAGGAATTGCAGTGTCGCCACGGCCATGGCCACTAATCGCTTCCCACGATCGAGTTGAGCGAACACCAAACGAAACCAAATCAAACCAAACAAATTCACTATATGTAAAATTGCGCCTTCATTAATCCGTAAATTAGAAGCATTGAATGATATCAGCTCAACTCGCTGGTTGACTGCCTCTGCCGTTGGCAATGTTGCTTTTACACACACAGCCCCGCCGCACACATCCCGTCCCGTCCCTCCCTGTCCATCCATTTCATCAATTTCAACGGTTGACTATAGCTGGTGCTGACAAACAAGCCGCGCACATTTTGAAGTGCACCCTGCACAGTCCAACAACAAATCACTGCACACACACACATACACTCATATGCATTCAGAGTTAAACTGCAGAGAAACGTCAAACAAAGTATGAAGGGCGATCCCGCAAAAACCCAATTTCACCACCACATTCAAACGAAATGCCGCCGCACAGTGGTCACACGCGTGACAAGAAATGTTTCGCTACTAAAAAAATGCATGCCTTAGAGAAACCTCTTGTTTGTGATTTGTTTAAAGACAATGCGGTCTTTTGGAACACATTCTTTATAAAATTAAGAGTGATATTTGAAATTTATTCTAAAAATAAAACAGAGAAAATCATTTCTTCTCAAATATTTAACCATTCACATATATCAAAATTCTGATCGAGCTACTACTTAAAATTTTATGAGTAATCCTACCTTTTCGTCCTATTTCATTCAAAAAAGAAATAAGAATACCATAGGAGCATAATTATAAGGACATTTTGTTCATTAATAATATCAAAACAATCGACTAACATTTAAACAACTCGAAATTGTTGTAAATTTCTAAAACGTTTTCTTTTGTAGCATAGTTCTGTGCGCAATTTTTACTCGTCGTTTTGGAGGGAATATTTGGTATAACTTGTTTTCCTAACACCAATTTTGTATCAAAATTCAAAAAATGAATGGACCTTTAACTTAAAAAAATATTGAATACGAATTTTGTGGGAAAAAACTTTATATATAGGCAATTGAAACTTCTGTAAAGTATAAAAATTTAAAACGAAATTTCAAAGTATGGCGCAAAGGGCTAAAAGTGTGTTTGTTTTTAAGTAAGTAACAATAGCATTGTAGCCACTGTGACTACGATGACATGTCAATGGCAGAGACAACGAAGACGACAAAGGATGAAACACGGAACACTGAAACAAAAACAACAATAAGTACAGCGAAGAAGAAACAAAACTAACAAAATGTTGGGCAGTCAAAACGAAACGAAACAAAATTAAATGAAATTTATATTAAAAGTGTATTAGTCAGTGTCGCAATGGCAGAGACACCGAAAACGACAAAGGATGAAACACGGAACACTGAAAAACAAAAACAGCAATAAGTACAGCGAAGTCGAAGAAGAAACAAAATGTTGGGCAGTCAAAACGAAACAAAATTAAATGAAATTTATATTAAAAGTGTATTAGTCAGTGTCATGATTCCAACCAGCTATACTCCACCTTCTCTACTGTCTGCCTGTCAAAATCAGCAGCAAACGCATCCTTGGTTAGGTCATTTGAATGAGACGGCATACGCTCTTTTTCCCCTTAACCCCCCTCCCGCTCAACTCCACAACCCTGCTTACGAACCAAATTGCACGCACTGAAGCATGAAAAATGCGACGACCACAGAAGCAGCATCAGCAGCATCAGCAGCATCAGCATCATCATCAGCAGCATCATCAGATGCGTCCAGCAATGGAAGGGGGCCGAAAAAAGGACTCAATCCGAGTGAAAAAACGATGCGAGCAGCAGCAAACGTTTGACATTTTCGTGTGCATAATTAAATTACGCAACGCACAAACTGTGTAAAGGCCAACAGAGCAGGAAGGTTGTATATGTGTATTTCAGTTACAAGCGATACAATAATTATTTATATACATATGCATTTGGGCTTTATTAACTTAATTAAGAGCATAAATTCCAAAAAAGAACTTGTAGTTTCTTTTAAAATCCATATAAATATTTGTTTAATGATTTCGTTAGGGGAAATGTTTCCAGTAAGATCTCAATAAATGTAATTTAAGTTCATGTCAAAGCAAATAATAATCTTGAAGATATTATAGAGTATAGAGTATAGTAGTATAGAGTAATTAGTAGAATTACGGATCTGACACCGTGGAAAATAATTTTCGTTAAAAATAAGTACTTAATGTAACGCTCAATCATACAATATCCTTCAAAATGCCTGCCTATGTTTTACTCTGATGCATAAGTTATATTATTGTAAGCTTTCATTAAAATCCTTTCAGTGGTTCTCTCTTGAAAGTGGAACAAAAATACTAACAAACTTTCACGTTTATAAGATTTAAAGATCTGCACTTACCTTAACCTCGGACGTTGTTGCCGCCGGATTAAGCTCGATGTTAATATTGTTTGGCTCCATGATGAGGCCTAAGCTCTGAAGATTGCACGCCTCCGGCATTTGCATCGTGGGCGATGGCACCTTAAGCAAAGCAACTGTGCAATCGATGCTGCTGCTGACGCTCACCGTTGCCGTTGCTGGCAATGTTTCCGGCATATTGAAATTTTCATTAACCTATCAACTATGTTGCAGCTTCTCCCTTCTCCTTCTCCTTCTGCTGCTGCGGCTGCTTTTGCGTCTTCTTTACACTGCAAATACAAAAAAACATAATAATGCTACTGATTATTGCTACGGTTAAACTCTTTCGAATTCAACATATACATTATATCTTTCCACAGCTATATATATTGACATATAATAAGATATTTATATATATATAGAAGAAAAAACATAAAATCCCATTTGTTTTTTTGCAGTTTATTTAAAGTATTCAGTTTTGGTATACATTCAGTTGAGCTAACTCTCTTAAAAGCCAAAGTTGGACGATTTAATGCTCATCGGTTTATTCCTTGAGTCGACGACGTATTTCATTGGCCAGTTCGGCTAGTGGAACACTGGTTTCCTGCCGCGTGCTCACCTCGCGGAGCTTGACAACACCCTGAGCCAGCTCGGCATCGCCCAGCACAATGGCTAAGGGTATTTGATGCTCCTCGCAGTGCTGCAACTGGGCCAATAGTTTGGGATTTAGCTTGTACGAATGTTCCGCCTGTGCATTGATATGATAATCGATTATTAGATTATACATTCTTTGATTGATTAATTTGTATGATCTACTGACCTTGATGCCTGCATCCCAGAGCTGATTAAGCACTCGAAGTCTCTGCTCGTGCAATCCCTTGTGGGCTGAGGCGACATACACTTCAACGTCGCTGGTGCGCAGCTTCACCTTGCTGGCAGCAAACTTAGCTTCGAGCACTGAGAAGATGCGTTCCACGCCAATTGACACGCCCACACAAGGCACAGCCTTGCCTCGAGGATCAAACATGCCAACCAAGTTATCATAACGACCGCCACCAGCCACAGATCCCACAGTTCCTCCCTGTTCCGTTGCACCTGTTCCATCGCCGTTCTGTGATGATTTAGCTGGTGAGGCTGGTGCACTTGGACCTGCCATGAGAACACCCTCGAAGATGACACCAGTGTAGTAGTCGAGGCCACGAGCCAGACTCAAATCGAAGCTGATACGTTTCTCAAGTCCATAGAGTGAACAGTATTTAAGCAGCAGCTGCATGCCTTCGAGTCCTTTGACTGCATTGGGAACCGCCTTTAGTTTAGGATCGGCAAGCAGCTGCTCGACAAGATCGGCTCCACCGCTAAGACGAACATATTCTCCAATCTTGTTGGCCGTGGCACTATCAAGACCCTTCTCTTCTATCATTTCCTTGCGCACATCAGTCCAGGGTGACTGCAAAGCAATCAATCAATATCATTATACAGAACTTGATGCAATTTGAATAACTTTACCTTATCCAATTTGTCGACAGCCGAGCAGATGGCTCGGAAGTTGTTTGCAGGCACGCCGCATGCCTCGAACATGCCATCCAGTAGCTGACGATGATTCAGCTTGATCACATAGTCGCCAATGTCGAGGGTATCCAGTATTTCAGAGACTATCTTAACACATTCGGCATCCGTCAACATGGGATCATAGGTGCCGGCAATATCAAAATCACACTGATAAAACTCGCGATAGCGACCTCGTGTCATCGCTGGATTGTCGCGCCGATAGACCTTGGCGATGTGATAGCGCTTAATGCTGGATATCTTGTTCATTGCCAGATAGCGAGCCAGTGGAACAGTCAGATCGTAGCGCATTGATAGGATTTCGCCACCCTGGTCCTTCAGATCGTAAATAAGCTTTGAGTCCTCGCCATATTTCCCAGTCAGCACCTCCTGCAAATGCAAATGTTTATATATATATATATATTTATTTTTTCTCTTAAGAAATTTCATTGTGCTCAGTCTCAGCTCTCACCTTAAGTTCAAAGACAGGCGTATCAATGGCTTCGCCGCCATGCCGCTTAAACACTTGCACAATCTTGTCCAGAACACCCTGTCGTAGTGTCATTTGCTGAGGCGCATAATCCCGCGTACCTTTCGGTGTTTTCAAGGTGAACTTTTGATTAATGGGCGCCGCATCACCGCCGAGTTTGGCCTTTAGGGCCAGCAGGCGAGATACCTCCTCATCGACCTGCAATTGAGAGAAAATTGGTAAATCAAAAGGTTTGCTGGACGTTATATTTTCAAATAGTGCACTTAGATGCTAACCTTACGCATTTGTTGTTGTTCCTGTAATTGTTCTTGGTGTTGTTGACATAAAACGCCCCTCGCCAGATGGCGCCAGACCCAGCGGCTGGCGGTCTGGTGTGAAACAACGGCACTGAAACGCAGCACTACAGCGTCACTGGCGGCCAATCGAACAAATTATTTTGTTTTTTATTTATTTTGTACTTTTAACTGCAGTTTGTTGTTCTCTTTTTTTTTTAAACTTTTAAAGCCTAATAAAAAACGATTTAAAAAAAAAAAAAGATTAGTTGAATTATGTAATTTTTCTTGTGTTTTCTAAACGTTCATTAAAAAATACTTTAAAACAAAATAATGTTGTTAGTGATTTAGAATATATATATATGTATATGTGTGTGTGGGTGCAGAAAAGAAACAATAAGATCTACAAAAAAATAAAATAAACTTTACGCTATACAAAATCATTGCATTCTTTTGACCGCCGTGACCAGTGTTTTTTTTTTATTTTTTCTTTTATATTTGCTTTGCTGTTTCGTATTCTGAGCACTAAACATGTTCCCAAACACACACATACACACACTTAACACTTTTGTACACTTAAAATTCGATACCGCAACTTGAAACTGGATCACTGCAAACGGCAAACTGCGACGCCGCGACGGCCTTGCCAACTGAGCAAGTTCAAGGACATTTTTATTATTCTTGGTCTAAGGATATAAAACATAAACAGCACGATTTATTCCTCAAAGAAAGGAATCGTTTTTAAATATTAACGATTTTCTTCGATACCTCGATATACATTTGTGTGAACGAGAGCAAACAATAAACAGCTGATTCTGATATTGAATGCAATAAACGTATAAAATAGCCAACAATTGCTGACAAGCCGGTCTCAAGCTGCTCTCCGCATGAGTACGAAATGTTAGTTACAACAAAAAAACATGAAGCAGAATCATGGGGTAAGGCCAAAAGGCTTAAAGGTCGACAGAACGACTCCGACCATCTTTGATTTACAGTGTTTGTAAGGGGGAACAACAACAGCAAAGCCAACAATAAAATCACTTTAATCCGAAAGCATAGCTGTTGTTGTTGTTGCCTTTGCAACCGAGTAAGCTCTTTGTTATGCGCATGCAATCTAATTACAGAGCTGTATTTTAACAAAAAGAAGCCAACGTAGGAATGAGCGGGAAACGGAGAACAGCTTATGTGTTATGTTGCGTGTGCGTAACAACATTTGTATGTATGTACATATACAATATGCATGTATGTATGTATGTATGTATGTGCGGCTGACGAAATAAATTATTAACATTACAAGTGCAGCAGGATATAAATGAACAGACAATTACAATTATTAAGATATTTGTATGTATCTAAGTATGAATGTGCAATAAGACTTTCAAGAAGCACGACAAGTGTGCATGTATGCATACAAATGCTATTGTTTGTTTGTACGCATTTGTTTTGTATTGTTTAGCTGACCTTCTCTTTGGACTCCTTCGATGCTTGCAATTAACGCTCGAGCTCGTTTATCACTCATATTCACAATACCACAACACAAATAACAACGGAAGCACTAAATACAATATGTGTCCAATAGGCAATTTTATTGTATTTGTATTTTGGAAACTTCGCGCGGCTTGCAGTAATTTTATTAATTGGCTGCCAAAAAATGCACGCGGCCAGCCGTAAGTAACAGGCACGTAAATAACCTGAGTGCGTCAACGCAACATTGAGCAAATGCTGCGCAAAAGGAGCAACGTAACGTAGCCAAAGACTCAAGAGCAAAACTGAGCAAATGTTCCATTAGCTATTTTAAATTCACTTAAATTTTAATTCTAACTTTTCAAAATCAATTTAAGAGTGTTTTAGCATTCACCTTCGAAAAATATTCAGTATTTAAGGAATGACTTAATGCAGCGCCATCTGTTGTTGGATTTTCATACATTTTCGCTAGTGTAACATTGCCAAACACTACAACAGAAACCGTTTGAATTGTAAAATCAAAAAGCATGCCTTTGTTTTTATTTTTATTTTGGGTTTACTAAAAGTCTTTATTTTATTCATTGTGAGGTGGTACAAACATCATTTAAGGAAATTCTCCTGCAACAAACATAAACATTCAAATATCCAAATGAAACACAACAACGCCAAGGAATTTGACCATGGCACTAAAATGCAGCCAAATGTTAGTTCTGGAAGTTCTGGAGTTAGTTGCAAACTAAACAATCACTCCAAATCAAATCACAAAAACGTGCATCCCAGGCAAAGTGGTCCCTTTTCTAGCGATTCAAGCATTGCCCGCAAACACCTCAATAAAAAGGGATCATCATCGGCGAACGATTATTTCAGTACGCAACTGCCCCCAACGCGTGAGCACTGTACAATTAGTTTGTTAATCTTACCTCACCTATTGCCCAACCAAACCATGCAGCCCTTACACTGTCTCCCAAACGCAACGGTCTCACGCCACGCGACAATCTTGCGGAAGAGGTACGCAAACTGCAGTGGGAACTCGAGCAGCACCTTCGTATTGGGAATAACAATGAGATTGGAAAACGACGGAGTCAGGCGGGCGGACTGAAGCCGGTGAACTAGGCCCACCTACAGCTGCAGCTCGTGCGGCGCTAGATTTCACATCAAATCACTACTCGGTGCACATCGTCGAACCCACGAAGATGAGTTCAAAGAGCGGCTACGGCAACGTCAAATTCGCGAAAAACAAATCGACAACAGTTTCGCCAACACAGGCAAAAGAGATAACAAACAGTGCAAGTTCTGTGATCGCATCTTCGATAAGGAACGAGCGTTGCGCATCCATCAGATGTGCCATTGCACCAAGATAACGCCACAGCAGCGACGCAAGCTCGGCTACACAGATCTCGCTCATGAGAAGAAGAACGCTCCGCTGCCGGCGTTCCAACGTCCACCAAAGGGGTCATGTTGTGCGCCCTAAGCCCGTGCCCGATCCCAATATGCCACATGTGGCACTTGGACCGGCTGCATTAAAAATGATCGAGCTGGAACAATATCAGCTGCAGCAGCAGCTAATCAGGGCTAAGAGGCGATCCAACCAATATACCGTTAGGGTTGTCGGCCCCATGGGCCGTTGGCGTTAGCCACAACAGCAACGAGATAAGTTAGATAAATATAAGAGATAAGCATAGAGGGTTTTAACGATTGGAAGGCAAGCCTGGGACACATACTCACATATTCACAAATCAAACATTCGCATCTACATTGATTGATGCGAACACATTATACAAAAATTTTAGTGATAAAATATTCTAATACAATAATTGTTCACATGTAATGCATACCAAAAAGTGTTCTTTGATACGTAACAACTTTTGTAAGTGCATAAATAAATACTGTTTAAATGATTTATAATAACAAAAGGATTGTTCCTTTGATTTTGTTTAAATGGTTAATGCTTTTGCAGTTTATTTTATGTCTCCAGTTTTGGTATGAATTTGCTAGAACTAATTCTCACAAGTTATTATTAGGTTCATATATAATATAGTAGCACATGGATCTCTCCGTTCGAAGGCGCAGCAGTCGATAGCAAATACAAAAAGTACAAAATAATAATATTTAAATAATAAAACATTTGATGCATTGATTTAACAAAACAAAAAAAAAAAAAAACTTCGTATTATAGATGTAATATCAAAAGTTTTTGAGGATTGGCCGATTCAATTCAGCTATTCTTTCAGCCTACGACGTATTTCATTGGCCAGTTCGGCTAGTGGAACACTGGTTTCCTGCCGCGTGCTCACCTCGCGGAGCTTGACAACACCCTGAGCCAGCTCGGCATCGCCCAGCACAATGGCTAAGGGTATTTGATGCTCCTCGCAGTGCTGCAACTGGGCCAATAGTTTGGGATTTAGCTTGTACGAATGTTCCGCCTGTGCATTGACATGATAATCGATTATTAGATTATACATTCTTTGATTGATTAATTTGTATGATCTACTGACCTTAATGCCTGCATCCCAGAGCTGATTAAGCACTCGAAGTCTCTGCTCGTGCAATCCCTTGTGGGCTGAGGCGACATACACTTCAACATCGCTGGTGCGCAGCTTCACCTTGCTGGCAGCAAACTTAGCTTCGAGCACTGAGAAGATGCGTTCCACGCCAATTGACACGCCCACACAAGGCACAGCCTTGCCTCGAGGATCAAACATGCCAACCAAGTTATCATAACGACCGCCACCAGCCACAGATCCCACAGTTCCTCCCTGTTCCATTGCACCTGTTCCATCACCGTTCTGTGATGATTTAGCTGGTGAGGCTGGTGCACTTGGACCTGCCGTGAGAACACCCTCGAAGATGACACCAGTGTAGTAGTCGAGGCCACGAGCCAGACTCAAATCGAAGCTGATACGTTTCTCAAGTCCATAGAGTGAACAGTATTTAAGCAGCAGTTGCATGCCTTCGAGTCCTTTGACTGCATTGGGAACCGCCTTTAGTTTAGGATCGGCAAGCAGCTGCTCGACAAGATCGGCTCCACCGCTAAGACGAACATATTCTCCAATCTTGTCGGCCGTGGCACTATCTAGGCCCTTCTCTTCTATCATCTCCTTGCGCACATCAGTCCAGGGTGACTGAAAAGCAATCAATCAATATCATTCTACAGAACTTGATGCAATTTGAATAACTTTACCTTATCCAATTTGTCGACAGCCGAGCAGATGGCTCGGAAGTTGTTTGCAGGCACGCCGCATGCCTCGAACATGCCATCCAGTAGCTGACGATGATTCAGCTTGATCACATAGTCGCCAATGTCGAGGGTATCCAGTATTTCAGAGACTATCTTAACACATTCGGCATCCGTCAACATGGGATCATAGGTGCCGGCAATATCAAAATCACACTGATAAAACTCGCGATAGCGACCTCGTGTCATCGCTGGATTGTCGCGCCGATAGACCTTGGCGATGTGATAGCGCTTAATGCTGGATATCTTGTTCATTGCCAGATAGCGAGCCAGTGGAACAGTCAGATCGTAGCGCATTGATAGGATTTCGCCACCCTGGTCCTTCAGATCGTAAATAAGCTTTGAGTCCTCGCCATATTTCCCAGTCAGCACCTCCTGCAAATGCAAATGCAAATGTTTATATATATATTTATTTTTTCTCTTAAGAAATTTCATTGTGCTCAGTCTCAGCTCTCACCTTAAGTTCAAAGACAGGCGTATCAATGGCTTCGCCGCCATGCCGCTTGAACACTTGCACAATCTTGTCCAGAACACCCTGTCGTAGTGTCATTTGCTGAGGCGCATAATCCCGCGTACCTTTCGGTGTTTTCAAGGTGAACTTTTGATTAGTGGGCGCCGCATCACCGCCGAGTTTGGCCTTGAGGGCCAGCAGGCGAGATACCTCCTCAT